>JAHRHZ010000009.1:3467357-3489900 GCA_024137785.1 Ginglymostoma cirratum
TAAAATCTGAAGAAGGGTCTAAGCCCGAAACGTCAGCTTTCCTGCTCCTCTGATGCTGCTTGGCCTGCTGTGTTCATCCAGCTCTACACCTTGTTATCTTAGAATAGAACAGTTCAGGTTTTTGAGTGGCGGCTCATTCCTCTGTTTTCTGTTCCTTTTATACATTTTTATAGCATAATTCCCATTAAAAATTGAAGCTCTACCCCAATTGAAAAGTATTAAAAATGCTGCACTGACGTACATGAAATTTAAGACTTAGAGACAAAATCTATTGGAAGTGACAGAAAATGCTGGAAGTACTCGAGTCTGGCAGCCTCTGGAGGGAGAAGCAGTTAATATTTCAGGTCGATGAGCTTTCATCAGAAATACACTGGTGTGGGATTGAAGTTTCAACTAATTTCAGTTGATTTATGCCAGTTTGTGCAGATAAGTAGCAGGTAACATATGTACATGAATAAAGGTGCCAGGCAATGATTATCTGCAACTAGAGAGTGTGTAACCATTTTCCCTTGACCTTCAATAGCATTGACATCACAGCATGTAACTCACCTCCTGACACTACAAAACCAGTCTGTGGTCTACAGGTACAAGTTAACAGGGTGATGGGAAATAATTTACGCAATTCACCTGTATGAATACGGCTCCAACAACACTACAGAAGCTCAGCACTATCTATGATAAAACAATCTATTTGACTGGCACCCCATCTTCCACCTTAAGCATTCATGCCCTCCACCATTGGTACACATTGGCAGCAGTGTGTACCATTTACAGCAACTGACCAAATCTACTTTGATATAACTTTGCAAACCTCTGCCCTCTGATGCCTGGAAGGACATGGCAGCATTTGGATGGGAACACCACCACCTACCAGGTTCCCTCCAAGTCATCCACAATTCTGATCAGGAGCTGTATTTTTGATCCATCACTGAGTTGATTTCCTGGCATTCCCGACTGAACATCACTGCCAGCAGCATGTAATGCCCTTGTCAGGGAATGTTTGGTGAGAGGCTCTCTGCTGCTCCTTTTTACGTTCACCCCCACCCCCCTGCTTGAAGGCCCACTGAACAGCCTCATCCCACCTCACTGGCGTTCTCTAGTGTTGGGCAGAGGACATTCAAAATACAAACAAGCTGGCATCAAGGGGGTGGGGGTTGGGAGTGCGGGATTTCATTGGTTGCTGTCATAGAGTCATACAGCATGGAAACAGACCCTTTAGTCCAACTAGTCCATGCTGACCATAATCCTAAACTAAGCAAGTCCCACCTGCCTGTGCTTGATCCATATCCCCCCAAACCTTTCCAATTCATGAACTTATTCAAAGGATTTTTAAATGGTGTAACTGTACCCACATCCATCACTTCCTCTGGCATTTTATTCCACATACAAACCGCTCTCTGCCTAAAAAAATTTGCCCTTCATGTCCGTTTTAAATCTTTCTCTTCTCATCTTAAACATGTGCCCTGTTGTTTTAAACTCCCCTTCCCCAGGGAAAAGACCTTTGTTATTCACCTTATCTATGCCCCTCAGTATTTTATAAACTTCTATAAGGTCACCCCTTAACCTCCTATGCTCCAGTGAAAAAATCCCAGCCTATCCTGGCTATGTTTATAACTCAAACCCTCTATTCCTGGCAACATCCTGGTAAATCTTTTCTGAACCCTCTCCAATTTAATAACATTATTCCCAGAACAGGGAGAACAGAACTGCATGCAGTGCTCCAGAAGAGACCTCACCAATGTCCTGTACAACCTCAACATGACATCCCAACTCCTATACTCAAACATCTGAGCAATGCAGGCAAGCGAGCTAAACGCCTTCTTAATCACCCTGTGCTGCAAATTTCAAACAATGATGTATCTGAATCCCTAGTTCTCTCTGTTCTACAAAACTACCCAAGGCTCTACCATTAACTGTATAAGTCCTATCCTTGTTTGTTTTACCTAAACGCAAGAATTCGCATTTATGTAAATCAAACTCCATCTGCCATTCCTCAGCCCATTGACTCAACTAATCAAGATCTCTATGTAATCTTAGATAACCTTCTTCACTGTCCACTCTACAACTTATTTTGGGTGTCATCTGCAAACTTACTAACCATGCCTCCTAAATTCTCATCCAAATTGTTTATATAAATGACAGACAAAGGGAACCCAGTACCAATCCCTCAGAGTCACCCACTGCCTATAATTGGGTATTTTTAAAATTTAACCCCCGCTTTAATTAATTAATTAATTAAGTTATTATTATTTATAATAAATTTAAGATAGATTAAGTAGGTGAAAAACAGTTTTCTGGTATTAAACTGGATCCAAATTCTCTCTCCTTTTGTGGTACAATGTTCTGTGACGCTAAAAGTGTTGACCCTTTGTTAGAATTCATCAGTTCTTGCCAGCATATTTTTCTCAGGTGTGTTAACAAGGGCAGAGTGAAGATTACATTTTATCTCCAATTTCATGAACTTCCCAGTGACGCATCATGAACAACAGAAATCTCACAGCAAGTTTCACATTGTTGGAGTTGTGCATACTAGACTAACCAGAACGGGAGAATAATGAATAAATTATAATTCTGTGGCAAGTAAGAGACACTCGAAACCATTTTATTCAAATCAATGAATGGATTGGTTCTGAGTAGGAGCTGCTCCACTTTTAATATCTCCATTCAAGCACAAGTCTGACAATCAAAAATAGCTTTTCTTTACAAAAGTCAGCTGAAAACTTTACCAGAGATAAAAGGTACTGCAGATGCTGGAGAATCCGAGATAACAAGCATGGGGCTGGATGGACACAGCAGGTCAAGCAGCATCATATGATGCTGCCTGACCTGCTGTGTCCATCCAGCCCCATGCTTGTTATCTTGAAAACTTTACCACTTGTCATTCCTGAAAATATCCACCTCAGTAGGCTGGGTTTAATGGCATCAATGTGGGTTTCAAAGTTGCTCGTTCGCTGGAAAGCTGATGGAAGTCTAGCATCTCCATTTGAGAGAATTCAATGCCACTTACCTAGATGACGGCAGATGTTTCCCAGGACCAAGGATCACTCAAAGGTGGAAACCCCACACGTGGAGAGCTGCTGGTCAATCAGGGACCACTGGGGAAAGCCAATGCCCTGGGATTGTTGCTGGATTATAGAGGGGGAGTGATGGTGTGAATAGGGGAGATTAGTGGTGTTGGGGTGGGGAGGAGAGGGCATCACAGGAAAGGGGTGACTATAAATGTAGGGGGTGGTTGACAGTAATTGCTCCCTTGCTGCCAGGTCCTTCAATGGCACTCTGGATGTGTTTGAGAGATGGACACCTCCACTGCCCCACAAACAACTCCAAAAGGACTTTCTAACTACATTGCCCACACAGTGACCCTCTGCCAACCACTGGGTAATATTGGCAGCAGCTGGTTGATGCCCTCAAGTGGTTTGTCCACTTTACCTTTTCAACAGAGACTGTCACTGGGTCTCTCTGTCACAAGCATAATTAGGCTGGACGTGAATAGGCAACAAGGCCCCAACCTGATGGTCTCTGACCTGATTAAATGTCCCCAACATTAAGCTCACAATGGGTGGCAGCATTAGGTTCTAATATTTTAAATTAGCCACATTTCCAATGCTCCACATCCCACCACCAATCCCTCCCTGCACTTTTCTCACTCATTTAATCCAATATTTCTTTGTCTAACTTTATTTCTAGTTCTGCACTTGATGTAATATTAAATTCAAAATTCTAATTTACCCTTCTTGATTCAGAACCTGTGTTGTTCATGTTGCAATTCTTTGATCTGATTGGTTAAGGAGATTCACAGTTACCCCTATGCTGTCAGATTTCACATGTGCACATCATTGTGATAATGTTCTAAAGAAGGGTCACTGCACCTGAAACATTAACCATAGAAACCCTGCAGTGTGGAAACAAGACATTCAGCCCAACAAGTCCACACTGCCCCTCCAGAGAGCACCCCACCCAGACCTATTCCCCTACCCCTGCATCTAGCCCACCTAACTTAAATATCCCTGGGCACTATAGCATGGCCAATCCACCTACCCTGCACATCTTCAAATTGTGGGAGGAAACCAGAGCCAACCCACACAGACACAGGGAGAATGTGCAAACTCCACACAGATATTTGCCCAAGGGTGGAATTGAACCTGGGTCCCTGACACTGTGAGGCAGCAGTGCTAACCACTGAGCCACCATCTCTGCTTTCTCTCCACAGATGCTGCCAGACCTGCAAAGTTTCTCCAGCAATTTCTGTTTCTGCTTCAGATTTCCAGCATCTACAGTTCTTCCTTTTTATATTATTGTGGTAAAGCTTACTAAGTTCAAAATCTAGTGATCTGGGCTAAAACTTAGGAAATGTGTATTCAAGTCTCGCCACAGATGGTGAATTTTACAATTAAGTATGAAATCTAGAAAAGACACAAGTTTTACGAATGATGAGCATGAAATGACTGGATTGTTACAAAACCCAATTCATTCAATGATGCCATTCGGGGAAGAAATTTGCCTTAAGTCTCAGGGCATGATCAATCATGAATAAGGAATCTCCTGCTGTTCTTTCTCAGCTGATGAACCAGTGCACCTCAAGTAACCCCATCAATCTACACTGAATGAACAGCAAAGTTGACAGCTATCAAGCAGCAATTATTCAGGAATGCTGTGTTTCAATTCCATCAGGACAACTCAGCTTCTGACCCGATCACAGCATTAGTACTAACATGAACAAAAGACCTGGTTTGCAGCCTTGTGGACTGCAGCAGTTCATGAAAGCAGCTCACTACCCCCTTCTCAAGGGGAAATAGGGACAGGCAATAAATGCTGACCCAGCCAGTGACACCCATGTCCAACAAGAGAATATAAAAACGGGAGCTAAAAGTGACTGGCCTTTACAATTAACTGAGAATGATAGCAAAGAGCGTGAGCAAAATTGAGGATGAAACAGAGTTAACGTTATCTCTCTTCTTTAAAACTCAAGTTAATTCTATTTCTCTCTTCACCGATACTGGCAGGCCTGATGAATCTCTGTAGCACTTATTGTTTTTATTTCAAATTTCCAACATCCAGAATATTTATTGAAGTCAAAGGAGATAGGAGAGGACTCTCCATTGGCTAGTCATACCTCGCACACAAAGGAAGATGTTTGGAATCGGTGTTAGAGGTCAGTTATTTCAATCCAAGTTACGCTACCAGAGGGCTTCAGAATTGTATTCTCAGCCCAATCATCTTCAGTAAGTTCACTAATGATTATTCCTAAGGTCAAAAGTGCATTGTTTGGAAATGATTTCACAGTGTTCAGCACCATTCACCACTCCTCGGATAGTGATATAGTCCATGTTGAAATGTAACAAGGTTTACAACAACAACTTTTGCTAACATGTGAAAAGTAATATTCCTGCTATACAAATGCCAGACAATGACTACTACACATGAGGAAGTCTAACTGTCTCTCACCGGCATTCAATTACATTGCCTTTGCTTAATCCCCACTTTGCATCAACATTCTGGGGGATGATGTTGAAACTTAACTGGACTGGTCATATAAGTGGGTGTAGAGCTGGATGAACACAGCAGGCAAGCAGCATCTAGACCATTTCTGAAGAAGGGTCTAGGCCCGAAACGTCAGCCTTACTGCTCCTCTGATGTTGCTTGGCCTGCTGTGTTCATCCAGCTCTACACCTTGTTATCTCAGATTCTCCAGCATCTGCAGTTCTGCTATCTCTGGTCATATGAGTAGCGTAGCTACAGAGCTAATGAATGACTGCGAATTCTACAGCATGTAACTCACTTTCTTGACTCTCTGCCTGTCTGACACCCACAAGCAGTCAGCGGTCTGATTACATATCTTTACTTGGATGAGTCACCACAAACAGTCGAGAAGATCAACGCAATCCAAGATAAAGCAGCCTGCTGGATTGACATCCCATCCATCACCATAAACCTACATTCCCTGGCACACATTGGCAGCAGTGCATAGCATGTATAAGATGCACTGCAGCAACGCGCCATATCTCTTTACACAGCACTTTTGAAACCAGTGACCTCTACCATCCAGAAGGAAGAGACATAGAAATACCATCATCTGCAGCTTACCCTGGTAACAGGTTAAAACACAATAACTCCCTTCCTAACAGCACTGTGGGTGTGACTACATCATAAGGACTGCAGTGGTACCCCAAGGTGGCTCACCATTACCTTCTCAAGGACAGTTAGCGATGGACAACCAATGCTGGCCTTTTCAATGACACTCACATCCCAAGACTGTGTTTAAAAAAAACACACACAATTTCCTTCTCACATTTACGGCTACTTGCAGGACAAAATATAGATTTGAAATGGGCTAGAGCAAGTTTCACTAAGACTGGTTGCTGTTTATTAACAATTTCAGGGCTTTGGGGTCTGACTTGTTAGAAATCTCATCATCTATCAACAATGGCACTCCTGATCAAAGGAACTCTGAATCATCTTGTTCAATTTTTAATCACCACATACGTTCTGACAATTTATGTTAGCTAACATTAGTTAGCTTTTTTTATATGGTACTGTATACACTAAATGTTTTTACTATATACAAATAGGGAAATGATTAAATATACTGAGGTTAAAATAAGCATAATTAATGAAGAAAAGTTTCCTTGTATTTTATAAACACATAATGGGCCAATTATCTTATGTATAACATGAATTAAATGCAAAGTTTTCATTTATATGTGAACAAGCTTTGTAGAGACTTACTTCTATTTGACACCCCATCAAACTATCTTGGATGTACATTTACAACATAATAGTGAAAATAGCAATCGCAAATTAAAGTGAACTGTGAAATTGTTACATCTTAGCATGTAAAAGAAGAAGATTTATGCGTGATGAAATATGATCACCTTCCCTCGCTTTGTGATATCATTAATATCCTTTCTGCCTAGAATTCACTTCTTATTCTAATGAAGGTGCTGTAATATTTACAAATCTGTACTGAGGACCAGCAGTTGTGCCATCTATTATAAAATGTGTCATTCTTGCATCATCATAAACGAATAACGTTATTTTATAAAACAAATTCTAATTTTAAAACCCTTCCATCATATGAATCCTGTCCCCAGATCTACAATCATATTACAGTCACTGTAACATAATGTCTCAAAGATTGCTGTCAAAATAATCGAAACACGAATAATGCTCACCTTTATTTATACACAATGCCGCAGTAATTTCAGTCAACAGCAGATGTGTGGTTAAATAGAGAAATTGAAAACATATTGTGCAATTTTCAAAACACTCATTCCTGTGGAAGACTGGTAATTGCAGGAGAAGATGGGAGAAAAGAAGGTGCCACCTCTTTTAATGGCAATAGCTGCCATTTTCAGGCAAACTTTTAAAAGTCTCAAGTCATTTAGTGGGTTACTAAGTGAGTGAGTGAATGGGTGGGTGAATGGTTCTGCTGCCTCAGAAAGGCAGCCAACATCACCAAAGACCCCTGCCACCCCAGTTATAATCTCTTCCAACCTCTTGCATTGGGCAGAAGATACAAAAGATTAAACATACACACCAACAGATTCAGGAACAGCTTCTTCCCTGCTGTTGTTAGACTTCTGAATAGACCTCTCAAAAGTTTTAAATTTAATATTGATCTTGCTTTCTGTGCACCTTCCCTGCAGCCTTACCATTGTGTTCCTCACTCTGTTCTATTACCCTTATGCACTTTGTACGGTATGATCTGATGGTACCGCACGCAAAACAAAACTTTTCACTGTAACTCAGCATAGTCAGAACTGCAGATACTGGAGTCAGAGATAACACAGTGTGGAGCTGGAGGAACACAGCAGGCCAGGCAGCATCAGAGGAGCAGGAAAGTTGATTTTTCGGGTCGGGACCCTGTAACTGGTACACGTAGCAATAATAAATCAAATCAAGATCAAAATCAAAATCAAAAAATCAAATTCAGAGAGTGACTGGGACTCTTCGCAAAAACATTGGCTCAAATTCTCTGGTATCCAGATCATTGAAATCTGAACTTAAGTCGGGTGGAGATGGGTGGGTTGCAATTATCAGGACCATGTGAAAGCCCTGATGCACATACAGGTACTGAAACTGGTTAGAAAGTTTAAACTTCAAGTGGGCTGGTTCCCACAACCCAGAACTGTCAAGAAAAGACCCCAACACTGAACGCTAGAAAGAAGATCCAGAAGACTTTACAAAGGTATAAATGCTCTGCATTTTTTTGGAATTTCAACACTATAAATATGTTGCACATATGGATATTCCATTGTAATAACAAAAGTGCTTCACAACATTTCCATTGGTTATTATATTCACACAGAACACTGATCTTTCGTTATTGTGTATCTCTTTCAAAGCGATAAGCACAGTCTAAAATACAAAAAACAAAGTCACTTTTAGGTAGGAAGTTATCTGATGCTTGAAGAAGTTCTGAATCAAAAGGTTATGGGTTTAAGTGCCACTCCAGATGTTGACTTCTGAAATCTAGGCCAGTTCCCCAGTGCAGAGCTGAGGAGGTGCTGTACTGTCAGAAATGATGAAATACCAAACCTCGGCTACATCTTGCTCTCTTAAGTGGATACACAGGAATCTAAGGCACTATTTCGAACAAGAGCAGGGAATTATCTCGGTCAAAGTTTATCTCTCAGTCAACACCGTAGAATCAGATTATCTAGTCATTAACACATTTCAGTTTCTGGGAAGTTATCATTCACAAATTGCCTGCTGCACTTCTAATACTGCAACAGCGATTACATTTCAAAAGTACTTTGTTGGACACAGGATACTTAGGGATAACTTGTAGGCTTGAAAAGAACTTTATAAATGCAAATCTTTCATTTAATTTGAAGTTGACATTCTGCAAAAAGTCCAGTTATGTGAATTAATAGTTTAGCCCATACATGTAAACAGTTGAATGATTGAGCCGTCCTAACAAAGAGTTGCTTTTATCTACATGTGAATGATGGTTGCACATGACCACTTTATCAGGCTTAGAACATCAGATTCAATTTATATTCCCTTTCATTCACCAGCAAAATCCTCCCTACCATCCCTTTGACTCCAACTCTGTATATTCCACAAGTGACATGATCCCGTTAAAAATACCGTATCAAAACTGAGTTGTTCTTGCAGAATAGTGGGTGAAAGAAATGTAGTTAGAGAATAGGATTAATCACCATCATTTTTTATCAGGTAACTCTTCTTGTCCAGATCATGATAAGCAATCATAGTTTTTCTTTAAAGCAACATTTTAAATGTAGAGATCACTTGAAAATGTTACGTACCATTAATAACAGCTTTAAATTCACAAAACACTTCCAGTGCTGATTTTTAATGTCATGTTACTGTGTTTGATAGCTCCTAATGTGGTTGAGAACTTGCCAACTCTTGACAGTGGAAATTTTAGAAGCTTTAAAAATACTAAAATTGCCTTGTATTTAAGCTTCAAACGTAAACAAAAAAAAATTACTGGAAAAGCTCAATAGGTCTGGCAGCATCTGAGGAGAGAAACGTTACCTCTGATTTCTCTCCATAGATGCTGCCAGACCTACTGAGCTTTTCCAGCAACTTCTGTTTTTGTTTCTGATTTACAGCATCCACAGTTCTTTAGGTTTTTATTTGGTATTTAAGCATGTTCAATATTTAGGTGCTGCTCATGCTCCCAATTGATGCATTATAAGTTTCCACTCTCAGATGACATTTGACAGGAAGCAACAAGATTATTCATTTATGGGATGTGGGCACTGCTGGCTAGGGGAGCATTTATTGCCCCATCCCTAATTGCCCAGAGGGCAGTTACAGCTGTGGGTTGGGAGTCAGATGTAGGCCAGACCAGGACAGGATACTAGTTTCCTTCTCTAAACTGAACCAGATAGATTTTTCCGACAATTGACAATGTCATCATTAGGCTCTTAATTCCAGATTTTTATTGGATTCAAATTCCACCATTTGCCATATGGGATTTAAACCCAGGTCCTCAGAACATGACCTGGGACTCTGGATTCCTAATCTAGTGAGAAGACCAGTAACTCATTGCCTCCCCATAGAGCTAGCAGGATAACACCTGATGCAGGGAAAGGAAATCTGGCAACAGTTGCCTAATGTTAGACTTTGCAGCAGAAGCTAAGTGAAGATTTTCCTCATTAGTCTTTTAGTAACATGGGCAAAACTAAACATGTGGAGAAATAAATTTAAAAATGTTAAACTGTGCAAATAGCTTTGCTGTTTGCATTATGTAAATAGCCTGACTGAACACTGTAGCATGGATTTGAATAGTTTTATGATGATGAGCAAACAGATCTTTTACAAATGACAGTAACATATAGTAAACTGTAGTTGATGTGAATGACTTTCTGTGAATGTGTGTCTTTTTTTGCTAAATGACATTGGCGAACCAGGCTTAAGAATTTATTCAGTTCACTCTGTTTCAGGAGGACTGATGTTGTCAAATTCTTTCCTATTCCTTTATAATTTTTTTTGTTTAAAATGCAGAAAAATTGACAACGTTTATTCTCTCAGTGTCATCGTTCAATTCCCAATGGAGATCAATTTCTCTATATTTCATGTCTCAGAAAATCAATCAGAAAATTGCACATAAAACTCATTCGGCATTAAAACTAAAATGTTTTACTTTCCATTAAGTAGAGACACAAGTTTGAAATTTGAGTATAAAATACATTTTTGTGCATAAGTATCTTATCTATAGCAAATTTGAAGCAAATCTGAATTGAAACAACACCCACTGTTGGGAGATAAAATAGAATGATTTTTATCTGTCATATTATCTAACAAGTTATCTATTGTTTGTGCAATCTTTGTTCTTCTATTCAACTGGACTGAAAACCTGTCCTTAAAAACTAGTCACCTTAGTTCTATCTATCATTATCTTGCCACAGATTTTTGAACAACTGCATTTGTTAAGCTTTTAGTAAATGTTTCATTGCTTTGCTTCCAAATGCAGAAGTTCCGGAAATGCTAAGAATGTTCTTCCAAGCAGTCTTCATGTTGAGAAACTTAATTTTTTAGTTAAAAATGAATATAACATATGGGTTTCCAGGATGAAATTTACTCATTGCACATGATTAGTGTATTACACATTTAAGCATAACAAAATAACAATGGAATTTGCTCATTGCAACCACATCTTTTCATGAAACGTCAGTAGGTTAAAGGAGAAAACATTGAGGGAAAATCTGGAGTAGAGCCCAAAGGTGAACTGATGCCTTATTCAATCATTTTTCTATCAACCCTTACAACAAAACTGATGTCAGATATAATGTGTATTCCTTTGTATCTCCCAGGGAGGTTGGGAAAGAGGGACCTCATGTTTGGGCAGCCCAAGATCTCCACAGGTACCAGGCTTGCTGCCTAGAGAGGGCAGTCCAGTATCACTGAATGCAGCTTTGACTACCAACGCACAAAACATCAGCTCACCATAACAAGAGTTGCAAGGGAATGGGAAAGTTGGGCAATGTAAAAGCTCAAACTTTGAGAAAAACGGATTTGTCATAATTTTAGTGCACAAAGTTCTGAAACCTTTTAAGTTCCCAAGCACAATTCAAATAAAACTTGATCATACATAATTTATGTCATTGTGAAAGCGTTTATAGATAGGATGTAGAGTAAAACAATCATATACAGCATTGAGAAAACAAAAAGGAAGGTTTTTATCTTAAGAAAGCCTTTCCATTTCATTCAGCATTATTTGATACATGAAGTTCTGTAACTGCAGATGATGGGTTGTTGTACCCTTTAGGATCTGGCAGTTTCCAGAGAGCAAAGGTTTCACTGCACTTGGGTGTATGGTTATTCTCAAAGTAATTGTATTTCATTGTTGACCATGATAAAAGCTAACCAGTGTGAATCATTACAGGCTCTTTGTCTTTGAAGAAGATCAATTAGATGTTACAGAAATATTCCCTCTCAAACTGTAAACTTCTCCATTTGTAACAGTATGTTCTGCATAGAGTTTGTTTTGGCCACGAGTCAGAGCTAACATCTGTACACTAATGGGTTCATTGAACCTGATGTATTTGTTGGCCAGGACGGTAACTAGAGGAATATCTCATAATTATAACATTTTAGCTCATCTTCTGTATGACTGAAATTTTTATCTCATCTTTAGAGGTCATATGACCCCTCAGGTTACTGTGTTATGAACATTTCACATACTGAGGGAATGCTTTGACAAAGGAGTAAAGATGTTTTTATAGTCCTGATGAAAGCAGCCGTTACCATCAGCTGTTAGTGTCACATAATAAAAAAAAGTCCTATTGGACAGGTTTTGTGTGTGGAACATGTTGCCCTACACACAGTTACCAATTTCTGAAATTCCTGGGTCTAGAGAACAGGATTGTGTGTTCACACCTGCCTATCCCCATTGTTGTCAAAGTTTAAACACACTAGAATAAAACATATATTAGAACTTGCTGGAGAATCACAGCGGGCCGGGCAGCATCCTGATGAAGAGTGATCTAGACTCGAGATGTGAGCTCCCTCTCTTTCTCCACAGATGCTGCCTGACCCGTTGTGATTTCCAGCATTTTTTGTTTTCACTACATGTTACGACTTGCTTTTCAAAGGATTATAGATTGGCTACCATATACTATACTACCAAATTCTTATCGCTTACATTATATCATATAAACAGAAAGACATGCATTAATCTCACTATTTTAGTGATCACATGAGTTCCCCAGGCACTGTAGTCAGTGAAATACCTTTGAAGTATAGTCATCTTTGTAAATAGGGAAATGTAGTGTAATTTTGTCACAAGGAACCCATTCAACCAGCAATGTGTTAATGACCAGATAATTCATTTTATTAATCTTCATTAAAGTGTAACTATTGGTTAGGACATCCCTGCTCTTCTTCAATGTATTGTCAAAGAAGCTTTAATGCCTATGTGAGGGGGCACACTGGGTGTCAGTATAACATGTTAATCTTCCAGTCAATATTGCAGCAGAGTAGGACTCTCTGACCAGAGCTCCTCTGCTCCTTCTGTTATTTCTCCTTTCCTCCTCTTTTTACCCCCCATTTTGGTGTTTTCCCCTCTTGGTGTTCACCTCCCCGTGGCAGGTCCCGGCCCGGTCTCTCAGTGGGTCCCAGCCCGGTCTTTCAGTGGGTCCCAGCCCTGTCTCTCAATGGATCCCAGCCCGGTCCCTCAGTGGATCCCAGCCCAGTCCCTCAGTGGGTCCCAGCACGGTCTCTCGGTGGGTCCCGGCTCCGTCTCTCAGTGGGTCCCAGCCCCGTCTCTCAGTGGATCCCAGCCCGGTGTCTCAATGGATCCCAGCCCAGTCTCTCAGTGGGTCCCAGACCCGTCTCTCAGTGGGTCCCAGCCCCGTCTCTCAGTGGATCTCAGCCTGGTCTCTCGGTGGGTCCCATCCCGGTCTCTTGGTGGGCTCCGGCTTTGGCTCTCAGTGGGTCCCGGTCCTATCTCTCAGTGTGTCCCAGCCCCTTCTCTCAGTGGGTCCCGGCTCGGTCTCTCAGTGGGCCCCGGCCCTGTCTGTCAGTGGGTCCCGGCCCGGTTTCTCTGTGGGTCCCAACCCTGTCTCTTAGTGGGTCCCAGCCCGGTCTCTCAGTGGGTCCCAGCCTGATCTCTCAGTCGCTTATGGCAGGTGTTGCGAAGTTGAGCATGGCATGTGGATTGGAAGATTGTACGTTAGAATATGCCCTTCTCCCACCTCAAGCCGCACCCCCATTTCCTACCTACTAATCTCATCCCACCTCCTTGACCTGTCCGTCCTTCCTGGACTGACCTATCTCCTCCCTACCTCCCCACCTACACTCACCTTTACTAGCTCCATCCCTGCCTCTTTGACCTGTCTGTCTCCTCTCCACCTATCTTCTCCTCTATCCGCCTCCCCCTCTCTCCCTATTTATTTCAGAACTTCCTTCCCCTCCCCCATTTCTGATGAAGGGTCTAGGCCCGAAACGTCAAGCTTCCATGCTCCTATGATGCTGCTTGGCCTGCTGTGTTCATCCAGCTCTACACCTTGTTATCTTGGATTCTCCAGCATCTGCAGTTCCTATTATCTCTGATACATTTATAACTGATGTTTTTGACAACCTGGGACCAATCCTATTGTAAGAAATTAATAGGTCATCAAGGGTATAAAGAAAGATAGCATTTGAAAATTGGTATGAGAGCAAACTGCCATCTGTTAAGAGAACAGCTCTCAACAGCCATCAGCTCTAAAGAAAGAGAAAATCAATGGCTATGACAGAAATCTCTAAGCTCTCAGCAAGCACCATCTAACTAAAGATATGATGGCACTTTTAGCTAATACTCCTGACACAGGGATTCGACAGAGAAAGGTATTCCTGAAAAGAAGGCAGTGGAGAAAGCAAAGAACATTCCAGAAGACTTATCCTGGTTGTAATTTCGAGAGACTAAGTTTTAGTTTTTTTCTTACTACTTTGGTTTATGTAAGTGGGACTTATATTTATTGGAACAGCATACCATTAGAATTTTGGTTTTTTTGGGAACAGTTAGTAGTTAAGGGGGAATTGTTCAGTTTGTTAGTAGTTCTATTAATTTGTTCACTTTTAGAGTTAGATAAATAAATTGTTACTTATTGCTTATAAAGTGAGTATCAGGGATTTCTTTCATTTAACCACTCCTTTATAACAGACAGAGGGTGAGAGGCAAATTGTACCACTTTTCACACTTTCTTTAACAGATTACGAGGTGACGAGAGCTTCTCTGGGTATTTTGGTTTTAATTATCAGAGAAGTGTCGACCATCCCTTTGTAACAGCGGGTCCTGGTCTGGTCTCTTGGTGGTTTGTAATGGGTCCTGGCCTGGTCTCTTGGTGGTTCTATGCCTGATCTCTCAGCAGGTCCTGGCCTGATGTCTCAACGGGTCCTGGTCTGATATCTCAGTGGTTCCACACCTGGTCTCTTGGTGGTTCTACGCCTGGTATCTCGGTGGTTCTATGCCTGGTCTCTGAGCAGTATGTTGGTTACGCTCTTGGTGGCTTGGGATGGTGTCTCGGCTCAGCGTGTGAGCAGATCCTGACTGGACATGTCCCTGAGGTACTGGGGGATATCAGAAAGGCTGCAGTTCCATCTGCAGTGATGGTATCTGTGGCAGTGGCAATGAGAACAGACAGCTCAGGTCTCCCCGGAGAACGAGATATGTGGAGGACTCATCAAAGAGTGTTGAATGTTTAACTTATTCCTTTATTTTCCTCATACACAAGCTGTACATAAGATGGCAGCAGAGTAGGATGCTCCGTTTGGAGCTCCTCTGCTCGCCAGTCCCTTTACCTTTTTTCTCTCTTTTATTTTCTCTCCTCTTTGTGCTTTTCCCTTTCTCTCCACACACAAACCCCACCTCAGAGATTGGAGTTGTGGAGCAGGTATGGGCTGAGTCCCCCTGTGGGCTGGAGCGAGAGGGCCGGAGCAAGCGGGCCAGAGCGAGCGGGCGGAGCGAGCAGACTGGAGCGAGTAGGCCGGAGCAAGTGGGCCGGAGTGAGCAGACGGGAGTGAGCGGGCTGGAGCGAGTGGGCCGGAGCGAGTGGGCCAGAGCGAGCGGGCCTGAGCGAGTGGACAGGAGGGAGCAGACTGGAGTGAACGGGTTAGAGCGAGCGGACTGGAGCAAGTGGACAGGAGGGAGCGGGCCGGAGCACGTGGGCTGGAGCAAGCAGATTGGAGTGAGTGGACCAAAGCGAACGGGCCAGAGCGAGCGGGGCTGGAGCGAATGGGCTGGAGGGAACGGGCTGGAGCGAGCAGACCAGAGTGAGAGGATCGGAGCGAACGGGCCGGAGTGCATGGGCTGGAGTGAGCAGGGTGGAGTGAGCAGACAGGAGGGAGCAGGCCGGAGCGAGCGGGCCGGAGCGAACGGGCCAGAGTGAGCAGGCCTGAGCGAGTGGACAGGAGGGAGCGGACCAGAGCAAATGGGCTGGAGCGAGCGGACAGGAGGGAGCGGACCGGAGCGAGCGGGCCAGAGGACACATGACAATAAAAGGATATTGCTTTGTATTATATTGTAGTTTAAACTATGAAATACTTTAATGTAAACTATTATCTATTTCTTTATTTTTCTACTATTCTATGAAGTAATGCTTAACTTTTTAGTTCTTGTTTCTTTCACTACTTTGTACCTAAGTGTCTTTTTGTACCTAAGTACTTTGGTACCTAAGATGACCTCATGTGTGGTGACATTATCCCCTTTTCACTGCACTCCTGTACTTCTGTAGTTGAGCACACGTGACAATAAAATTAAATTCTAAACAAGACACTTCGACATTGAGGTCTCTCTCACCACTGCACTGAAATGTTAGTCTCAATTGCATGTTCAAGTTCCTAGAACGGGAACCCACAAATTTCTGTCTCGGGGGTAAGGGTAGTACTCATCAACACAATTATAACCTCTACATACAGTATTCCACCATGGAACTCTTCTTCCATTCTCTGAGTGAAGGCAGGTCTAACCCGTGGAGTTGTGACCTCTACCAAAGGTAGGGCTCGGAGATAGCTCCCAAGTCAATTCTAGCTGGAATGTGGATCAATGAAGCACTATTCTGATCCACCTCATGTATCCAGACAACTGGTTCTGCAAAGATTCTGAGTTGCACAGCAACATGCTGTGTTTATTCCATGTTGTAGCCTCACGCTACGAATGGTAATGGTGGAGGCTCCAATTACTTTTCATCACATGGTTGATCAGAAACCTTTCCAGCTCTTAACACCTGCCACTGGTGTAGTAGAAAGGATTTAACATTTGAGATCCAACCTGTTTTGCTGCAATATAAATGCATCTACCTTGGCCACCAAGTACTGGGACTTCAACTTGAACCATCCAGTTCAGAGACAAAATGCTACCCAATCAGCCACTAGGCCTCCTACAATAATATATCGCTGCACATTATAATTTGGAATTATACCAACATCTACAACAATAAATTAGTGTAGAAGTTCATCCTTCAGTATTACTGCGCACTATGCCATGGAATTCATAGTCAGGGTTAATATATCAAAAATCTACAGGCCATTGGTTCACGCTGATTCTCTGTGAGCAATGCATCAGTCCCATTCCCCTGTAGCTCCCTGTAGTTCTGCCAATTTATTCCCTCAAATGCCTATCCAATTATCTTTAAAAATCATTGGTCATCTCTGGTACCACTATCTTAATAGGCTGCAAGTTCCAGGAATTTGCAATTCAGTTCATTGTGTTATGGAACTCTCTTCATGTCCTCTCTACCCAATAACCTATCACTTCTCTTCAACCTCATATTTCAACAACATAATGAATAAATCTCTTTGTTCCAGCACCACTGAAAATCACAATCATCACTCACTTCTTCAAACCTTACCCTTTGACCCATTGTCCTTTCAATACAGGCTTAAATATAATTGGCCCAAATATGAAATGGCATTTTTCCCCTCTAATTTCTCTCCTATCTTCCCTCATTGCACTTTCCAAACACATTCATTCCATGAGAGCTATTTCTTTCCATTGAGACTTTAGTCCCACCAAACTGCTGAAGGACCAGCTAGTATTATTAACAGTTCTCTCTCCTTGCTTTCTACTGCCCTTGGTTTTAAATCTGACATCATCACAATCTCCTCAAAGACAAATCTTGCAAACTGTCGCTCCCCCCACCCCCCCACCCCCACCAACCTATCTCAAACCCACTTTACTATCTAAAGTTTTTAAATACTTTGTCGCCTCCCAAATCTAAACCCATTTGCTTTGGAACTCCATGCCTTAACTAAGATTTCTCTGACATCCATGGTATCAAAATGGCTGTGAGAAAAATTACAAATGACACTCTATGTGATTGTGACAAAGATATATTATCTCTCCTTCTCCTTCACAACTAGTCCACAGTCTTTGACGTAGTTGATAATACCGTTCTCCTCCATAACTGTCCTACTGTCATTCAGCTAGTTTGGAATGCACTCACCTGATTCCATTCCCATCCATCTGCTCATATGCAGAGAGTAACCTACAATGGCTTGTCTTGCCATCCCCACATCATTCCCTGTGTTTTTGCAAAGAATTCTTCCTTACCTCCTCCTTCTGTGTCACCTACATGCCACCCCTCAGCAGCCTCTATCAGGTCGGCCCTCAGCCTTCATTGCTCTAGTGTAAACAATCCAAGTTTGTCCAACCTCTCTTTATAGTAAATACACCCCAATCCAGACAACATCCTGGTAGAACCCTTTTGCATTCTCATCAAAACCTCAACATCCTTCCTATAGTGTGTTGACTAGAACTGTACACAACACTCCAACTGTGGCCTCACTAAAGTCTTACATGTCAACTTGTATACTCAATGCCCCAACCAATGAAGGCAAGCATGCCATATGCTTTTTTCAGCCAATACTATGGACTTGGATCCCAAGATCCATCTATATATCAATGCTCATAAGGGTCTGGCCATTTACAGTATTCCTTCCCAATCTGACCTCCCAAATTGCATCGTCTCACACTTGCACAGATTCAACTCCATTTGCCATTTCTCCACCCAACTTTCCAACTGATCTATATTCTGCCGTATCCTTTGACAATCTCCCTTACTATCCACAACTCCACCAACTTTCATGTCATCTGCAAATCTATGATTCATATCACCTACATTTTCATCTAAACCACTTATATATCTAATAAACAACAAAGGTCCTTGCAGAACACCTCTGGCCATAGACTGCCAGTCAGAAAAGCACCCCTCCATAACTACCCTCTGTCCTCAATGACAAAGCCAATTTTATATCTAACTAGCCAACTCACCATGGATTCCATGAGCCTTAATTTTCAGGATTAGCCATGTCAAATGCTTTAGTGAAGTCCATGTAGACAACATCTACCGCCCTACCCTCCACAATCATTTTTGTCATTTCCTGAAAAACACAACCAAGTTTATGAGACAAGACCTCCCCCTCATGAAGCCACACTGATTACCCCTGAGAAGTCAAATTTTCTCCAAATTCAAAGGGAGGAAGTGACAGAGGAAGGGATGTGGGTGTTACTGAGGTAGTGTGAATGAATAAATCTGTGACGGAGGGAGTGAGTCTCTGAAGAAGGGAGCCTGATGGAGGGAGTAACAGAAGGAGGGAGGAAGAGGGAGTGTTAATCCGAGACCAAGCCCAAACACACATGTACCATTGTCCTCTTCCACCTCTCACTCCCCGAAACCCTATCCACAAGGCAGGCTGGGAAAGGAGGGATTCCCAGGCTGAAAGGCACTTCTGAGCCCCACTTTCATATAAATTTAGCAAGGCCAGCTCATGGTGTGCACCTGATCTTAGCCCAGCTCCTCACCCACTTCCCTGGTAATCAGGACTTGGGGCCTAATCTGTCGGTCTCTAGTTTGACTTTTAAATTAAAAAGGCATAAAAGGATGTGGTCTCAGCACCCGATAGATTTGGTGGATTCCTTATTCATCTCCAGTTACGTTTCAGATTGCAAGCTGAATTTTATGCACTACAGCCACCTTTGTCAGACCCCAGTAACATGGCCAGCAGCTCCAAAGGGCAGCTTTGTAGCAGCTGAGCTTCTGCGTTATATCTCCAACCAGACCTACTTGTTATAGTGAGCTAGTCTCCTCTCGTCATCGCTATGGGATAGAACGTCCCTCTTACAGCTGGGCAGCTCCCTCCATGTTGGCATCTTTGAATCTTAGAGCAACCCTTGAACTGCCTTCGGCTATGTCAATGGTGAACAATAGCTACCTTTTGTAGGTAGCACCAGCATTTCAGGAGCAGACGCTCCCTCACCCATGTTGCTTAATTGGCTGCTTCCCCTGACTCCTGCCCTGCATGGCACTAACAACATGCCATTCTCACATCCATTTGCTGTTTGCATGGCTATGCCACTGTTTTCACTTCTGGTGGTAGCAGTGCCATGCTTCCAGTAAAACTGCAGCTGTCATGTTACCACAGGAGACCAGAGGCCTTAATAGAAAGTTCCAAAGGAAATCGTAGGAAATGGTCATGAAGGTTAATTCATGGTCAAGGGCAATGCATTTTCAAAGGTCATCTACCCACCACACTACTGACCTTCAACACTGCACCACCACCACAAGCATTCACTCAGCCTCACCTCCATCGCTTACATTCACATACTTTCAGCTGTTCGGCTATTGCAGGCACGTAGGCTGAGTCACTGGACAACACAACACAGTTTAACACATTCAATGGTGTTCTTTTTGCTTTCTTACAAGACAAAGTGCCTGATACCCTCAGGGAGCAGATTAGAAGCAGAAGGTGAGGAATACTCACATCTCCTCCAACCTGCCAGTGGGACACAAGGACCAAGCAGGAGGTTCTGTGCAGTCTGAGACAGTGGGAGGGTCAAGGAGCAGGGAGGTTGGGCGAAGGGTGTTGGGCAAGGAAAGGTCAGGGAGAGGAAAATGATGGAGTGGCAGTTTTCTTCAAAACAAAACTGAACTTTTGGAGGCACCTGCATGAAAACAAATATGGAGACAGCACCATTTGTGGAACGTTCCTCATTTACAGACTCTGCAAAAAGAAAGATGTGCTGTTAGATCATACTTTAATGTAATAATTAATGTAATAGCAATATCCATACAAGAGCTAGAATGCATCTATTTTTGAAAAAGCAACTTGTCATCACTGCATTACAGAAAATCTCTATCACATTCTTCACAAAGAGCTGAATCACTTTCTCACCTGTTTTGGCTTGCTGCAAATAATATACAATATTTGCATTCGTGAATGAGAACATTCACTGTAGTGTTCAGATTAAAGTTTGTATTGTTTGTGGGCCTGTGTTTCATAGATCTTGTTATGAAGAGATCATGTTTCTTCATTGCAATGTTTGAGTACATGCTTAAGGTAAAATGTGGCCCCCTTGTGGTTATATGTTGAATAGCCATAACCTCAGCCGACTGTACTCTGCATCATGACATCCAGTAATGTTGAAACTATTCATCATAACTCTATATTTCTGACTTATGACCTGTCAGCTGTTGTTGGTGGGACAATGAATCTCTTGCATTCTGCCCCTGTTTCCTCAAACTAACTTTCCATTTTTGATTTCAGAAACTCAAGAAATGCCATCTGGCTAGCAACAGCGATTCCAGGAGGAATGATGAGAGCTACACCAAACCTTGGAGGAAGAAACCTCTAAACTTGATCTGAAACTCACCATGACCAGCTCAAATACTACCCTAGCCGTTACCATGGAGAGTCATTTTAAGTTAACTTTCTCATGTGGAGGTATGGAGATGTCGGCTGCAGTGAGACCGGGGGGTTGCAGGGGGATACATCAATGTGTTTGCCGGCTCCAGGACTGGTGCCTGGTCTCCAGCATTCCCCCGAGTGCCAGTGGCCTGGGCTCTTTCTGCCTTGTCTGCTGGTACAGCAGTAAGGTGCTCTGCAACCTGTGATCCCATGCTCAGTTACTGAACACAACCAGCAACATTTCAGTATTGGAGATGGTGGATTAAAGGGGGTGGGGGGGTGTGTGGGTGGGGTGGTGGGGGGCGGTGGGGTGTGTGGTTCAGGAGCCAGATTTAATTGATGCCTCACCAAGACCCTAGATACTGTCGCTCGCCGAATTTGAGGATGTGTGCTCTGGGAGGGATGGGGTTTGGGCAGGAGGTGGTGTCTCTTTGCTAATGTGGTTGTGACACTGGCTGTATGTGTAAGAACAAGAGATAAGAGTCGTGCCTGACGCATGTTGCTGACTGCTTGGCTATTGTCAGTGTTTCAGTGCAGTGACATGTGGCACGTCCTCTGTTGCCGCGATCTGGAAAATCTCCATATCCCTTTAGGAGGTGTCCTGGTCCTGTACTGCATGGCAAAGCATGGGGCGAGGACATGCCAGTAGGCCCTTTCCCACAAACTGGACACATATGGAATGCCATCTCCTAAAATTGCATAAAGGGGGCGACTGAGTCTGTTGTAAATAGATGGTATGGCTGTTACTGCTGATACATGTGAGGGCAAGGGGGTGAGCTTTCTGAGGGAATGAGAATGCAGAGTGGAGGGAATGCAGGGTTAGCTGTGTGGAAGGATGGGGTGGCAGCGGGATGGTCAACAAATTTGATGATGCGTTCAGATTTTCCACCAAAACTGAGGCAATCCACACTTTGACAAAAAGGCAGTGGGCAGCACGGTGTCTCTGTGGTTAGCACCGCTGCCTCAGATTGACAGGGACCCAGTTTGATTCCAGCCTCGGGTGACTGTCTGTGTGGAGTTTGCGCATTCTCCCTGCGTCTGCGTGGGTTTCCTCCTGGTGCTCCGGTTTCCTCCCACAGTCCAAAGATGTGCAGGGTATGTGGATTGGCCATGCTAAATTGTTCTTAGTGCCCAGGGATGTTTAGGTTAGGCCGGTTAGACAGGGGGAAATCAGGGGTAGGATAATGGGTCTGGGTCGGATGCTTTTCGGAGGGGCGGTGTGGACATGTTGGGCTGAATGGCCTGTTTCCACACTGTAGGGATTCTATGATCTATGATCTATGATTCAGCCAATTGACTATTTCTCTCTCCACACACACTGCCTGACCTGTTGAATATATCTGACAGCGTTCTTGCTTTAGAGATAAAAGGTACTGCAGATGCTGGAGAATCCGAGATAACA
>JAHRHZ010000009.1:3509900-3521056 GCA_024137785.1 Ginglymostoma cirratum
GGATTGAGGTTCATAAGGAGGAGGTGTTAGCAATTCTGGAAAGTGTGAAAATAGATAAGTCCCCTGGGCTGGATGGAATTCATCCTAGGATTCTCTGGGAAGCTAGGGATGTGATTGCAGAGCCTTTGGCTTTGATCTTTATGTCGTCATTGTCTACAGGAATAGTGCCAGAAGACTGGAGGATAGCAAATGTTGTCCCCTTGTTCAAGAAGGGGAGTAGAGACAACCCTGGTAATTATAGACCAGTGAGCCTTACTTCGGTTGTGGGTAAAGTGTTGGAAAGGATTATAAGAGATAGGATTTATAATCATCTAGAATGGAATAATTTGATTAGGGATAGTCAACACGGTTTTGTGAAGGGTAGGTCGTGCCTCACAAGCCTTATTGAGCTCTTTGAGAAGGTGACCAAACAGGTGGATGAGGGTAAAGCGGTTGATGTGGTGTATATGGATTTCGGTAAAGCATTTGATAAGGTTCCCCATGGTAGGCTATTGCAGAAAATTCGGAGGCATGGGATTGAGGGTGATTTAGCGGTTTGGATCAGAAATTGGCTAGCTGTAAGAAGACAGAGGGTGGTGGTTGATGGGAAATGTTCATCCTGGAGTTCAGTTACTAGTGGTGTACTGCAAGGATCTGTTTTGGGGCCCCTGCTGTTTGTCATTTTTATAAATGACCTGGATGAGGGTGTGGAAGGATGGGTTAGTAAATTTGCGGATGACACTAAAGTCGTTGGAGTTGTGGATAGTGCGGAAGGATGTTGCAGGTTACAGAGAGACACAGATAAGCTGCAGAGCTGGGCTGAGAGGTGGAAAATGGAGTTTAATGCGGAAAAGTGTGAGGTGATTCACTTTGGAAGGAGTAACAGGAATACAGAGTACAGGGCTAATGGTAAGATTCTTGGTAGTGTGGATGAGCAGAGAGATCTCAGTGTCCATGTGCATAGATCCCTGAAAGTTGCCACCCAGGTTGATAGGGTTGTTAAGAAGGTGTATGGTGTGTTAGGTTTTATTGGTAGAGGAATTGAGTTTCAGTGCCTTGAGGTCATGTTGCAGCTGTACAAAACCCTGGTGCGGCCGCACTTGGAGTATTGTGTACGGTTCTGGTCGCCTCATTATAAGAAGGATGTGGAAGCATTGGAAAGGGTGCAGAGGAGATTTACCAGGATGTTGCCTGGTATGGAGGGAAGGTCTTATGAGGAAAGGCTGAGGTACTTGAGGCTGTTTTCGTTAGAGAGAAGAAGGTTAAGAGGTGACTTGATAGAGACATACAAGGTGATCAAAGGATTAGATAGGGTGGACAGTGAGAGCCTTTTTCCTCAGATGGTGACGGCTAGCACGAGGGGACATAGCTTTAAATTGAGGGGTGATAGATATAGGACAGATGTCAGAGCAGATTCTTTAGTCAGAGAGTAGTAAGGGCGTGGAATGCCTTGCCTGCAGCAGTAGAAGACTCGTCAATTTTAAGGGCATTTACACGGTCATTGGATAAACATATGGATGATAATGGAATTGTGTCGGTTAGATGGGCTTCAGATTGGTTTCACAGGTCAGTGCAACATTGAGGGCCGAAGGGCCTGTACTGCGCTGTAATGTTCTATGTTCTATGTTCTAAGATGTTGCCATCAAGCCAGAAAAATCTTCTATCCAGCTCATAAATAAGTAATGTGGGGTGAATTTCAGAGCCAGTGTGATGCTAAGGATGTAGGCCCTGTGTTCCAAAGACTGGCAGGACATATTGAACAGGATTTTCCTCAGTTGTTCACAACCAGTGGGTGGTGGTTGACCAGGCCCAATCAGCCCATGCTTGCAGAACTCAAAATATAGTGTCCAACATTAATTCCTCACATGGACAACATTTACTAAATAATCCTGAGCATGCAAAGAATTACACTGACCATCAATTTAAGACTGCATTATGGTGCACTTGCATGTACTGGAAGCCCCATATATAAATAGTGAGGAGCCTGTTCTTTACAAACAGAAAGAATGTGTACATGCACTATATTGTTTCGACTCAACAAAATTGGGAGCAACCATTCCTGGGTTTATTTTTCAGGGAATTGCCCTGAGCAATCAGAGTCAACCTGCCTGGTTTCAAATTTATATCTCAGCAAAGCTTGACCAGAAGACCATAAGACCGTAAGACATAGGAGTGGAAGTAAGGCCATTTGGCCCATCGAGTCCACTCCCTCATTTAATCATGGCTGATGGGCATTTCAACTCCACTTACCCACACTCTCCCCGTAGCCCTTGATTCCTTGCGAGATCAAGAATTTATTAATCTCTGCCTTGAAGACATTCAACGTCTCGGCCTCCACTGCGCTCCGTGGCAATGACTTCCACAGGCCCACCACTCTCTGGCTGAAGAAATGTCTCCTCATTTCCGTTCTAAATTGACCCCCTCTAATTCTAAGGCTGTGCCCATGGGTCCTAGTATCCCCACCTAACGGAAACAACTTCCCAGCATCCACCCTTTCTAAGCCATGTGTCAGTGGCCATTGACAGTGAATGGTCAGTCATTATCTCACTGGTGATTGCTCCATGGCAACCTATATACCAATCAGACTCTGCCAACCAAACAGCACTCACCTCTCTTAAATGTTGTTTTCCCTTGACTTGGTCATTCTTGTGAGTTCTGCTGATGGATACAAGATGACAGCTTTGAAAACATGTGCCCTGTCTCAGCAATCCTCAAGTTCTGGGCTATCATATCAGTATTTCAAATCTTCCTTCTTAAATTTTACTTTTCACCATTCTTAATCACCCCTTCATGCTTGCGTACACACAGACACAGAGACACAGACACACAGACACACACACACACTCACACACACACACACACCCACACACACACACCCACACCCACATACACACATACACACATACACACACACACAGACACACACACACTCACTCACACACACACATACACACACACATACACACTCCCTCACACTATCACACACACACAGACACAGACACACACACACACGCACACACTCTCACACACATTCACACACATATTCACACTCACTCTCTCTCACACACACACACGCACCCAAACACACCATATACACACTCACTCGCACTCACACACACACATACACACACTCACACACTATAAAAACACACACACTTGCACACACTCTCTCACACACATATGTACACTCACTCACAAACACATACACACACACTCACACACACTCACACACACTACACACTTACACACACACATATATTCACACGCACACTCACACACACACATACACACACACTCACTCTCACACACACACACACACTGACTCTCTCTCTCTCACACACACACATATTCACACTCGTGCTCATATACACATAGTGAGTCATTGTAATGGGTGTGTGGCCTGCAACCAGGGCAGCCAGCTAGGGTCACTCATACTTGTTCCCCAGAGGGAGAGGTCATGCACGAGTTCTGCTGCAGTGGACGTAGATAAGGGCATCATTGTGGTAGGTCTCTGAAATAAGATGTGTGATTTATATATATTTTAATATGATTTATTTTAGAGTTTGGATTTTGAACCAGTTGCATGTGGCTTTTGGTCTGTCTGCAAAAATCACTTTGATGATTAAATTGTCAGGATTTCTGAAACTATGTTTTTTTGTTAAATGGGTGTCCCTGGCATGATAATGGGAATGTGTTTGCCTTGACAAGCTTTACCAACAAGCAGGGTGAAAATTAAGAAGCAGTAGCTTGCTCTCTGTTTAGAAAGATCTGGGTTTTTTTTGCTTTTTCACTTAGGGGAAAAACTCATTGCATGAAATCTATTGCTTTTTAGTTTGCAGAGGTCCAGGTAGAAATTAAATGTGTGACGCAGTTTGTCTCGAAGGGAGGAGATAGTTTAGTGCTGCTGTGCACTAGATTACCTCAGTGTAAAGATTTCAGTTCGAAAATTCAAGACCAGGTTAGAACTCTAATGGAGTTAACTGAACCCAAGAAAGGCTAAACTCAGTTGTGCACCAAATCAAAGAAGAGGCTACCACTCTCTCACCGTACAGAATTAAATTTAAAAAAAAACAGCTAAATTAAACCTATATCAAAAATAGAGAAACAAACTGTCTCTGGTGTTAGTCAGGGATCAACTTGTCCAGTCAAGTCAGCTGGAATCATAACAATGCAGAAGAAAGGTCGATGGGCTTCCCATACAGAAAGGTGGGGTATTTAGGCAGGCCTTCAATAAATCCTGTGGAAAAGAAAGTGGAGGAAGATAGCGCCAACTTGGCACAGGGTTTTACAGAGAGCTTAGAGTACGTCCTTCCCAAATGGATGAACGGAAGGATAATCTATGTAGATCCACCAATGATTTGGTACCTGATAGTTAATGATGCAGTTTCTATTTCACCAACAACAGAAGCCACAATATATTTGGGTACTGCAACGGAAATTCAGCCTGAAGTCATGCAAGCTCAACTTGTAACTATGAAAATGCAGTTTGTTGGCATACTGATATGGCTGTTTAAATATACAAGTATGGATTCACAACAGTCCAGCCATACTTCCTCCAAATGATAATAGGATTTCTGAGTCCCTGCCTGGAGATGTTGAAATACCTTGTGGAGATGAATGTGCCATAGGCCATCAGAAATGACATGCCTCATCCTCCTTTTGCTGCCTCGCTGCCAGTGAGTCTCAGCAAGTCAGCTCATACCACTCCACCCATGTTAAATTGATGCAGCTCAATAAATGGCCCTCTGAGATAACAAGGTGTGGAGCTGGATGAACACAGCAGGCCAAGCCGCATCATAGGAGCAGGAAAGCTTGACGTTTCGGGCCTAGACCCTTCATCAGAAATTACCTCTGGGATAACAGTTCCTTTAGACTGACCTTAAAATCAGCAGTTTTGCACAAGCCGCACTACAATATGGACATGGCACATGGAAGAAAGGCACCAAGGAATGCATAACGTTAACCAGCTGAATTTGTATGGAATATTAGATAATATGTTTGATAAAAATGACATTTTCATGGTTGTTTTGGATTGGCTTTTATTTCACCGTTGTATCTAAGAGGACACAGTACTAGTCAGGAACACAGGGAGGATAAGTTGTAACAAAAACAGAAATTGTTGGAAAACCTCAGCAGGCCTGGCAACAGCTGTGAAGGAAAAATCAGAGTTAACATTTCGGGTCAGGTGACCCTTCCTCAGTAACTAGGGAGGGAGAGGAAGGGCCACTGGATCTGAAACGTTAACTCTGATTTTTCCTTCACAGGTGTTGCCAGACCAGCTGAGCTTTTCCAGCAATTTCTGTTTTTGTTCCTGATTTACAGCACCTGCAGTTCTTTCGGTTTTTATTTAGAGGTTAAGTTGTAGGTTGGGGATTAAAATGGAAAATTTGGTCTGTGATAATGTGGCTAGATAAGTCACCCACAGTCAGTCAGAAAGGGGATGTGCAGCGTATGTTCTCTGCAGCCGCATTTTGTAAACCTGTTGTGCTCATTGTGGCAAAGTTGTGTAGGATCCAGTGAACCACAAGGAGCTGTGGCATCTGCTGTGGTAAATAGGCAGAATATTTCCAGAACAATCAAGCAGCACGGGCATTATTGACAACCTCCAATGACCTGCTTGATGACATTTCACATGGCAATGTAGCTTCTTGCCCTTCCCACTTCAAGCACTTTGGCCTCATCTGTGCTATCTCTGCTCATTGTCCTGATATGCTGCTGATGAAGAGGTCACTAAATACAGCACTCATGACCAGGGACAAGTTAACAAGGATCCTTGAAGTCAGAAGGAAGGCCTCTGTTATGTAACTCCCCTCCTTTACATTTACAACTTTAAATAAAAGTACAAGCCACAAAGCACGGCAGTAGCCAACAGAAATCAATGAGCAACTAAGTGGAAAATAGTTGGTGATCTCTTCAAAAGCAGTTTCTTCTGTTGCTGGATACATTTTGCTTCACAGATTCAGTCAGAGGTTAGGAACAAATTACCACTGATGCTGAAATCTGTACTGAAAACAACAAATGCTGAAAATCACAGCAGGGCAGGCAGCATCCATGGAGAGAGAGCAAGCTAACGTTTCTAGTCTATAAGACTCTTCATCAGAGATTGTTAGCTGAAGTGAGCAGGTCAAAACTGTCATGGGCTATGCCAAATCCACGTCACACATTGATAGATGTCACAACCCACAATGTCTGTGCAATTCCCATTCACTCACTTAGCCACAATAATACCAACACAGCACCTGGCAGGTGTACTTTTTACATCCAGTACTGGAGTTTGTAAACTGCTGGCATCACAGAGCCACATGTTGTAGCTGTCTGAGCTGGTGGCTGCTAATCAACATTGAGAGAAGGTGCCCTGTGTCTTTACCTTCTTTTTCCTGCTTCTCCACAGTCTCGGTCAGCTTTAAGTTTATAGGTAACTGAAATGCTGAAAGGGGTGTGGGTTAGATTATGCTTTGAAGAAAGCAAACGACTAAGGTAGCGTGCATAAACCATATTGAAAGGGTGTGTGTGGAGGATCTTGTCAAGAGAAATGTACACAGGAATAAAGTGGACATCACCTGAGCTGATGCTTGGGAATATCTCGCTCAATTATTCCTTATTTCTGCTCAGGCTGTGGACATTACGTGAGATGACTTCATGTTGTTATATTCCAGGATCTGTATGAACTTAATTCACATCAAATAGGTTACAACCCAAGCCCATAAGACCATAAGATATAGAAGCAGAATTAGGCCATTTGGCCCAGTGACTCTGCTGCTCCATTTGATCATGGCCGAAGTGTTTCCCAACCCCATTCTCCTGCCTTCTTCCCCGTGACCTGTGAGCTCCTTACCAATCAAAAACCTGTCTATCTCAGCCATAAAAACTTGGCCTCTGCAGCCCCCTGAGACAATGAATCCCGCAGATTCACCACCCTCTGGCTGAAGAAATTCCTCGTCATCTCAGTTCTAAAGGATTGTCCCTTCACTCTGAGGCTGTGCCCTCTGGTTCTACTCTCTCCTACTAGTGGAACCATCTTCTCCATGTCCACTCTATCCAAGCCTCTCATTATTCTATAAGCTCCAATCAGATCCCCTCTTATTCTTCTAAATCCCACTGAGTACAGACCCAGAGTCCTCAGCTGCTCCTTGCATCATACCCAGGATCACACATGTACACTTCCTCTGGACTCCCTTCAAGCTCAGCACACCCTTCCTTAGATACAGGGCCCAAAACTGCTCACAATATACTGCAGCATGAAAAACGTGTTGCAGTCTTGAGAGGTGCTGTGTTTAATAGAGAAACCTCTGTGAACAATGATTGTCACGGGAGTGGGACACTAAGACTGCCTTTAGTCCTTAATGCATGAAAAATGAATAAAATGCAACTGCAGTTTTTTTTTCTGAAGAAGGGTCCAGGCCTGAAACGCCAGCTTTCCTGCTCCTCTGATGCTGCTTGGCCTGCTGTGTTCATCCAGCTCTACATCTTGTTCTCTCAGATTCTCCAGCATCTGCAGTTCCTAATATCTCTGCAGTAGCAGGTTTTGTTTTCTTTGAAATCTTTGCTACTGGTTAGCTGGCACCTTCCCACTACATCCACTCATTCCCGCAAAAACCTCCATTTCAGATCCTTTACTCTCTCTACCCCACAATTTTCTTCTGGTAAAGAGTTTGTCAGGGTGCTTTGTATTTTGCTGCAATCTATAACCAGCCACTAAAAGGTGCTCAAGAGCTGCAAGAATTTCTTTGTCTTTTGGGTATAAACTACAATCCCTACCAACCAGCCGTTCCTATGCCCTCTGTTTGGTGGTTCTGCCTTCAGATGTCAATGACCCCTACTGAGCTATTTTTCCATAAACTCTTCTGCCCCTCCAACTCCCTCTCTTCCTTTAACATTGATTTTAGAACACATTTTTCAACTAAGATTTTAGATTCCTTTTTTTTGGCTTAGTATTCAATTTTGTCTAATTACACCTCCAGGAAGCACCTTTTGTCCTACATTAAAGGTTATGTTTAATTGCACAGCAGTTTTGTTTTTCATTCTATAATCTTTCTCTTTTCTATGCAGGAAAACACTGGGCCTCCAGCACTCAGTGTCCTAGAACTACAAAGTCACTGGATTCCATAGGCTTGAACCTCTCTTTTACTGCTCATTCTTATGACAAACTGTGACTTTATCTGGCACCATGACAAGGATTTAGTCAATTATTTTAAAACTGTTGTGTTTCTCCGCACTCAGTGTGCTGAGAGTTCTGGCTGATGTATTTGATCTGCCTATAAATTGAATGAGTTCACCAACAAGACTTCAAGTAATGCTCATGCAAAAAGTAGCATGCAATGTGTGGAAGTTCATATATGTCAATATATTTTAAGCCATTTGTTTTTACTGGAATGTCCTTGGACAAACATTCAAGGATCTGATGGTTTTTATACTCACATTTATTCAGTTGTGTATTTGACCCAATAAACTTATCTAATTTTAAAATGTTCTCCTGTTAGAATACTTTGGAATTGAATTACATTGAGTGTCTGTCTCTAGGGTCTGTCAAGCAAATAGCTTTTAAACAGACTTATTTTAAAATATTGTTACATATTGACAAGGCCCTCTCCTGAGGTTATCTTTACAGATCAACGCTTCTGTAGGAATGCATTGCTGCTTAGTTATTTAGCATTATCAGACAGCGTACGTGTCAGGCTGTTAATCGAAAGGAAGTGAATGCATATGGTTGTTAATTTTTTCCCTGTTAGACCATTGTTTAAGATCCATCCTGGTTCCTTTGCATAGTCCTTATCCTGTGAAGTGACTAAATGTGTGTGATAGGGAGGCTGTCTAGTCATCTGCATCCTGCTTCCTGCCTTCTTTTGTTTCCCTTATCCATCTCCAGAGCCCAACATTCCAGTTTTAGCTTCTGCCTTTAGAGTAACACAATTTGAATGCTTTTGTTCTGAGTCGACCTGTTCCCTCGGGAACGTTGACAATATAAGAGGCACGTTTTCTTCCAATCTGTTAAAGAAAATTGTTTGCAGTGATACAGTCAATATCAAAAAAAGTATAGATTTTTAAAAAGCTGTTAGAGTTTCTAGCTGCAGTGAAAATGTTGCAACACTAAGCTTTTCCTTTCAATTTCTGCTTTAGGAAAATTCTCTTTTGTATATCTGTAAGTTGTCATGCTGAGCAAGTACACAGACATTTCACCACCAAAAGAATATTGTATTTGCTTTTTTTTTTAATCTTCAAACTGTTGGGTCTTTTCTGGCTGTTTATGTGTATTTATCCAGAGAAAGAATCCAGCTGAACTTCATAAAACTGTTAACTTGGTTATTTTTACAAAGAATGGAATAATTCTCAGCAAAAAAAAGCTGTCAATTTCTCCACACTCAGGAGTAATGGTTTTACTGTGATGGATTTAATCTTTAGCTTCCTTTGGTTTATGCATTTAGTGGAATATTCCTGAGGGAGAATTTTTTGTTTTATTTATTAAATCTTTAATAACCCAATCATCAGAGTATCAGAAATATATTCTAAACTGAAAATAAAAATAACATTGTTCCAAATAGTTTCAAGCTACTTGCAGTGATTTTGAAACTGACATTAGTTTCATTTCCTATCTAATACATTCACACGAGAAGGCCATTTTCAACATGTCTACAGTCCGTCTTGCTTGTTTGAAAAAGAATAAACCTCCTGAACATTGGAATAGGAACATGAGACCAAGATCTTTAGCAGAATGCTACTAAAGGAAATTAAGGCCCCTTGCATTAGTAAAAGTTAATTATGCTATTTAAGTATGGAGTTTTTTACATTGTACAGGTTCTGTGAAAAACATGTTACCAGATTTGAACTTGCGGTTCCGTTGAATCTGTACACTGAAAACTCAAGTGGAATTGTGCTGAATTAGTTTCACACGTGAGTGGCCATTTCTAAGTCAGAAACATAGAATCCATATAGTGTGGTAGCAGGCCATTTGGCCCATCAAGTCCACACTGATCCTCCAAAGAACATCCCACCCAGGACCCACCTTGTTACCCCATCCTCTAACCATTGCATTTCCCATGGCTAATCCACCTAGCCTGCACACCTCTGGACACTATAGGCAATTTAGCACGGCCAATCCACTTAACCTGCACATCTTTGGACTGTGGGAGAGAACTGGAGCACCCAGAGGAAACGCACGCAGACACAGTGAGAGTGTGAAATCTTCATACAGACAGTCACCTGAGGCCAGAATCAAAACCAAGTCCCTGAGGCAGCAGTGCTAACTACTGGGCCACCTGACACCCTGCATGGAGTAGCAAATCCTCCCATTCAATCTTCCAGATGACATCCATTTGGGAATTGGTCTTTGGGAACATGACTGGGATTACTACTGCAGGTGATGAAAACAAGACAAGGAAGGGCAGGAATAAAAGCGGAAAATGCTGCACGATTCCAGGAAGGTCTGGCAGCATCTGTGGAGTGAGAAACAGAGTTAGGATTTCAGGTCAATAACCTTTCATCAGAACAGGGCTCCATCATGTTTCACTGACAACTCATGAGAGGTAATCTTGTTAAGTGCTCCGCCATGGGCCATGGGCCTGGTGCCCATGCACAAGTCCCTTTGCTGAGTCGCTGGAACGAAAGTCACCACTCTTTGGTGCCATCTCGCCTCCACCGATGCCGTCGGCACTATGAGTCCTTGATGGATCTCGCCAATGCAGATACCCACCAATGCCCTTGGCACAATGAGTCCTTGATGGATCTCGCCAATGCAGATACCCGCCGATGCCCACGGCACAATGAGTCCTTGATGGATCTCGCCAATGCAGATACCCACCGATGCCCACGGCACAATGAGTCCTCGATGGATCTTGACAATGCAGATACCGACTGAAGCTGCCAGGTACTGCACTGACACAAACTCAACTCCACCACTGCCACGAGTCTGCTTTGGGCCCACCACAACAATGCAGCTGCTGCTGATGTCACAGGGTCTTGTACTGGGCCCAAACTCACCTCTGCCGCATCACCCATGAGTCAGCGCTAGGGCTGCTTCAACAATGCAGAAGCTGCTGAGAAACCAAACTTACCTCTGATGCTGCCATTACAGGTCCACACCGCTGGGCCTACTCGAGTCCACACCGCTGGGCCTAATCGAGTCCACACTATTGAGCCTACTCGAGTCCACACTGCTGGGCCTACTCGAGTCCACACTGTTG
>JAHRHZ010000009.1:3521066-3536777 GCA_024137785.1 Ginglymostoma cirratum
GGGTCCACACTGTTGGGCCTATTCTCCGTAAATGCCATCACCATGACTGAGCTCTTAAACAAGAGGTAAGTAAAACAAAAGAAAAAATGTGAGAAAAGAGAAAAGAAAGAAACAAAATGAAATGCAGATGGTGCAGACAAGACCCCTCAGAAGCCCTACTCCATCACTGTCTTACCGGAAGAAAAGGGCGATGCCACATTTCTACCATGTTTCATTCCTCTTTAAGTGCCCGATTGTGCAACTTGCCACCACTTCACCTGTTCCCAGGAGGGAAGGGTGACACTCAAAGCTCCCGAACCACGTTTTGTACAAATCAATAGCTTCCTCTACCGTGGCCTTGGTATTTAGAAAGTATCCTATTGAAGATCTCATACCTCGGCAATAGAGTTTAGCACATGGGTCTTTGGCAAGGTCTTCAGTAGATTTTCTGACAACTGGTGACCCATCCACAGAGGCCGTTAGAAGTGGAAAGATCTGAAGCAAATGAGGCTCCAAAAGGATAAAGGAAGCTCCCCTCCCTAAAACCTTTGCACACACCTGTACGATTCTATTTCAACAACTGCAGACCAGCTACATATTTAACCTTTGAGTTTACCAAATCTGGATGGTTATTTGGATTCTCGATCACCATAGGGGTCCAGTTCATTATTCCCTTGGCTCAAGGAACTTCAGTCACCAACTGAAGCTTAAAACATCTGGTTTGACTGGCTGAATCCATGATTAAATTTATGTTTTTCAAGGTCCTCAAATCAAGACATCCATAACCTGGGTAATGCAGTTTTGGGTTAGAACATAGGACATAGAACAGTACAGCACAGTACAGGCCCTTCAGCCCACGATGTTGTGCTGACCTATTATCCTTCTAAGATCAAACTACCCTGCATACCCTACATTTCACTATCGTCCATGTGCCTATCCAAGAGTCGCTTAAATGTCCCTAATGTATCTGACTTCACTACCACTGCCAGCAGCGCATTCCACACACCCACCACTCTCTGTGTGAAGAACCTACCTCTGACATCTCCCCTATATCTTCCTCTAATCACCTTAAAATTATGCCCTCTTGTAATAGTCATTTCCGCTCTGGGAAAAAGTCTCTGACTATCCACTCTATCTACGCTTCTCATAATCTTGTACAGCTCTATCAAGTCTCCTCTCATCCTTCTTCGCTCCAACAAAAAAAGCCCTAGTCCCCTCAGCCTTTCCTCATAAGACCTGCCCTCCAGTCCAGTCAGCATCCTGGTAAATCTCCTCTACACCCTCTTTAAAGCATCCACACCTTTCCTATAATGAGGTGACCAGAACTAAACACTATTCCAAGTGTGGTCTAACCAGAGTTTTAGAGAGCTGCAGCATAACCTCACGGCTCTTAAACTCAATTCCCTTACCAATGAAAGCCAACTCACCATACACCTTCTTTACAACCCTGTCAACTTGGCTAGCAACTTTGAGGGATCTATGGACGTGAACCCCAGAATGCCTCTGTTCCTCCACACTGCCAAGAATTCAGCCATTAACTCTGTATTCTGCATTCAAATTTGACCTTCCAAAATGAATCACTTCACACTTTTCTAGGTTGAATACCATCTGCCACTTCTTTGCCCAGCTCCATGTCCTGTCAATGTCCCTTGCAACCTACAGCAGCCCTCCACACTGTCCACAACTTCACCAACCTTCGTGTCATTGGCAAACTTACTAACCCACCCTTCCACTTCCTCATCCAACTCATTTATAAAGATGACAAAGAGCAGAGGTCCCAGAACAGATCCCTGCGGAACTCCACTGGTCACCGAGCTCCAGGCTGAATACTTTCCATCTACTACCACCCTCTGTCTTCTATTGGACAGGGAATTTTGTATCCAGACAGCCAAATTTCCCCTGAATCCCATGCCTCCTTAATTTCTGAATGAGCCTACCATGTGGAACCTTATCGAATGCCTTGCTAAAATCCGTATACGCCGCATCCATTGCTCTGCCTTCATCAATTTTGTCACATCCTCAAAGGCTTGTGAGGTATGACCTGCCCCTCACAAAGCCATGCTGACTATTTCTAATCAAACTGTGCTTTTCCAAATAATCATTAATACTATCTCTCAGAATCCTCTCCAACAATTTGCCCACCACTGAAGTAAGACTGACTGGTCTGTAATTCCAAGGATTATCCCTATTCCCTTTCTTGAGCAAGAGAATGACATTTGCCCCCCTCCAGTCATCTGGTACAACTTCAGTGGACAGCAAGGATGCAAAGATCATTGGGTTGAGGACTTTGAATTCGGCAGAGATCTGTGGCTGAGTCTTAAAACGAATGGGGAGCACAGTGTCAAAGGTCACCACCCCATGCCTAATGATATGATGCCAGCTTCCTGTGAACTATACAGATCAACAACCACCTCATTTCCATAGAATCCCTATAGTGTGGAAACAGGCCTTTCGGCCCAACCAGTCCACGCCGACCCTCAGAGAATCCCACCCAGACCAATTCCCCAAACCTGCCTAATCTATAGATCCCCGAACACTATGGGCAATTTAGCACGGCCAATCCACTTAACCCGCACATCTTTGGACTGTGGGACAAAACCCACACAGACATGGGGAGAATGTGCAAACTCCACACAGACAGTTGCCTGAGGGGGAAATTGAACCCAAGCCCCTGGTGCTGTGACGCAGCAGTGCTAACCACTGAGCCACTGTGCCACCCCCAGATTTATTCACAGCCTTCACAGACATTGCTGCTCCAACAGACTGAGGAAGTCAATACCTAGCCCATAATAGATCCTGTGTGGAAGCAAGCACCTTATTCTGGATACAGCCACTGTCCACTGTGGTTGGTCTATTGATTATCTGTGATGTTAGGTTGAGTCTTCAATGACTTCCTGCTATGCACACGCCTTCCTTAATTTGTTGAGTTGACAGCACAGCATGCAACATGTTTGAAAAAAACACTCTTTAATGGCTTTTAAGTTATCTTAATTGGCTGCACATTTCACCTTAGAGTGTTCTGAATCTCACTGGCAACCCCATCCCAAAGTAATTTAGCATGAGTCGGATAAACACTGGATTAGCATTTTATTACCTCTTTAAATGAATTTCATGAACTGTCTGCCTCTGACCCCATCATCGATATAGCATGTAAAATTCTATTTGTAACAGAAATTAGCGTTATTTTTTGTTTCCAAGTCGATATGGATTTGTTCTGGATTAGTAGCAAATATTGTGATAATTTTTTTTCCACAGCATTAACACCATGCCAAAGCATTTGATCCTGTTACTATTAACCTAAAAAATCTACAACTTGCATCTTGTCAATTCCATTTGAGTGGATATTTATATAGAGTGAAATGAAACTGAATATGTTTATGAGCATTCTACTTTTGTTGATTGCATCAATACCTTGAAATTGTGGTATTTTATACCATATTTAATGTATATGATACCAACGGTCTCTAGAATTTTATTCATATATGGACACACACTAATACTCAGGAGTTCCAGCTCACAACACTATTTACACATAGATATTCATATTTTTGAACACAACTACACTGTATATGTATATAGACAAATGTTTATTAATGCTGTGTAACTCCAATACACCACACTACAGATATATTGATACAATAAGAAAAACACAAGAAGAATTGCATTTATATAAGGCCTTTCATTGCCTCAAAACATCCCAATGTAGTTTACAGCTAATTAAGAAGTTTGATGCGTAGTGTGGGAACAGTGAATAATATAGAACTCCCAACACACTAGACTATTACAGCAAAATGGATTTTTCACTGTGCTGAATGTTTTAACTTGTGTTTTTGCACTGCTTAAATCAGAATGTATGGTGTTAATCAGTATCATCCGATGTTTTCTCAAAAGGCACCTCGACTGCTTGGTTTCAGACATACTGGCTCTGGCATTTTTCATAAATGCAAAGTGATAGACTGAGGACAAAACATTTTCCGGGTGTCAATTTTGCTGGAGCATTCACATTCATCAACAAGTATTTCAGGCCCGTACGAGAGATTGCCTCCGTTCTCCGATGATTAATAGCTGTTTAGTTTAAATAAATCATAAGAGCTGTATTATCTGCTCGCCTTGTTTTCAGGATCTGCTGGGGGTGTTCATAAGCCGGCTCATGGTCACAGTTCAAAAGGTAATCTTGATCTTTGGCTGGTGATGTTGATTGATTTCTGAGATGAGTACGATAAGAGATGGTGTTATGCTTATCTGGAGGTCTCTTCAGCTCACTGGCCTCACTGATTTATTCCGGGATTGCACAGTATGAATTGGCTGGATAGCATGCAAAACAATACTTTTCACTGGATCTCAGTTCAAGTGACAGTAATAAATCGAATCAAAATGATTCAAAAATCAAACCAGTTCGTTAGTAACAGTCAGGATCTTCACAACTCAGTTAGCAGTTGTTGGTATTTAAAGTTCTATGTAGCCTAACAAGCAAAATCAGGCCGTTTGTAGGTTTTAAAACAAAAATACATTGTTGATATGTTGGCACACTGACAGCTAATCTGGAATGTATTGTTCATATCCAATTGGCCTTGAGTTGATAATGTGTATTCTCCTTGAAATGTTGCAGTCTATATGGTGAAGGTGGTCTCACAGTGATGCAGTGTTTAATAAAGCTGAATTGCTTATTGCAATACACCAATGGACAGCCACTCTGATGTGGAACTGAAGTCAGATATAGACCAGGTTCGGTAGTGTTGGCAACTTACCTTTCCAAATGCAATTAATGATCCAGTTTGATTTGTATGGACCCCTGCTTAATTGCCGCCTTGGGCGACAGTCTGTGTGGAGTTTGCACATTCTCCCTGTGTCTGTGTGGGTTTCCTCCGGGTGCTCCAGTTTCCTCCCACAGTCCAAAGATGTGCAGGCTAGTGAGGTGGATTGGCTGTGCTAAATTGCCCATAGTGCCCAGGGATGTGCACGCTACTTGGGTTAGCCATGGGGGATGCAGGGTTACAGGGATGGCGTGGAGGGGGCATCTGGGTAGGATGCTCCTTAGTGGATTGGTGTAGACTTGATGGGCCATATGGCCTATTTTTGCACTGTAGGGATTTTATGATTCGAGAGTATGAAGTGTGTGGAATTGTTGAAGCCTTTGCTGTGTGTGACAGGAAAGGCTGAGGACAAATAGTAAGTGAGGAAATAACTCTTTCTCACACAAAGTCAATCTCTACGAGAGTTTTGGGAACTTCTAGCTGCTGGAACATCCTAGCCTTCAATCTTATCCTCTTCCTTCCAGTCTCTCTCATTATCTGGTTTGATTTCTTGGTCTTACATATTTAACTTCCTTTCAGTGGCAGAACTATTTGGTGTGTAGCAGGTAGAAATGTTTCTATACACCTTTGTAAAGATGCATCCTACTCAAGTGACCCACGCAAGGGAGTTTTCTTGATTTGCAGCTGCTCCGGCTGCATCATGACCTTTCTCTGAATACGCACAGACTGTTTAGATAGGGCAGACTTTTTTGGATGAATTTTAGTTCTGACGGAGAGTCCCTAGACCTGAAAATTTAACTCTGCTTTCTCCCCACAGACGCTACCAGACCTGCAGAGAATTTCCAACAATTTTTGTGTTTGTGTTCCAGGTCCCCAGCTCTTTGTTTTACATTGGTATTTGATGAAATTGGGATAGGTGAATTTTTTGCACACTTTTTCCTGTTGTTGGAGATGTTCAAAATGGATAGTGCCTACATCACAGGAAATACCTTTTTCCCTGAGATTGAATGAGAGGTGGTTTATATTTGCAGTGGAGTAGGTGCCTTTTATTAACATTTAGCCCACAAATTAGCCCAAATGAATAACTAATTTTTACAGTTTGAAAATTGAGTAGTGGTGACAGCAACAAGTCAGCGGATTCTATGTAACTTTCCTTTTCACTTCTAACAATGGAATTGTTGGAGATGGTTGCGTTGCTATTCTGAATTACTTAGCATCTGATGTGCGCTGATCAGTATGACTAAATGGAACTCCTCAGTTCTAAACTGCCGCAACAATTATAAAATACTATTTTCAAATGATAAAGTACATCGTTTGATATTGAGATCGATTCCCATGATACAGAAAATTAGGAAATAACTTCATACAAATATAACATTTTTTAAAAAAAAAATTTTAATGAACAAACAAGCGCTGCCATTTAAAAATAATCTCACCTACATAACATTTGAGATTTCCAAATATACTATCTTTATTCAATTAGCGCGTATTGCGCGCCACTGTCGCTGCGATTCTAACAGCACGGCCCTGAATTGATTAGTAAACCAGGGACGCTGTGGAGAGAAATGACTGATGGTCAGTGACCTCAAGCGGTGTGCCACTCTGTATGGTGACCAGCTGTATCCCACAGCTTCCCTGCACCCGTTCTGTTCACACAGAGAGCAGAAGGGCACATCTACCTCTACTCATAGGAAGGTAAAAACACGCTGAACGCCAATTACAATTCATTAGTGCAAGGAGGGTCTATCCATTAGACTGTTAAGCGTGCACAGATGCTTTTATTTATAAATATGACAGTCGTAATTAGAAACCACAGCACAGATTTAGCAAAGACAAAATCATTCTGTTTACGCATAGCGAGTGTCATAGTTTTAATTGCAAGAGATGACTCTTACAAGCAAGCTTGGATTTAAATTGTAACGAAATGTCACAATGCAAGGACAGCCGCTTTGTTTCCCAGAGAACAATCCTGAGCCCCAGAGCGCAGAATAAATGCAAGTTAATTTTCAATACATAAGCGCCTGATGTCGCGTCCAACCGAGCGCTCGAGTTTGTAAATTCTTGTCCCCTCCTCTGCTTTCTTACATTTTCCGCAGTCCATTTCCATAACGCGAGAGCAGGCTGCCCTGTCATATCATTCATTTATATTAGCGATTCTCCAAACGAAAGACCTTCACATGTCATTGGAGTTTTTTTTTGTACGGCTGCTGCGTGCGTGGACTTAACATAAAATGATGTTCCCTTAGGAAATCAAGGCTATTGAAAGCTGCTTGGATCAAACAAGTTCACTTAAAAAAAACAAAAAAAAAACTCGCGTTGCTGTTTCTTAAATGTTCCTTTTCACGGCGCATGTTGAATTCATTGGCCATTTGTTTTGCAATTAAACGGACAGTGACTAATATGTTGGCCGATCTCCCCTGGCACGGTCCAACTGCGAAAACAATAAATTGTTAGCAAAATTTTGGACGATTTCTGCCCTCTGCTTGGAATCGTGATACATGGCCAGAATAATATCCTTTGCAATGATACAGCCCCGTCTACGTGTAATCCGTGTCTCTAAATCCAGGGAGCAGCGTCTCACAGGCAGGGATATCGATAACGAAATTACCTGCAAATGTCGGAGAACCCCCCCCCCCAATGTTTTATCTGGTAAACGTTACAACTTTTGTTTTTAACCTGATGTAGGTGACAGATTTTTAAAGTAAAGGGATAACTTTTTTTTTACGATTTCTGAGGTTACAAGGCCGACCTTACACCAAACAGTCAAGATTTGGTCTGGGCTTATTACCTTCAATGGAGACAGGACTGCACTTTTGCATTTAGCCAGTTTTTGTAATTATTTGAGAAATAATTTGATAAGTATCTTATAGAGCCGTTCTGTCTTACTGGGCAACATGTTGCCACACAGAAATCACATTGACAAACGTTACAATGCACACGAAGCTTGTGAATTTACAGTCCTGTCTCATCTTGAGGCTTCTCTCTGCTGTCTTCAACTACATTTGGTTCTTTCAATGTGGTCAGAGCACCAAAGAATGTGCTCTGTGCTGTGAAATGAAACCTAACCCAAGTGGTGTATGTGCATTGGTAGATGATAGCATGACATATAGCAGTGCTTGTAACACATTACTCTTCATTGTTTTAGGATAAAGAGGTAGCAGATTTAAGCCAGAGATAGGGAGGAATTACTTCTCTCAAAGGGTCCTGTATCTGTGGAATTCACTCCCCCAGAGTGTGATGGATGTTGAGGCACTGAGTGAATTAAAGCAGGAGATGGACAGATTTTAAATTACTAACAGATCAAAGGGTTATGGAAAGCAGGCAGGAAATTGACGTTGAGGCTAAAATGAGATCAGCCATGATCACATTAAATGGCATGGAGGAGTTGAGTGGCCTACTGTTCCTAGTTCTTAGGTTCAAATTCAAATTTACTCTTTCTTTGGCAAATCTAACCCAGTATACAATCTCCTCCTTGTTCAATTCCACCCCAATCAGAAAAAGCTTATAGTTGTGTCTTTTCACAAGCCTAGGAAGTTGCAAAGCTCTTCATAGCCAATTGATTACTGTAGCAATGTCGTTGTTGGCAAATAGGAAGCTGGCCATCATATTTGTGTGCAGCAAGCTCCCAAAAACAACAATGATCAAATGATGCAATTTCTTGTATCAATCATTCATGGAATATGGGCTTCAAGGCTGAGTCAGGATTTACTGCCCATTCCTAAATGTTCTTGAGAAGGGGACCTTCCTTTTTGAACCACAGCAGTCAATATCTATGATATTGACCCAACAGCTTTGAAGGAAAGGTGATATATTTCCAAATCAGGATGATGTGTGGCTTGAAGGGGAGCTTGCAAGGGATGGTGCTCCCATGTATCTGCTGCCCTTGTCTTTCTAGATGGAAGTGGTGGTGATTTTGAATGTTTTGTTTAGGAAGGCTTGATTAAATTTTACAGAGCATTTGTAGATAGCACTGCTGCTACAATCACCAGTGACAGAGTGGGTGGATGTTTGTGGATGTAGTGCCTATCAAGTGGACTGCTTTGGATGTGTCAAGCTTCTTGAGTGTTGTTGGGGCTGTACCCATTCAGGCAGCAGGGGAGTTTTCCATCACACTCCTGACTTATGCCTTGTATTTTGTGGGGTGGCTTTGGAGAGTCAGGTGGTGGGTTACTTGCCACAGGATTCCTATCCTCTGACCTGTTCTTGTAACCACAGTATTTACATGTCTAGTCCAATTCATTTCTGGTTAATAGTAACCATTTGCATATCGATAGTGGGGAATTGAGTAATTGTAATGTCAATGAATGTCAAGGGTCAATGGTTAGATTCTTTCTTTTTGGAGATGGCCATTGCCTGGCATTTGTGCAGCATGAATGTCACTTGACACTTGTCAGGCCAAAGCTGGGTATTGTCCAGGTCTTGCTACATTCGGTCATGGACTACTTCAGTATCTGAGAAGTTGTGAATGGTGCTGAACATTGTGCAATCATCAGCAAACATGCCCACTTCTGACCTTATGATGGAAGAAAGGTCATTGATGAAGCAGCTGAAGATGGTTGGGCTTAGGACACTACGCTGAAGAACTCCTGCAGAGATTTCATGGAACTGTGTTTACTGGCATTCAACAACCCACAACCATCTTCCTATGTGCCAGGTATGACACCACCAGGGGAGGGTTTTCTACCTGATTGTCCTTAGCTCTAGTATGGTTAAGTTTCCTTGTTGCCACACTTATTCAAATGCAGCCTTGATGTCAATTGTAGTCACTCTCTCCTTTTCATGATTCATGATGTTGTTGAAGGATGAACATGTTAAGATAATGGGAAAGTCACCCCAGCAATGCTACTTCAAATATTCAAAGGGCTGTGTGACACCTGGTTCTGAACTCTTCAGTCATCAGGAACATCCTCCCTGCATTTATCCTGTCTGGTCCTGTTCGAATTTAAAGATTTCTATCAGATCCCCACTCATTCTTCTGAACTCCAGCGAATGTAATCCAAACCGATTCAACGTCTCCTTATACCCCAGTCCTGCCATCCCAGGAACCAGCCTGGTATATTTTCGCTGCACCTCTATAGCAAGAACATCCTTCCTCCGATAAGGAGACCAAAACTGCGCACATTGTCCAGATGTGATCTCACCAAGGCCCTGTATAGTTACAGCAAGACCTGCCTGCTCCTGTACTCAAATCCTGTGGGAAGGAAGGCAATTAGAACAAATTGCCTTCTTTGCCACTTACAGCATCTGCCTATACAAGGACAGCCTCCAGCTCCTTCCAGAATTTTCTGGAGATGGATTCAGGATTACTGTGAGCTGCCTACAAGTGAATTGCCTTAGCTTACTGGTACCTTGTTTGTAAGGGCTGCCAATTATATCAACATTGCATGAGTTTGACCACTTTTGGAGAAATAGGTGGGCATATGGAGTATTTGGATGAACTCTGATCTTACTGAATATAGAGCAGGCTTGAGTGACTTAGCTTTCGCTAATTTCCATGTTCATATGCAGTGCCTGGATTTCCACATATCGAAAGAGTGAATGTTTGATTGTATATGTGTGGTATCAGTGCACCCCAAAATCACCCTGGAGTCTGCATGAATAGAAAGGACTTCCATCCCTTTCAATGCACAACCACTCTGGGATCACACATCTGCACCAGGTCTCTGGCAGGGATGCTATAACTCATTGTTTTAAATTCACTCACAGTGTATGGGCATTGCTGGCTAGGCCAGAATTTATTGCCTATCCCTAATTGTCCAGAGGGCAGTTAAGAGCCAAACACGCTGCTATGTGTCTGGAGTCACATGTAGCATTTCCAAGCATTTGACTATGGTTTCATTGTCATAATTAGACTCTTGATTCCAGATTTCCTCATCTCAGCTCTAAAGGATCATCCCTTCACACTGAGGCTGTGCCCTCAGGTCCTGGTCCCTTCTACTGGTGGAAACATCTTCTCCACACCCATTCTATCCAGGCCTCTCCGCATTCTGTAAGTTTCAATCAGATTCTTCCTCGTTCTTCTAAACTCCATTGGGCACACACCCAGAATCCTTAACCGCTCCTCATGTGACAAACCTCCTTATATGACATAGAACATAGATTGAACTGGACAGCACAGCACAGGCCTTTCGGCCCACGATGTTGTGCTGAACTTTTACCCTAAACCTAAGGTCTATCTAACATCCACGTCCACCTTATACTATCATCCATATGTCTATCTAATAGCCGCTTAAATGCCCCTAATAAGGCTGACTCCACTACCCTCTCCGGCAATGCATTCCACGCCCCGAACACTCTCGGAGTAAAGAACCTACCTCTGACGTCTCCCCTATATCTACCTCCACTCACTTTAAAACTATGCCCCCTTGTAATAGCTACCTCCATCCTAGGAAAAAGTCTCAGGCTGTCTACTCTATCTATACCTCTGATCATTTTGTACACCTCTATCAAGCCACCTCTCATCCTTCGTCATTCTAAAGAGAAAAGCCCTAGCTCTCTCAAACTTTCCTCATAAGACCTTCCCTCCATTCCAGGCAATATCCTGGTAAATCTCCTCTGCACCTTTTCCAACGCTTCCACATCTTTCCTGTAATGAGGTGACCAGAACTGGACACAATACTCCAGATGTGGCCGAACCAGGGATTTGTATAGTAATGACAAACCCTTCCTCCCCAGGATCATTCTTGTGAACCTCTTCTGGACCCCTTCAACACCCAGCATGTCCTTCCTTAGATACAGGGCCCAAAATTATTCAGTATATTCCAAATGCTCTCCCACCAGAGCATCATACAACCTCAGTAGTATATCATTGCTCTTGTATTCTAGCCCTTTCAAAATTAATAAAAGAATGGGTAACTGAGAAATTATTGTGAGAGGTTTTAACAGGTAATGCTGGAGTAAAAGGAATGTGTGTAACTGCACATGTGTTGGTCAGAGGAGCCCTACATGAAAAATGTTAGGGAGATGAGAGACTGATGACTGCCAGTTGAGGTTTGCAGGACAAACACATCTCTGGATACAATAAGAAATGGGACAGTGAAACCTTTACTGGCATTGGATCCATAGGCACTGCAACTGTGTTACTCTCCACCCCTGCCATGTCCATCCCTGCCAGTTTCACACAGCTGGCCAGTCTTCTCCTCCCAAACCCAGGAAAATAGACTTTATTTCTTGGCTCTCAATGTCTACATCGTCAGATTCGGTGTATGATCCCATCCATCCTTTCTGATTGGCGTAAAAATCTGAAAGTGGAATGCTAATTCTGTGGCTGAGACACGCAACCAGGGAACAGTAAGCTTTGGCAGAAAACAGAAAACCCGCTGTAAGTTTCATCCTTTCACCAGAGACTGCAAGTTGAAAATTTTGTCCTTAGTGTATACACTCAGACCTACAGTTCTGATCAGATCCATTTTCATCTTTTGAAATTGTTTATTGAGCAAGTAGGTTCTTCTGAATTAGTTCACTATTCTAAACATTTTTTAAAGGGAATTTAATGTGCACTTACTAGTATATGTCACTTCCAGCTGTCCTTTGTTACCGCTTTATATATTTTAGGGGAGCTGGTGAGGGATAGTCTAGGAATAGTTATTATGTGTTAAGCTCCCTTTGTGTAAAATCGTAAACATCAGATTTGTTGATTACATCAATTTTGTCCCAGATTCCTTATACTCCATTAGGAGTGTAGCTGTTCAAAACTGTAACATCATTTGAAGTTTACGTGCAAAACTACTGCTCTAAGATGTGGTTGAAGCAGCATAAATTAGGGTAATGGGCGAGACTGAGAAGCATCAGTAAATCTACAGTTATCTGTTTTTCTATTTATAGCAATAAGTTTCTCCAGGAATTAAATTCATCTCGGGGCAGGTCGTGGTGGGTACATGACATTGCCCATGGGATAATGTAACACTTGCATGAATTTTTAGCTAATAGTGACTCGGATAATTCAGTAGAATATTTTCATTTTCAAATTAAACAGATTAATATGGGGAATGAACACATGCCAGCCATTTCAAAACTCAGTTAGTGATGTACATACATGACACTGAGCACTAAACTGGAAGTCAGCATTTTAATTACAGTTTTATTATAACTGCTGCTCATCAGGTTTATGGGTGAGTTAGAAATCATATGTTTGTTGGTTCAGTGTATGTAATTTACACTGACTTACCAAATTTATTAAATAATGAAATAAACATTTTTAGTTAACATGAAAAAGTAAAAGCTTGTTTGATAATCACAGCAAGATTGAAAAAAGATCAACAGTTATTTAGTTTTTTAAATTGTTCAATAACTAGTCCCCAATGTTTCCCGTTTGCTTGGTTTGTAAATGTGCATCTTACGTTTTGCAGCTTTTGCAGAGAATTGTTGCAGTTGGAATACTTTGCCATAGGGAATTATTGGGGCAGAGACTACTGTCTTTTTAATTAAAAGTGTAGAGTTGTTTAAAGCAACATATTACACAGGGTTCTATGGAGTGGGCAGACTGTGCAATTAGTTTGGGATTGATAGAGGGAAACAGAGATATCACGAGCAAAGAGGTTTTACTTTGTTATCAGACAACAGAGAGAGAATGGGGTAACAGGATCAGTATGTAATTGATGCCAGACAAATGAAAGAGAATGAGACAGTGGGATTCATTTTTAATTAACATGCCATTGTGGGACACAAACCAGGCAGCAGGAATAGTTCACGATTGATAACAGGACTATAGATGGAATGTAGAAATGGGCTTAATATACTCCACTTTGGATGATTCTATTGGTGGTATTGTCCATTGATTCATACTTTAGCCTCAGTTCTTCACAATATTTTTAAGTGACTTGGATAATGGAATACATATGCAGGGACTTCTCGATTTCTGAACGTCTGACTTATAATCACTCATACTTACAAATGCAATGACACACATGGATGTAATTTTAAGGACTTGACCTATGAAAATTTCCACTATTTATGAATGGGTCATTTATATTGTTCTGCATTGTGTTCCAATTTGTGTACAAATTGACTTGTAAGCAGACTCCAGAACAGAAACCATTTGCAACCCTGCTACTGCCAGTATATAAAGTTTTTTTGTGACAGTAAGCACACTGCATGATGTAGTTGGGAGAAGAAATTTGCAACAGCAAATGAGTAGATAAAACATTGTGGGGAAATGTATTTAGATAGTGAGAACTGCCGATGCTGGAGTCAGAGATAACACAGTGTGGAACTGGAGGAACACAGTAGGTCAAGCACCATCAGAGGAGCAGGAACGCTGACGTTTTGGGTCAGGACCCTTCTTCAGAAAATGGGGAAATGTATGGTGGTCCAATTCAGACATGAGAAGGATAAATCAATGTATTTTGTAAATGATAAGTTCAGAAACTGAAGCTTCAGGAGCTAATACAGATACCATGAAAATCAATCAGACAGGTGAAAAACAATTCTAATGGTATGTTAACATACGATTCGAGGGAGCCAGACTATGCGGAGTAGAACTTATGCTACAATTGTATAAAAATCTGGTTGAACTGCATTCAGTTTTGGGCGCTATATTGCAATAAAGAGGCACTAGCCTTGTAGAACCTGCAGTGCAGATTCGTCAGTGTGATATTAGAGCTCAAAGAGTTAAGTTTTGAGGACAGATTGTACACGCTGGCCTAGTATTCCATTAAACATGGATTAAGAGTGATCTAATTGACGTATTTAAGAGGATTAAAGCATTTACAAGACTGTATATTGAGATATTATTTCCTCTGTTGAGGGAGTGTAGTCCAAGCGTTCACAAGTTTAAAATTACAGCTAGTTGACTGATGTCAGGAAGGGACTTCCTTACTCAGAGAAAAGTAGAATTCTGAAGCCCCCCCAGAAATTTGTTGAGGCTAGATCAATTCAAAATTTCAAAACTGTGATTCATAAAATCTTGTGAGGCTGTCAAGGAATGTGAAACCAAGGCAGATAAATGAATTTAAGGTCCAAATCTGTAATCTAATTGAATTGTAGAACAGGCTTCAAGGGTAGAATGACCTACTTCTGCTCAGATTCCATTGTGTTTTGTGTTTTTACTGCATTATAGAACTGAAGAGGTTTTGCTTTGTCAAGATTGTCAACCTTCAGATGATTGTCCATCAATGTGCAAGCACAATAGATACAGGGCAACAGTGAAAGGCTGTGGGACTGGATGCACATTGACATAATTGTAAAGCATTTGCAATAGATTACAAAGGCTGAGCAACACTTTAAAGGTTACGTACCTGTCTCTGTCATCATAGCAGTGCAGGATTGTATTAACATTTTCTTGTACCCACACTTGGTACAGAACGGAATCCAAGGGATAATATATTTTTGTCGTGTGTGCAGTATGCCTAATGATATCTGCAAAACGATACAGAGATGTAGGTTGCTAATTCAATGGTTACTTCTACAATCCCAGTTGTGTTAAACTAGATAGTGTGAGTAACTTTAAGTTAAAAATCTAGACCCAGATGTCCTAATTTGGAAGGGTCAAGAAGCAAAAGTCACGGAAAAGACCTTCTGGAATTTTGCCCATATGTCCATTCTTGTTGGAAGCAGAGTATCACAACTCAATTGGAACCAACCTTCACTTAAAAACCACACTTCCCAAGTTGTAACCAATAGGTAATGATCAAAAATGAAAACCCTGATTGTTTTCTCCTTTCCCCGTAGCATTAATTGGAGGACCATGAGCCATGATAAGCCAATCAAATACAAACGAAATTCAAACCAGAAAACTAAAAGTCCCTATTGTTCATTTATAATTTTGGTGCTGCTTGAACCTGTCAATATGTGTCGGGGTACCAAGAATTCATATCTCAGAGTTACCATATTAACAGTGATTGTAAAATATACTGTAAAATCTTAGAGATAATAGGTACTGCAGATGCTGGAGAATCCGAGATAACAAGGTGTGGAGCTGGATGAACACAGCAGGCCAAGCAGCATCAGAGGAGCAGGAAAGCTTGACGTTTCAGGCCTA
>JAHRHZ010000009.1:3537177-3557769 GCA_024137785.1 Ginglymostoma cirratum
ACTAGGCCTGAAACGTCAAGCTTTCCTGCTCCTCTGATGCTGCTTGGCCTGCTGTGTTCATCCAGCTCCACACCTTGTTATCCTTGTAAAATCTTAAGTTACTTTTGGTGAGGTTTGGGCATTACTTGTTGTAACTTATAAAGGATATTTTGCCGAATAGTGTGGGTTTATATTAGAGTTTATTATGCTGCAGTTTAAAGAATACATGTGTAATTTATTAAATTCTAATTTAGCGATGACTGTCTTTTGGGGTTGAACACGTGACCTTCTGCTTTAAGCCAAGTGTTTAAACAATTGATTTACCAAGTTATGCTTGGTTTTATCGTTTCTGAAGGGGAGAGTTCCAGCCCTTCAATCTCCTGACTGCCGTAGCGTGCTCTACAAACAATTCAATTTCTAAGAATATTAGTTTTAATAGCTTTCTGTTTCTGAGAATCTTTTTGTTTTAGTGTGTCTTTCTTTTATATTGGCATCAATTTAACTTGTGATGAGAGTAAAATTACAAAAACGTTCTTGTTTAAGAAGCAATTTGAGCAATTTTCATGCCAGCTGTTATTCTCGAGAGCAGATGTTCTGATTTACATCACTCCTCCTCATCAACTAACTCACAACATTCTTGCACATACAGTAATCAGGATTGAGAATTACTTTTCACCTTTGAAATAAAGAGCTAATGTACAATGCCCTTTTCCAAAAAAAAATGCACATCAGTGTACAATGTCAAATTGAACATTTATTAACATTTATTTTAATGATGTTTGAACACTGAAGTTTATTGGCAATCAATCTTATGGGAAATTGCAGAATCATATTTGACATATCATGTCTTTTGACAAAACTGTTGTCTTAGGATCAGACAAAGACCATTAACCCCATCATATGCATGCCAGCCCTTCAAAAGAGGCATCCAATTAGTCCTATTTCTTTCCGAAATAAAAACTGAAAGAACTGCAAGTGTTGTAAATCAGGAACAAAAACAAAGTTGTTGGAAAAGCTCAACAGGTCTGGCAGCATCTGTGAAGGAAAAATCAGAGTTCATGTTCCAGTGACCCTTTTTGTTGTTCTACCTTCTTCACTATCCTGTCTACCTGCGACTCCACTTTCAAGGAACTAAAAACCTGCACTCCAAGGTCTCTTTGTACAACAACACTCCCCAGGACCTTACCGTTAAGTCAGAAGCCACACAACACTAGATTATAGTCCGACAGGTTTATGTGAAATCACAAGCTTTCGGAGCGTAGCTGCTTCGACGGGTGAAGTGAGAGGAAAGCACACAGACACAGAATTTATGAGCAGAGAGATCGAGGGCAGAAAGATGAAAATATCATACAAATGGTATGAGTGGAGTGTTGAATAATAAACTCTGCAGGTGATCAAAAGTGTCAGATGGTTTGAGTAAAGTGTCAACAGCTGAATAACAAGTGAAGGGATGAGCTATAATCTGTTTAAATGAGGCAGAGAGATAATTACAAAGAAACAAAAATAAGGTGGTGCTGGAGACAAACGAGGTCACTGGAATAGCACAATAGATGTAAGAGTCTCATGCCGAGAGTCTAACCAATGTAACAAGTAATCCAAAACTATACAAACTAATTAAGGTAGAAAGGTCATAACAATTTATCAAGGTGATGGTATCAAAACAGGACAGTAAGGAAGATTTCACAGATACAGAACAGTGTGGGTGTGGTCCCATAGCACGACATGAACCTGAGATCACAGTTGAGGCCATCCTGATGGGTACGGAACTTGGCTGTCAGTTTCTGCTCAGAGATTCAGCGTTGTTGTATTTCTTAAAAACTGCCTTGGAGGATGCTTGCCCGAAGATCAGAGGCCGAATGCCCTTGACCGCTGAAGTGTTTCCCCCACTGGGAGGGAACGTCCCTGTCTGGCGATTGTTGCTCTGTGCCCATTCGTCCATTGTCGTAGTGTCTGTATTGTTTTGCAAATATGCCATGGCTCGGAGGATCCTTGCCTGCAGCGTATGACATTGACAACATTGGCCGAGTCACATGAGTATCTGCTGTGTATGTGGTGAGTGGTGTTCCCATGTGTGATGGTAGTGTCCATGTGGAATGATCTGACATGTCTTGCAGAGGTTGCAATGACAGGGTTGTGTGGTGTTGTGGTCGATGTTGTCGTGCAGGCTGGGTGGTTTGCTGTGAACAATGGTCTGTTTAAGGTTTGGTGGTTGTTTGACGCAAGAAGGAAGGGTAGGGAAAATCCCTCCAATTCAGCGGCCAAGGGCTTTCAGCTTCTTTGTGCTTCTCTGTCTACTTGACCTGTCAAAGCAACTATGCTCCAAAAGCTTGTGATTTCAAATAAACCTGTTGGACTATAACCTGGTGTCATGTGACTTCTCAGTTTGACCACCGCAGTCCAGCTCCAGCACCTCCACATCATAGCTTACCATCAAGTGTATAAGACCTGCCCTGATTTACCTTTTCAAAATGCAGCACCTCACATTTATCTAACTTAAACTCCATCTGCCACTCCTCAGTCCATTGGCCCATCTGACCAAGATCCTGTCGTACTCAATTGTTCTGGATTATTAGCGACAGTAGGAACTGCAGATGCTGGAGAATCCGAGATAACAAGGTGTGGAGCTGGATGAACACAGCAGGACAAGCAGCATCATAGGAGCAAGAAATCTTGACGTTTAGGGCCGAGACCCTTCATCAGAAATGGGGGAGGGGAAGAGGGTTCTGAAATAAAAAGGGAGAGAGGGGGAGGCGGATAGAGGATGGATATAGGAGAGGATAGGTGGAGAGGAGACAGACAAGTCAAAGAGGCGGGGATGGAGCCTGTAAAGGTGAGTGTAGGTGGGGAGGTAGGGAGGGGATAGGTCAGTCCAGGGAGGACAGACAGGTCAAGGGGGCGGGATGAGGTTAGTAGATAGGAGATGGGGGTGCAGCTTGAGGTGGGAGGAGGGGATAGATGAGAGGAAGAACAGGTTAGGGAGGCGGGGACGAGCTGGGCTGGTTTTAGGATGCGGTTGGGGGAGGGGTGATTTTGAAGCTTGTGAAATCCACATTGATACCATTGGGCTGCAGGGTTCCCAGGCTAAATATGAGTTGCTGTTCCTGCAGCTTTCAGGTGGTATCGTTGTGGCACTGCAGGAGGCCCAAGATGGACATGTCGTCTGAGGAATGGGAGGGGGAGTTGAAATGGTTCGCGACTGGGAGGTGCAGTTGTTTGTTGCGAACTGAGCGCAGGTGTTCTGCAACGTGGTCCCCAAGTCTCGGTTTGGTTTCCCCGATGTAGAGGAGGCCACAACGGGTACAGCGGATGCAGTATACCACATTGGCAGATGTGCAGGTGAACATCTGCTTGATGTGGAAAGTCTCCTTGGGGCCTGGGATGGGGGTGAGGGAGGAGGTGTGGGGGCAGGTGTAGCACTTCCTGCGGTTGGAGGGAAAAGTGCCGGGTGTGGTGGTGCTGGAGGGGAGTGTGGAGCGGACAAGGGAGTCACGGAGAGAGTGGTCCCTCCGGAAAGCAGACAAGGGTAGGGAGGGTCTTTGGTGGTGGGGTTGGATTGCAGATGGCGGAAGTGTCGGAGGATGATGCGTTGGATCCTGAGGTTGGTGGGGTGGTACGTGAGGACGAGGGGGATTCTTTTTTGGTTGTTGTTGCAGGGACCGGGTGTGAGGGATGAGTTGCAAGAAATGCGGCAGACACGGTCGAGGGCGTTCTCAACCACTGCGGGGGGGATGTTGTGGTCCTTGAAGAATGAGGACATTTGAGATGTACGGGAGAGGAATACCTCATCCTGCGAGCGGATGTAGTGGAAACGAAGGAATTGGGAATAGGGGATGGCATTTTTGCAGGAGGGTGGGTGGGAGGAGGTGTATTCCAGGTAGCTGTGGGAGTCAGTGGGCTTGAAATGGATATCGGTTTCTAGGTGGTTACCTGAGATGGAGACAGAGAGGTCCAGGAAGGAGAGAGAGGTGTAAGAGATTGTCCAGGTGAACTTAAGGTTGGGGTGGAAGGTGTTGGTGATGTGGATGAACTGTTCGAGCTCCTCGTGGGAGCACGAGGCGGCGCCAATACAGTCATCAATGTAGTGGAGGAAGAGGTGGGGTTTAGGGCCAGTGTAGGTACGGAAGAGGGATTGTTCCACGTAACCTACAAAGAGGCAGGCATAGCTTGGGCCCGTGCGGGTACCCATGGCCACCCCCTTTGTCTGTAGGAAGTGGGAGGAATTGAAAGAGAAGTTGTTGAGGGTGAGGACGAGTTCGGCTAAGCGGATGAGTGTGTCAGTAGAGGGAGATTGGTCAGGTCTGCGGGACAGGAAGAAGCGGGGGGCCTTTAGGCCATCTGCATGGGGAATACAGGTGTATAGGGACTGGATGTCCATAGTAAAAATGAGGTGTTGGGGACCGGGGAATTGGAAGTTCTGGAGGAGGTGGAGGGTGTGGGTGGTGTCCTGGACGTAGGCAGGGAGTTCCTGGACCAAGGGGGAGAAAATGGAGTTGAGGTAGGTGGAGATAAGTTCGGTGGGGCAGGAGCAGGCAGAGACAATGTGTCGACCCACCAACCTCCGGATCCAACGCATCATCATCTGACACTTCCGCCATCTGCAATCCGACCCCACCACCAAAGACATTTTTCCCTCCCTACCCTTGTCTGCTTTCCGGAGGGACCACTCTCTCCGTGACTCCCTTGTCCGCTCCACACTCCCCTCCAGCCCCACCACACCCGGCACTTTTCCCTGCAACTGCAGGAAGTGCTACATCTGCCCCTACACCTCCTGCCTCACCTCCATCCCAGGCCCCAAGAAGACTTTCCACATCAAGCAGATGTTCACCTGCACATCTGCCAATGTGGTATACTGCATCCGCTGTACCCGTTGTGGCTTCCTCTACATCGGGGAAACCAAGCGGAGGCTTGGGGACCGCTTTGCAGAACACCTGCGCTCAGTTCGCAACAAACAACTGCACCTCCCAGTCGCGAACCATTTCAACTCCCCCTCCCATTCCTCTGATGACATGTCCATCCTGGGCCTCCTGCAGTGCCACAACGATACCACCCGAAGGCTGCAGGAACAGCAAATCTTATTCAGCTTGGGAACCCTGCAGCCCAATGGTATCAATGTGGATTTCACAAGCTTCAAAATCTCCCCTCCCCCAACCACATCCCAAAACCAGCCCAGCTCATCCCTGCCTCCCTAACCTGTTCTTCCTCTCACCTATCCCCTCCTCCCACCTCAAGCCACACCCCCATCTCCTATCTACTAACCTCATCCCGCCCCCTTGACCTATCCATCCTCCCTGGACTGACCTATCTCCTCCCTACCCCCCTACCTACACTCACCTTTACTGGCTCCATCCCCGCCTCTTTGACCTGTCTGTCTCCTCTCCACCTATCCTCTCCTCTATCCATCCTCTATCCGCCTCCCCCTCTCTCCCTATTTATTTCAGAACCCTCTTCCCCTCCCCCATTTCTGATGAAGGGTTTAGGCCCGAAACGTCAAGTTTTCCTGCTCCTATGATGCTGCTTGACCTGCTGTGTTCATCCAGCCCCATGCTTGTTATCTCGGATTCTCCAGCATCTGCAGTACCTTTTATCTCGGGGAATGTTATTGATGCTTTTCTCTTGTATGATAAATTTGGTGTTTGCAAATTACATAAGGAGGCATGAAATAGCAGGATCAAATTTGTTTAAAGAACACCTTAAATCAATATAGAGAAAAGCAGGAAAACTTATTACCACCAGGTTCCCCACACAGACTACACAATCTCATGTCCACTTTTCGATCTGTTCTGCATTAGCTGGTCTTAGCTCGGTGGTAACAAAGGGGCAGACATTTGTCTCAGTACCTTTGAACTGGAACAAAATTATAGTGGTAGTCCCTCTCTGCAGAAGATGTTCATGTGCACATTTTGGCTGAGGATGGGGTTGTAATGCCCAGTGTTCAGTTTTCCAGCAGTAACTACCTCTGATCACTTGTGGAAGCGTGGCCACTTGGCAAATCACACAGAGGCTGCCTGCAATCCCTGGAACTGCAGTCCAAGAGAAGAGTCAGTAAAAAAAAATCACATATAACTAACTCAGTGTCTACCTGTTGAAACATATTAATGGGAACAAAATCTATACAGTAGGTTTTAGATGGTTGCAAAAGAAATGAAAAACCAGACTAATATGATGGCTAGCTTGTCCTGTAATAGCACATAATCAACACTTATTCATAACTAGAAATAGCATTGATTCAGTGGGATCCTGCAGGACAATTAATCTAACATGTCCTGTCCTCACTACAATCTTCCTGTCATTCTAGGTGATAGCACTCACTTCTTGAGTGCGACTTGATGCTTTGCAATCTCTGTGTGACAATAGCTTTTGTGCTGCCATATATGAGTAATATTGAAACTGTCAAAAGATCTGACTCACAGCTTTTTGGATTTTCCTATTACTTGCCTAAAAAACTTCATATATGTTGAAATCCATCTAGTTGTGGAATGACTGCAAAAGCATAGTTTAATATAATGGCAATATTGGAAGAAACAAACTTGTGAAAGATTGCAGTCATGATTTGTCGGATCATGTGCATGGAATGACTAAGATAGTTTTGAAAACCTTGTGAAACATAGCTTTTATTTTTTAACAATTTAAGCTGTTGTCTATAGAGATCACCTTGTGGAGTAGAGCAAATATCTCAAGATACAAAAAAGGTCACACACATGATTTAGGGTTGGCATTATGGCTCAGAGCTTTGCACTGCTGGCTCACAGTGCCAGGGAGCCAGGTTTGATTCCACTGTCAGGTCTGTGTGGAGTTTGCACATTCTCCCCATGACTTCATGGGTTTCCTCCAGATGTTACTGTTTCTTCCCACAGTCCAAAGATGTGCAGGTTAGGTGGATTGGCCTTTGGAATTGTCGGATTACAGGGTCAAGGTGGGATGCTCTTCAGTGATTCTGTGTGGACTCAATGGGCTGAATGGCCTGTTTCCACACAGTAGGGCTCTATTCTATAATTACCCCCAAAGTGAGTTTCTGGTGTCAGTTGGATTGCCTGAAGAAAGTGTTTTCTTAAAAATGAACCGAAGAGGTGCTTCAGATCTGGTTGGCCTGTGTTTGGAATCAGGTCATTTTGGCCTGGGAAGTGGTGTGTGGTGCAATGACATCTAACAGAGAAGAAATATGACAATACCACATAACCCAATCTTCAGACCAATCCTGAAACTGTAACTGACGTCTAAATTGATACAAACTTAACATTACTTACATAACTACAAACGTTTCTGTTGCAAAATGAATCGTCAGTGTGTAGAATTCCAGTATTACCAGAGTAGGTTGCTGCACTGAGATAACAAAAGCACTTCCAGAATCACAAAGATAAATTAAAAGCATAAACTTCCAATTTCATTAACAAGATAGGCGCATGCATGGTGCTCTTCTTTCGCTTGAAATATGTTGAGAATTCAGATTTTTCTTTTGAAAAAGAACAGAAATGCATTAGTTAGAAGGGTTTAGTTTTACTTTTGTGAAATATTTCGAGCTAATTGCAAACTGCAACAATAAAAGAGTGCTAATTAAATCGGAACACAAATTTGAAGAACAACAACTTATCTTCTGCCTGGGCACCCTACAGCCCAGACGACTCAGCACTGAGTTCTTCAATTTCAAATAACTTTCCCAGCAAACCCCTGCTTCCCCTTCCAGCCCTACCTCCTCCCTTCCATTCCATCTTCTGACCCTCCTTTCTAGCCACCAACTGGATTCATCCGTCCCATCAACCAACCAGGTCGTACCTACCACCAGTGTCCACCTATCACCGTCATTCTGCCTCCACCCCTTCCCCCCCCTTTATCTGCAGTCCCCCTACCCCCACATCCAGTCCTGAAGAAAGGTAATACCTGAAAACGTTGACTGCTCCTTTCCTCCAGATGCTGCCTGGCCTGCTGTGTTCTTCGAGCCCCCTGTTTGTTACCATTGGATTCCTGCATCTGCAGTTTTTTTGTCTCTAACTAATTAAATCATGCTGTCTTCACACTGAAGATCGATTCCCTTTTGTTGTTTATCACTACCATTATGCGAAGCAGAATAAACTTTTGAAAGATCTAGCAACTAAACAGTGAACATCTATGAGATACTGTGGGCCATTAGCAGCAAAGCATTGTATTCCACCTGTTATGGACTAGACCAAACCTCCTCAAAATATATTCAGAAGATAATCTAGATCCTAATGTTTTCTTATTTTAAAGGAAAATGTAAGGTGTTATGTTCCAGATGCAATTTGACTGGTCAAACTACTCGATGTTAAGTAAAACACACTTTATTCATGCACTATAGTTAAAATATCACAAAAGAAAGAAGAAATTGGGGTAATAACTCTATTGGAAAACTAATCAGAATAATAGGTTGTTTAACTACTAAACAGTTACTCTTCCAATATAGTAACATCCCATAAACACACACTTGGCAAAGGCAAATTCAGGAAAACAGATTATATCACATGCAATTCTAGCAACAGGAAGCTTTTAGTTGTAACAGAGAGAGGATTAAGATCCCCAACATCTAGCTTCAAGATCCCAGCAACTGTTACTGAAAAACTAAAACGAAAAGTCCTGGTTCTGTGGGCACTTGGCCCACCCATTCAGGCTGCTTCGCTTAAAAAAAATTCAAGGCCTCACAAGGTGTTTACTTTGTTGCCTTTCAGTAGACAGTTTATTACCTCTATTTAAAACTTCTCTTCAAAAAAAGGACAGAATGCACCTCTTAAAGATGTAGTATCATCACAAATCACTTTCTTTAACATCATGGCCTAACATATCCTTCATTCTACTGTTACCGTCAGGCCAGGGATCAATGTGGTTCAATAAAGAATGCAGGAGAAGATGACAGGAGCAGCACTGGGTAGACATAAAAATGAAGTGCCGAACGCGGTGAAGCTACAGCACAGGATTACAGGCGTACCAAATAGTACAACCAGCATGCAACAAAAGAACGGTGAGATCACATAGCCAATGGGTTAGATCAAAGCTCCGCAGCCTTGCTGCATTTAGTCATGAATTGTGGTCAACAATTAAACAAGCAACTGGAGGAAGAAGCTTAATGATGAATGAGCCCAGCACATTAGGGCAAAACCACGGGTGACGCATTCGCATCTACCTTTGGCCAGTACTGCTGAGTCGATGATCCACCTTGGCCTTCTCTTTCAGTCCTTCACAAGATGGCTGTTTTGAACAAATTTGATTCACCCTATGAGATATCAAGAAATGGTGAGTGTATTGGATACAGAAAATGCTATGGATCCGAACATCATACTGGCTGTAGTATTGAAGGCTTGTGTTCCAAAACTAGTTCTGCCATTAACTCAGGTTTTGCAGTATAGCTACAACACTGATATCTACCTATAAATGTAGAAAATTGCCTAGATATATCCCAGCTACACAAAGTAGAACAAATCCAATCCAGCCAATTACCTTTGCACCAATCTATACTCAATCATCAGCAAAGTAATGAAAGGTATAATTAACAGTACTATCATCCATCTTCAACTGTTTCATCAAAGACTTTTCCTCTTCGATAAGGTCAGGAATGGGGTTGTTAACTAATGACTGCCTAGTGTTTGGTAATATTTGTGATACATGAGATACTGCATTAGTGTGTGCCTGTATGCAGCAGGACTTGGATAGCGTTCAAACTTGGACTGAGAAGTACAATGTAATGTTCAAAGCACACAAATGCCAGACAATGAATATCTCCAACAAGGGAGGCTCTAACCAACCCCCTTTGATATTCGACATTAACATCACTGGAGACCCCACAATCAACGTTCTTGGGGTGAGTATTGACCAGAAACTTAACTGGACTAGCAATGTAAATACTGTGGCTACAAGATTAGATAAAAGTTTGGGAATTTTATGGTAAATAACTCATCTTCCGACTCTGAAGCCTGTCCACCAACTACAAATCACAAGCATGATAGAATATGCTCCGTTGCTTAGCTGAGTGTGTCTCTAAAATCTCTCAAGAGCATTAAGCAGTTCTCAGTAGCCTACTCACCCAGCAGGCTTCCATCTCTCTAATTATTCCCTCACTCCACCATTGACATACATTGTCAGCAGTCCACTTGCTGCACTGCAGGACCTTGCCAAACCTCTCTTGGCCACACCTCTCAAGCCTGTTACCTCTCTCAGAAAGGGAAAAAAGGGGAAGCGGATGCGTGGGAGCACCACTGTATGTAAATTTCCCCACAAGCAACACGCTGTTCTGACTTAGAGGTATTTAATTATCCCTTCACTGTTGCTGGTTCAAAATTGGGGAACTCTTTCCCTAATAGGTTTAGGTGTGCTTCACCAAGTGGACTGCAGAGTTTCAAGAAGGTCACCTTATCAAGAGCAGTAGCAGCAAAAACTTTCCTGACCAGCTCACATCTTGTGGAAGAATGAACTAAAATAATGACCGTGATAAAATTCAATTTCTTAAACATGCTCACTGAATGTTAAATAAACTGCACATCTGACGAGTAAAGAAACAACCTATCATTTTAGGTTTCCTAAAAAAAATTACAATCATAATCATATTTCTAGATGTGAATCTTTACTGTTGGCCCTGTAATAGGACCACAAAAGTCCACCCTCCTCATATTGCTACGTTTCAGGCACAACAGGATAATTTCCTTGTTGCTGCAACGCAGGCAGCTGCACTCACTGTGATGCTGCAGGTGCCTGAAGTTCTCAGCAGCTGTTTTCTGCCTCCTGAGACAGGTTTGATGGTTTGAACGGGAAGATCACAAAGAACAGTCTGTCTAAATGTTAATTAAACAAACTCGAGGAAATTCGTAAGTCAGCTGCCTTGCAACTGTGTAGGAGAAAGTCCTGCCCCCATCACAATTCCAAACAGATTGTCACCAGAAGAAATTGTCATCTGATTATTCTAGATGGTTTGAACAGCCATGCTGTGTATTCTGTTCTTCTGACTATGCAACTTGTTTAATTTATAAAAACCAAAAGAATGGATGCTGGAAATCAGAAACTAAAGATTTCAGAATTAACATTTCGGTTTCAGTGACCCTTCCTCAGAGCAGTACTGCAGAAGGGCCACTGGACCTAAAACATTAACTCTGATTTCTCTCCACAGATGCTACCAAACGTGCTGAATTTTCCCAACAATTTCTGTTTTTGTCGTTGTTGCCGTCAAATTTACTTTGTTAATGACTTTGGTTTTGTGTCTGAATGTGGAAAATAATGAATTTTCCATCATTTGCAAGTTCCTTTTTAAGTTTTTATTTTCTCTTATAGTTAAACATTACTCACTGTATATTAATAACGCACATTTTTTTGACCATTGTGTTGCATTTTTACATCCACATTGCTAAGTCCAGTTATGCCCAGTCTATTTTTTTCTTGAAACTTTTGCTGTATTCTCTATGCTACTACCACCACAAACCTTGTAAATATACATATAGCTCCTGTATCATTAGTAAAATTTCATAATTAAGTAAACATTACAAAAAATATGCTTCACAACACTGATTCCTACGGGGCTTGATTAAATATTTCTTCCCAAGATGACATTAGTCACAAATAATCTCTGTGTCCTACTTTTCAAATAAATTTCTTATCTAGTGTGATGTTCTAATCTAATTTCAGTGTCTTTTAATTAATTAAGTCTTTCTTGTCAACTACTGCCAAAAGCTTTCTGAAACTCCAAACTAACTATATTAAAAGGAGCTCAAGTATTTGTAACTCTTGAAAGAGGTTAAGATGGTTATTTTACGTTGATGCTGGGAATATGTTGTAAGGTTATTACGGTCACTTTTGCAGGTTGATACGTAGAATAACTCCCATTTTGCTGCCTTAAGATACAGAAGCAGAGTTAGACCAATCAGACCCTTGGGTCCGCTCATCCATTTGATCATGGTTGATACGTTTCTCAATCCTGTTGTCCTGCCTTCTCCCCGTAACCTCTGATTCCCCTTATCAACTATCTCTGCTTAAATACAGCTGCCATGGCCTAGTGGAATAATTGCTGGACTGTTAATCTAGAGACCCAAGTAATGTTCTGGAGACTTGAGCTCAAATCCCACCATGGCAGACGGAGGAATTTGAATTCAAAAAAATTGGAAATTAAGAGCTTAATGATGACTGTGAATCCATTGTCAATTGTTGGGAAACCACCCATCTGATTCATTAACGCCCTTTAGGGAGGGAAACTGTCATCCTTACCTGGTCTGACCTACATGTCACTTCAGACCCACAGCAATTGACTCTCAACTACCCTCTAGGCAATTAGAGATAGGCAATAAATGCTGGCCTTGCTAGCAATGCCCTCAATCTGTGAATGCATTAAAAAAAAAGACTTGGTCTCCACAGCTCTCTGCAGCAATGAGTCCCACAGAGTCACCACTGAAGAAATTCCTCCTCATCTCAGTTATTCACAGAAAAAATTGGCCTTGTTTTTCTCAGCTGGGTCAGATGAGTTTGCTTTTTAAACGTGGTCAATATTTTCTTGTTTTCAGTGCTGCCAAATGCAGCATTAAAATGTGCTCTCATATCAACTCACAAAATTAATGACGACAAACTCTTGCATTTGTGCAGCACACTTTGTAGACTAAAACATTTGAAGCTGCTCAACAAGAGTGGTATCAATGGCGGTCCTTGGGGAGAATTTACTGGCAAGGGAGGGGAATGCTGGGGAGTGGGTTATTAGCCCTACAGCTTACAGCTGTCGGATTCTCCTGGTCTTCCTGCCATTCCTGCTCTGACAGGTTCCATCAAATTCCAACATTGTTTGGAAACTCAAGCATGAAACACAATCCTGAAATTGCAAACAGTTTTGATCAACGCCAGTGACATAAAGTGGTTTCAGTCATCTCAATATACATCTTTATTATTTTATTGTAATTGCCATCAATATTAATGACACATAAAAAAAGCAGACGGTCCTGAGGGAAAGCGATGGGGTTCATTCCTGGAGGATCTCTTCTTCAATTTACCAAAATGAAGTCAATCCAACAGGGTCTCTGGCTTTGCCAGCACCATTGCTTCTGTTCTCCCGTTCATCCTTATTTATCATCCTCCTCTGTTAACACAAATCCCAACCAGTATAATCCAGGGGTAAACTGGTATTTTCATGTCCTCTTGAGAAATCCTTTATTCAGCCATGTACTTTGACTCTCCTGTCTGTTTCGTTTGCTAGCATCTGGTCTTCTTAATTAAACAGGATTCCTATGGTGAATCTAGTGCAAAGCAAAATCTTTTCACTGTAGCCTGAATATGTAGCTATCTTTTCATAGCACAGTTCTAGTTTAAAATTTCTCTTACAACTTTCTCAGAAATTGTTAACAAAATCTTCTCTTCAGTTAATATAAGCTCATTTCTCACCAGCCATCTCCTCTGTCAACAAATAAGCTTTGAGACCAATGAAGGAGGGTGAAGACACAGAGGAGGACAGTTAGATCACTGCAGTATCTATTTCCTAATTATGCTGCAACAAGCTTTTCAATTAATTTATTTCTATCTGAGTTACATTGTACAGGCTTTTTGAAACTGTAAACAAGCACCCAGGCATTGACTTCTGAGGTACGCTCATCACGGTAAAGGACATTTAATAATTATGTTGCTGTTGTAATCTCTAAATTACCATATTAACAATGTTTCTTAGCCTGGAGTACATGCGAACATGTGAAAGGACAGGCAAGACAAAATTATTAGATCTATCCCAATACACAGAAATGAAGTTATACTGAAGGCGGATCGTGTGAACCCCAGGCAGAATTTTACAGGCCACCTAGAACAGCAGATGGGGTTGACCTGTAAATTCATGTACCGTGCCAACCTGCCTGTCCTGACACACTTACCCATGTTGGGGTGGGGGTGAGGGGGCGGTGGTCACCTGTCTATGGACCACAAATCCAGGCCCCAACTGAGGCCCTTCAGTGGGCATTTAGTATCCAATGAAAACCACAATCCTGTTGCTACTCTGACTTAATAAGTAGTGGGAAAGGCTACATCACCAATTGCCCTGGCAGGTTTAATCAACTCCCTTGCGACCTGATTGTTAGCAGAGGGTTTGGAGATGGTGGATGTTTCGTTCCTGGACCTCTCTGCCAAGGTACAGTTTTACGTCCCCATATCCACTATCAACACCACCCCCCACCTCTGCCAGTCCTATCTGCCAACGCGGCCCTGCTGAGATTGTGGGCACACCCGGGTTTGAGGATGCTCATGGTTACCCAAGACCAGCTGTGATGCTGGCAGCAGCATCTGACTCCATGAGCTGATGGCCCCACCCATTGTCCCATGACCCACGAGGTGGGACCTCCTCCTGGAAACGGACTGGATCTTTACCCAGAAAAGTAAGGTGGGCCACGGCCCCAAACTTTTTGTTGGGTGATGGGAAGCTTGCCCACAGCATATAACCCAAAACCCTGCGATAAATCTCGGGGCTAAGCCCACTTCTGCTTGACCAATTTGCCCCATTTTGAATTTTTGGGTGATGGCACTTTAAGAAGTGTGGGGCCCAAGAGTCCCACCGATTTCCAGGAGGGTGTTCCACCTCAAAGAGCTACCACCTGATCAGTGGCCACAGCTCTGTGCCATGTTAGGATCAGCGGGCACTGCCAGTATTGCAGCAGCAGCAGGAGGTCTGCGAGGAAGAGGGACCAATGAGCGTCCCCAAATCCAGTCCAGGACCACAGTGGGCAGGAGCTGCTGAGAACGTGGCTGACAAAACAGGCAGTGCTGGGGCGAGAATGGACAGGAAGAACGCCCTGCTTGCTTTCAGACTCAGGATTGGGCATTGCCTTTTCTTACCAAGGTTGGAGCAGAGTGGTGGAGGGATGAGACACTTAATTGCCTTTTTAAAGGTCTATCTTGGCCATGAGTCATTTGCAGCACCCCTCATTTCCAGTAGAATAGTGGCGGGGTAGGGGCATGTCAACTCATTTTAACCATTTTACTGGTGGCTCAACACCCTAATTTATGGGTCAACCTGTTTGTTTGTTGGTGGTCCATAAAATGCAGTGCATGATTTTTTCAAGAAGGGAAGGAGGAAGCTGGTTAGTTGCTACCATTGGAGGGATTCTCAGACTCTGGCTTGTGACATTTATTGATCTCTGGGAACAAGAAGGTTCAGATCTGCAAGGGAGGGTAGGACAAGCCAATCCGGTGGCACCATGGGCGGCCCAGCTGTACAGGAGGGGAGGAGGAAGCATGGAAGGTCATTGCAAGTGAGGAATTGTTCAGTTAGTGGAATAGAAAGGTATTTATGCAGCTGTCAGTGTGACTCCAGGATGGTTTGTTGCCTCCCTGGTGCATGTGTCAAGGATGTGTCACAGAATGGTGTACGCACCATAGAGTAGTTATAATGGGGGATTTTAATTACACATGTATAGAGAAGGATAGCATAAGTGCAAGGGGCAGCAGGGATCAAGCGTTCCAGGATTGTGTTTCGCAGAATTTGCTACAGCAGTGGGTGTCCAGTTCAATAAAAAGGGAGGCACTTCTTGACCTGGTTCTTGGGAATGAGGTGGGCCCTGCCAGCCATGTGACAGCAGGTGAATATATAGGGGAGAAACATCATTGTACCATAAGGTTTAGAATGACAGTGGGAAATGGCAGCACAGGTAGAGAGAGTTGACAATAAAGTACACATTTTTCTAGGCTTTATAAATAGGCTCCAAGAGAAGGGAGCTTATCTTCAACTTTCTAGAACAGAATCCCTAGAGTCAACAAGACCATACTGACCCATCCCCCTAATCAACACATCCCTGGACACTACAGGCAATTTAGCATGGCCAATCCACCTAGCCTGCACATCTTTGAACTATGGGAGGAAACCCACGCAGACACGGGGAGAATGTGCAAACTCCACACAGTCACCCAAGGGCAGAATGGAACCCAGGTCCCTGGTGCTGTGAGGCAGCAGTGCTAACCACTGAGTCACCTGCCACCCAACTTAGAGAAGAGATACTGCAGAAGAACGGTTTCAGGGATGAGAGACTCCAATTCTGGGGAAAGATTGGAGAAGATATGAGTCCTTGTGTATATTTAAGGCTGAGATAGATAGATTATTGATCAAATGGAGAAATCAAGGATTACAGGGAAAGGGAGGAAAGTGGATGTAAGGTGTGTCAGAACAGCCTTGTGACAGCAGGTGAATATATAGGGGAGAAACATCATTGTACCATAAGGTTTAGAATGAACAGCCTCAACACCATTGTGTTGAATGGTGGAGCAGACTCGAGCAACTGAATGGCCTACTTCTGTTCCTATTTCTTATCGTTTTAAATTGGGACCGTTTTCCTTGGAAAGGCAAAGGAGATTTGATAGAAGTTTTCAAAATCATGAGGTGTCTGGGCAGAGCATTTAGGCTGAAACTGTTCTCACTCGTAAATTGATCAAGAACCAGAAGTCACAGACTTAGTGTCTAACCCAAGACGCAAATGTGAGGTGACAAAAGCTCCTTATCACACAGTGAGTGGTTCAGGTCCGGAATGAACTGCTTGCACATGTCTTTGGAGGCAAGTTTAATTAAGACATTCACGAGAGTAAAGGAAGATTATTTAAATAGGAATGATCTGCAAGGTTATGGGGAAAATATAGCAGATTGGCATTAAGTAAAAATGCTCACACAACCAAGTCAGACACAAGGCACCAAATGACCTTCTGTGATTCTGTGCAGTAGCAGAAACAGTGAACGGAGTTGCAAACCTCCTGCTCTGAGATTGCAACTCTTCTAAGGCCCAGGCAGAACCCTACCTGATCCTGGACCTATTTGTCTCTCAGTTTCTCTCCCTTTCTCCAAGTCAGTGAGGAGAGTCCTGCTTGGTGTCAACACTCTCATTGAAATGTTTGACATGTGACTTACTGATTTTCTCTGCCCCACTTCCCTGAATTGAGTAGGAAGATACATTCAATCTCACTCTGGCAGCCTGGTGCCTGGAATATTTATTCTTCTTCTCCTCCAGACTATTTACTGATGATGCCTGCAACACCATAGCTTGCTGGCATGGCCTTAGGCTGTGGTGATGACTGTCAAAGTTCACTATACGTTGCCAATGAGAGTGTGTGTGCGTGTACATGCGCGTGTGTGCGTGTGCGTGCATGTTTGTGTGTGTGCGTGTGTGTTTATTGTCACCAATGGATGTGATGAGTCTATTCCAAACCTCTGTGGCCACTGACTGTTCTACATGATGTTCAACACCTGATCAGAAGCAATCCCCTCATAAATCATTGCTCCACATTCTTTCAAGTTATTGCCTTGTGAATTAAATCCACTTTACTTTTAAAGCTGCATTTTATGTAACAGAATCCACAGAGAAACTGCAGCCTCTAGGATTATGAATATTATTTTGTGTAGAAAATTAAAAGATTGTTTGACTTTTCTGATGTTAAAATCAATTATGTCAAGATTGCCTTTAGGGAACCTTGGTGTGATGTTGTAATAGATCAGTAATGCTGAATGCAAATGAGAGTGTGGGTAATGTCCATTGCTTCATGGCCAAGATCCATGATTTGGAATAGCTTAGATTTGGTGAGTATGTAAAATCTTAACATTTTTAAATAACTATTTTAAAAACACAGGTTTTTTTATATAATTGATATAATGTACTATATATTGATTTGTAATACATTAATTTTAATTACATACAGAGTGTTATTAATCTGCTTTATTGCTGTTTTGGTTTGGTTGACATCTGGGAACAGGTTTGCAAATGTTAAATTGAGGTTACATGGGAAAACGATTTGCAATGCACTGCATTAGAGAAGAAGTTAATGAGAGTAAAGGCTGAAAAATCCCTGTACCCTATAGCTTTCATCCGGGGGCCTTAAAATAAGTCGTTGCAGTGATCATGTGGTGTTTCAAAAGTTGCGAGATTCTGGAATGGCCTCAGCAGATTGGAAAGCTGCAAATGTAACATTGTCTTCAAGAAAGGAAGGAGACAGAAAGCAGGAAGCTGTAGGTCAGTTTGTCTAAGATCTGTCAACGGGAAAATGCTAGAGTTCATTATTCAGGAAATAATGGAAGGACGTTTATAAAACCATCATGCAATGATGCAGCCTCAACAAGGTTTTTCTGACAGGGGCATCATTTTTTGTGAATCTATTATATTTCTTTGAGAATACAACAAGCACATTAGATAAAGAGGGGCAAATAGATATACTTGAGTTTATAAAAAGGCTCACAAGTTTGATTCCTGGCTTGTCTTATGATCACAGATTGAGCAGGTCAGCCTGCGCTTATTAGAGTTTATTTGAATGAGACATGACTTGTTGAAAGGTATAATTTTCCGAGGAAGGCAAGACAGTGTAAATGCTGAAAAATACTTCTGTGAGGGGGAGTTTAGAACTGAGGGGACATAGTTTTAAAGTAAGGATGCCCTGTTTATGACAGAGATGAGGCAAAATTACTTATCTTAGAGAATCATAGATCTTTGGAATTCTCTGCTTCCGAGGGTGGTGGAGCCAGGGACATGGAATATATTTAAGGTTGAGTTGAGCAGATTCTCAATTTACAGCAAGTCAATAGCCATAGGGGGCAGGTGGGAAAGGAAGACCACAGAGATCAGCAATGGTCTTGTTGAATGATGGCCAAGATCAGTCTTGATAGGACAAATGGTTTCCGCCTGCTCCTGATGTTCATAATTCCCACAGTGAAACTGCAGCTGTGGAATTATGAATGTTATTTTGTGGAGGAAATTAAAAGCTTCTTTGACTTTTCTGATGTTAAAATCAATTATGTCAAGATTGCCTTTAGGGAATTGCCATCCACTTAAACTCTTGTAAGAGACAAAAAAAAATACCCAAGATCGAATAACGAAAGAAAACCCTGCAAAATTACTCACAGTCCCTTAGTCACATGGACCCTGTGCCATCTGTAAAACCACATTTATGATATGATTGGTGTGTCAGTTAAAACTAGTCAAACGTGCAGAGTGTTATACCAGTGTGAGGTATAATCTGGATACTCACTACTCTGTGAGAAAGGATAAACCACCCTGTCTGCAGGCTATTTGTTTCTTTTTTTTGTGGGATTTGAGTGTGGCTGGCTCGGGTAAGATGCATTGCCCATCCCTAATTACCCCTGAAAATACGGTGGTGAGCTGGTTTCTTGAATCGCTGTAGTCAATAGTTGGACAGAGAGGGGAAAGGTGGGGAGTTGGGTTTGGTATGTCTACACAGCTGTCAGAAAGGCAGTTCCTGGATCTTGACCCAACAACCATGGAGGAACAGCGATATAGGTTCACATGAGAATGGTGTGTGGCTTGGAGAGGACCTTGGTGTTGGTGGTGCTCCCCTTTATCTGCTACATTTGTCCTTGTACATTTTCAAGGCTGCACGTTTGGAGTTGCAGTTGGGCACCTTATAGATGGTACGCGCTGCTGTGACCGTGTGTTGGTGGTGAAAGGAATGAATCTGGAATTTGGTGGGTAGAGTGCCAGTCAAGTGAACTGCTTTTCCTAGACGGTGTCAAGCTACTTGACTGTTGTAGGAGATATACCCATCCAGATAAGTGGTGAGTATTCTATTACAATCCTGACCTGTGTCTTGTTGATGGTGGACAGGCTTTAAGGAGTCAGGAGTTGAGTTGCTTGCTTCCGAATTCCTACTCACTGACCTGCTTTTGAAGCATAAGTGTTTATGTAACTGGCCTAGTTCAGTTTGCCATCAATGGTAACCCTCAGGAATTTGATTTGTCCTTTTCTTTTGTATCCAGGTTATGCCTGAGCAATTTTCCATATTGCTGAGTAGATGATAGCAATGTAGTTGCTCTGGAACAACTTGGTTAGATTGTTGTTTCTGGAGCTTGTCTTCAGCATTATTGTTGATACATTGTCGGGTCTCATATCTTTTTTGGCTGTGTTTTGATATCATGTCGAGTGAAATAAATTGCTTGAAGTCATCCTGGTAACCTCCAGGAGAAGGCTGAGGGCTGATCTACCCAGCACTTCTGGCTGAAGTTGAATGCAATGCTTTAGCATTAATTCATTAGTCTGTTCTATCAGGATAGGGATATTTGTGGAGTGCCTTCCTGTCAGGTGCTTATTTTTCCACCAACATTCCCAACTGGATTAGCTAGGACTACAGTGCTTAGATCTGACTTGTCCATTGTGAGATGATCTTGCTTTGTGTATCACATGCTGTTTCAGCTTCTGGCATTGAAGATGATCCTTTGTTGCCCAGGTTTGATCACTCAGTTTTAGGTTTACCTGGTGCTGCTCCTGGAATGCTCTCCTGCACTGTTCATCATCCCAGTCCTGATTCCTCAGCTCGATGGTAATGGTAGAGTTGGGGAGATGCAAGGGTCAAAGATTGTGACTGAATACAATTCTGTTGCTGCTGATCATCCACAGTATTCCATGAGTCTCCAGTTTTGAGCTGCTAGGTGCCTCTACAATGTAATGATGGTGTTTTGTCTTCACAAGCACTATGGCACGGTGATCACTGTTACCAATACAGTGTTGCAGCCAGTTGAGGAAGGGGAATTGGCTCTCCCCTTTCCAACCCCCTTGAAAAGTCACAGCAAGTAGTTTTATTTAGAGATAGTAGCAACTGCCGATGCTGGAGAATCTGAGATAACAAGGTTAGAGTTGGATGAACACAGCAGGCCAAGCAGCATCAGAGGAGCAGGAAAGCTGACGT
>JAHRHZ010000009.1:3558169-3579077 GCA_024137785.1 Ginglymostoma cirratum
GTACGTCAGCTTTCCTGCTCCTCTGATGCTGCTTGGCCTGCTGTGTTCACCCAGCTCTACACCTTGTTATCTAAGTAGTTTTATTTATCTTTTTTTGCAAGTGATTATCACAATTCTATCAAAGCATAATTCACCAGAAAATAAAGGAGTCAGTTACCAAGGGTGTCTTGAGTGAAAGAAAGGGGCATTATTATCTACTAACCCATGAAACAGAAGATAAAAACATGATTTCAATGACATACACAAAAACAGGTGATAAGTTTAAAAAGGGAGGGTCTCTGGAGGAGACAGAGATAATTAAGGTTTTGTGGTTCAGTAGTCTTTAAAGTCTTTGAGGTATTAAATTTTAAACCTGAGGCCACAGTTAATTAATTATTGATTCATATTCGCAGCACCAGCAGAATAGATAGATATGTTAACTTCTCCGTGAATGGCTGATTTCCCATTTTGCTTCTTTGCTTGGCACTGTTTTTCAAAGATGATGAACAGGGTGAAGAGACACAGAAAGTCTTTTGAGTTCTGCTATTTTGGATCCATGAATCTCTGTCCTACTGATCAAAAGTAGCTGTTGAAATATGTTCAACTATGTTTGGCCAAGTCCAGCTCCATTGTCTGTTCAAGCCAACTAACTGGCAGGCAAGCTTTTCATCTCATAATAGATGAAGGTTGCATATATATGTGAATTGATGCTTACCCAGTTGTCTGGCTTCACTGCCTTCAATAAAAATGTTAATTTCAGTGCAGACTGTTTTGTGTAATCTGCATGGGTTTCAAAACTTGTCTCAATTTGCAGCCAGGTGACCCCTGTAGCCATTTTTGGTATTTTCGTTTTGCTCGTTTATTGATTCCCTCACCACCTGACATAGATAAAATCCCCCACTCAGAGAACATTCCATGCACTTGCCAACCTTGGGGATTCAACATGGAGCAGTGCTGATTCATCAACCAGGACAGCATAGCAGCTGGTGGTCAGTATGAGGTTTCCTTGCCCACGTTTGCCCTGATGCCATGAGACCTCATGGGGTTGAGAGTCAATGCTGAGGACTTGCAGGCTAATTCCCTCCAAACTGCATAGCTTTGTGCTGCCTGTCATCTCTGGTGGGTTTGTGCTGTTAGTGGGGACTGTGCATGTTCAAGATGGCGATGGATGTGAGAGATAAAAGGTACTGCAGATGCTGGAGAATCTGGGATAACAAGGTGTGGGGCTGGATGAACACAGCAGGCCAAGCAGCATCATAGGAGCAGGAAAACTTGACGTTTTGGGCATAGACCCTTCATCAGAAATGGGGGAGGGGAAGAGGGTTCTGAAATAAATAGGGAGTGAGGGGGAGGCGGATAGAAGATGGATAGAGGAGAGGATAGGTGGAGTGGAGACAGACAGGTCAAAGAGGCAGGGATGGAGCCTGTAAAGATGAGTGTAGGTGGGGAGGTAGGGAGGAGATAGGTCAGTCCAGGGAGGACGGACAGGTCAAGGAGGCGGGATGAGGTTAGTAGATAGGAGATGGGGGTGCGGCTTGAGGTGGGAGGAGGGGATAGATGATAGGAAGAACAGGTTAGGGAGGCGGGGACGAGCTGGGCTGGTTTTGGGATGCGGCTGGGGGAGGGGAGATTTTGAAGCTGGTGAAATCCACATTGATACCATTGGGCTGCAGGGTTCCCAGGCTGAATATGAGTTGCTGTTCCTGCGACCTTCGGGTGGTATCGTTGTGGCACTGCAGAAGGCCCAGGATGGACATGTCGTCTGAGGAATGGGAGGGGGAGTTGAAATGGTTCGCGACTGGGAGGTGCAATTGTTTGTTGCAAACCGAGCACAGGTGTTCTGCAAAGCGGTCCCCAAGCCTCCGCTTGGTTTCACCGATGTAGAGGAGGCCACAACGGGTACAGCGGATGCAGTATACCACATTGGCAGATGTGCAGGTGAACATCTGCTTGATGTGGAAAGTCTTCTTGGGGCCTGGAATGAGGGAGGAGGTGTGGGGGCAGGTGTAGCACTTCCTGCGGTTGCAGGGAAAGGTGCCGGGTGTGGTGGGGCTGGAGGGGAGTGTGGAGTGGACACGGGAGTCACAGTGGGAGTGGTCCCTCCGGAAAGCAGACAAGGGTAGGGAGGGAAAAATGTCTGGTGGTGGGGTTGGATTGCAGATGGCGGAAGTGTCGGCGGATGATGCGTTGGATCCGGAGGTTGGTGGGGTGGTATGTGAGGATGAGGGGTATTCTTTTTTGGTTATTATTGTGGGGATGGGGTGTGAGGGATGAGTTGCGGGAAATGCGGGTGACACAGCTGAGGGCCTTCTCGACCACTGTGGGGGGGAAGTTGCGGTCCTTGAAGAATGAGGACATTTGAGATGTACAGGAGTGGAATGCCTCATCCTGGGAGCAGATGCGGCGGAGGCGAAGGAATTGGGAATAGGGGATGGCGTTCTTGCAGGAAGGTGGGTGGGCGGAGGTGTATTCTAAGTAGCTGTGGGAGTCAGTGGGCTTGAAATGGACATCGGTTTCTAGGTGGTTACCCATCATCCTCCGACACTTCCACCATCTGCAATCCGACTCCACCACCAAAGACATTTTTCCCTCCCCACCCTTGTCTGCCTTCCGGAGGGACCACTCCCACCGTGACTCCCTTGTCTGCTCCACACTCCCCTCCAGCCCCACCGCACCCGGCACTTTTCCCTGCAACCGCAGGAAGTGCTACACCTGCGCCCACGCCTCCTCCCTCACCCCAATCCCAGGCCCCAAGAAGACTTTCCACATCCAGCAGAGGTTCACCTGCACATCTGCCAATGTGGTATACTGCATCCGCTGTACCTGTTGTGGCCTCCTCTACATCGGGGAAACCAAGCGGAGGCTTGGGGACCGCTTTGCAGAACACCTGCGCTCAGGTCGCAACAAACAACTGCACCTCCCAGTCGCGAACCATTTCAACTGCCCCTCCCATTCCTCAGATGCCATGTCCATCCTGGGTCTCCTGCAGTGCCACAACAATACCACCTGAAGGTTGCAGGAACAGCAACTCATATTTAGCCTGGGAACCCTGAAGCCCAATGGTATCAATGTGGATTTCACCAGCTTCAAAATCTCCCCTCCCCCAACCGCATCGCAAAACCAGCCCAGCTCGTCCCTGCCTCGCTAACCTGTCCTTCCTCCCACCTATCCCCTCCTCCCACCTCAAGCCCCAACCCCATCTCCTATCTACTATCCTCATCCCGCCCCCTTGACCTGTCCGTCCTCCCTGGACTGACCTATGTCCTCCCTACGTCCCCACCTACACTCACCTTTACTGGCTCCATCCCTGCCTCTTCGACTTGTCTGCTTCCTCTCCACCTATCCTCTCCTCTATCCATCCTCTATCCGCCTCCCCCTCTCTTCCTTTTTATTTCAGAGCCCTCTTCCCCTCCCCCATTTCTGATGAAGGGTCTAGGCCCGAAATGTCAAGCTTTCCTGCTCCTATGATGCTGCTTGGCCTGCTGTGTTCATCCAGCCCCACACCTTGTTGTGGTGATGGATGTGTCTGGAACATTGTTTCTGATTGCACAAGTATGATTATGCCAGACTGTCTCTTGACTAATCTGTGATGGAGCTCTCCCAATTTTGGCACAAGGCCCTAGATGTTATTAAGGAAGACTTTTGCAAGGTTGATAGAGCTGCTTCTGCTATCATCATTTCCAATGGTTTGGTCAGTGCCAGATAGTTTATCTGGTTTCGTTCCTTTTCTTGGACATCATTGTGGTTCGATACAACTGGTTTGTTCGACCATTCCAGTAGACATTTACCACATAACCGTATTGCTATGGATCTGGACTTTAATGCAAAGGCAGACCAGGTAAAAACAGCAGATTTGCCACTGTGAAGAAATGTATGAATCACATGGACTTCTACAACAATTGATAGTTGTTTCTTGCTACCATTAGACTAGCTTTTGGTACCAGATTTACGAAATGACTTTTGCCTTCAATTCCACCAACTGTCCCCCACATTGTGGATTTGGAACCTATGTCCCCAGGACATTCAGCTGGGCCTCTGGATCACCAATCTCGTGGTGTTATCATTATGCATTCACTATCAAACCATCTCCAGCCCATTACTCTTAATATTGTGTATCTGAAATACAGGAAATGTGTATTATGTTATTAGGCTGGCATACGCAATTTGATTTGATTTATTTATTGTCACATGCATTTTGTAACAAAATACAGTGAAAAGTGTTTTAGGGTTGCCATTCTCCAGCAGCATCTTAAAACAGAGAAAAATAAACCAAAACACAGAATATAAAGGGAGAAAAGTGAAGAAATAAAGAAAGTGTCCAACTTTATGGTCCTTCTTACTAAATGCTCTGCCATGGGCCTGATGGCCAGGTATGAGTCCCCCTTGCCGTGCCACTGCTACTAGAACAAAAGAACACCACCTTCGGTGCTATCTCACCTCCAAATGCTCTTGCCAATGGGAGTGCTTGCTGGACCTCACCAATGCAGGCGCCACTGATGGTGCCAGGTACTGAACTGGCAGAAACTTGCCTCCGCCACTGCCATGAGTCTGCTTCGAGCCAGTCTCACCAATGCAGCTGTTGCTGATGCTGCCTGGTCTTGTACTGGGCCCGAACCCGCCTCCATCACTACCTCCATAAATCTGCACTGGACACAGACACTGCCGGGAACCCAAACTCCCTTCCATTGCCGCTGCCACAAGTCCGCACTGCTGGACCCACTCACCGCCGATGCCTTCTCCAAAACCGAGCTCTTCATCAAGGGGTAAGTAAAATAAAACAGAAGAGATAAAGGAAATGAGAGGAGAGGGAAAAAAGAAAAGAAGCGAAAAGAAAAGTGGATGAGCTCTTGGCTCACAAGCCCTATTCCACTGCCATCTTACTGGAATTCTCTGCAAAATTTTCTCTATCATATTGGAAGTTTCTATAATGTAAATTTTCTGCAAAGGGTTTACAGGTGTTTAAGGTGAGAACAAAAATCTTGCAATGTCCACTTTGAATCATATCAGGTAGTAATAGCATTAACTCTATATCAATTATCCCTTCGTCCAGCTGACTTCTCAACCCGTCGATCTACAGCCGTTTTGTTTATTTGTATGAAAGATATCTGGGAAGATGATGAGTTACTGGTTGCCATGGCTTAATTCAACTGTTATTGACACTCAGCTCTGGCTGACCTCACAATTAATTCTCTATTTGAAACACAGCAGCAGTTGGGAAAGCCATTACCTGTGAATGCTCACTGACCCTTATCTCTTCTTCAATCCTTAGAGGATTTGATCGATTAGAATTAGTAGGCATTTTTGCGCAACAGTTAAAATCTTAACAGGATGTTTTGCAAACAAAAAAAATACTGCATTGGAAAATTAATTTCTTTCTGAAAGATCCACGAGTTTTAAATTATTCTGCTATGGTTGATTTTACACGTTTTTCTGTCTACACTCTGTGTAATAATTCTTTTCAGAAAGATTGATGTCATTGGTAAGGCACATTCTAATTTGTCATACCTAGCAGAAACCCTTCTTCTGTCTTTTCTTCATTTATTCACTCCTAACCTTTCTGTACAGTGTCATTTTATCTCTGCTACCATCCTATTGCATTCAGATCAGGAGTCAATGTACATCTCTCTGTTTCTAGTGAAATTGGAACATATTTTATGGAACCAACAAGGAATAAAGGTATCTTAGGTCTATTACAGTGCAATAAGACAGGGCTAATTAATATTCTCATAGATAAAGATAAGCCAGGCAAAGGATGTGTATTGTGCAAAGTGAATTCCACATGAGAGGAGGTGATGTTCTAGTGGTATTATCATCAGGCTATTAATCCAGAAGCTCAGGCAATATTCTTGGGCCCTGGGTTCGAATCCCACCATACCAGATATTGAAATTTGAATACAATAAAAAATACCTGGAATTAAGAATCCACTGATGAAACCATTGTGGATTGTCTGCCTTAAAAACATCCTTCAGGGAAGGAAATCTACCATCCTCACCTGGTCTCCCCTACATGTGACTCCAGACCCACAGCAACGTGGCTGACTCTCAACAAAGAAGTGAAATCAGATAGGTCACCTGGCATCAACCTAGGCACTGGAAAAGGCAACTGCAGAAACAGCCCTGTCCTCCTCAATGTCCTCATCTAGGGGTTAGTGCCAAAACTGGGAGAGCTGTCTCACAGACTAGTCAAGCAATAGCCTGATATAGTCATACTCATGGAATCGTACCTTATAGACAAATATCCTAGACACCACCATCACCGTCCCTGGATATGTCCTGTGCCACCAGCGAGACAAACCCAGCAGAGGTGGTGGCACAGTGGTATACAGTTGGGAGGGAGTTCCTCTGCCTCAGGTTAAACATGGGCGAGGAAACCTCCTTCTGATTACCATGATCCTTACTCCCTCAGCTGATGAATCAGTACACCTCTAGTTGAACAGCACTTGGAGGGAGCACTGAGGGTGACAAGCACACAAAAATATCTGGGTTAGGGATTCCAATGTCCACCATCACTAGTGGCTCAGCAACAGATTGAGCTGGTTGGGCCTTAATGGACATAACTGCTAGACTGGGTCTGCGGCAGGTGGTGAGGGAACCAACAGGAGGGAAATACATACCTGACCTAATCCTTACCGATCTGCCAGGTGCCTTTGCATCTGTCCATGACAGTATCAGTAAGAGTGACCATCGCACAGTCCTTGTGGAGACGAAGACCCGCCTTCACATCAAGAATAACTTCCATCGTGTTGTGTGGCACTATCACTGTGCTAAATGGGACAGGCTTTGGACAGATCTAGCAAGTCAAGACTGGGTATCCATGAGGCGCTGTGGGCCATCAAAGCAGCAGAAATGTACTCCAGCACAATCTGTAACCTCATGGCCAGGCATATTCTTATCCCTATGCCAATTTGCACGTGGCTTGGGCAGTAATCCGGAGATTATGACCCTCGAGGACCTGTTCCTTAATTTCGTTCCTAGTGCTTGATAATCCCCAAACAGGTCCTCCATCCTAGCCTTGCTTATGTTGTTAGTCCCAACGTGGACCACAACAACTGGATCCTCCCCCTCCCATTCCAATATCCTTTCAAGCCGGTCAGAGATGTCCTGCACCCTGGCACCGGGCAGGCAACACACCATACAGGACTCCCGGTCCGGCTTGCCAAGGGTACTATCTATCCCCCTAACTATAGAATCACCTATAACTACCACTTGTCTTTTTGCTCCCCCCTCTTGAATGGCCTTCTGCACCATAGTGCTGTGGTGAGCTGGCTCATTCTCCCCACAGCCCTTTTCCTCATCCACACAGGGAGCAAGTATCTCATAGCTGTTGGATAAGGTCAAAAGCTGAAGCTCCTCCACTCCTGAACTCAGGATCCCCATACCTGCCTCACTTGCAGTCACACCCTGTTGTCCCTGATCACTAACTGAATGTGAATTACCTAATCTACCAGGTGTGACTGCCTCCTGAAACAAAGCGTCCAGGTAACTCTCCCCCCTCCCGGATGTGCCGCAGTGTTTGACGTTCAGATTCCAGGTCTTCAACTCTGAGCCGGAGTTCTTCCAGCAACCAACACTTGCTGCAGATGTGGTCGCTGCCATTCACAATGGGATCAGCCAGCTCCCACATCATACAGCTACAGCACGTCACCTGCCCAGCCATCTTTACTTAGTTAATTAGTTTATTACTTTATATAAATTTATGAGTTAAATACTTTCTAATACTTCTCTGCCATGGTCTTTTCAAATAACCAATTAATAGACAAATAAATAAAGAAAGTAAATTTTTAACCAATTACACGATACTGAAGAAATAGAAAAAAATAGAAAAGCCTTACCTTACCAACACACCACAGAGTCCTTCTTTTTGGTTAGAGGAGGAGGGCGGGTGGGAGACACTGCACGTGTAGTGTCTCGGGTTCAGCCGCTGCCCAAATATCTTCCCAACAGCGCCCCGGTCCTCGCTGTGGCCTGTCCCTGTGCTGCTGCAAATGAACATGAAAATGAAACATGGATAATAGAGCTGAATTCCAGATGTGAGGTCAGTGTGACAACCCTTGACATCAAGGCTGCATTTGACTGAGTGTGGCAAAAAGGAGCCTGAGCAAGACTAGAATCAGTGGGTATCAGGGGGCAACCTCTCCGGTGGTTGGAGTCATACCTGACACATAGGAAGATGATTGTGGTTGTTTGAGGTCAGTCATCTCCGTTCAAGGATAGACTCAGGAGTTCTTCAGGGAAGTGTCCTCGGCTCACCCATCTTCAGCTGCTTCATCAATCCCCTTCCCTCCAGAAGTGGGGATGTTTGATGATGACTGCAAAATGTTTAGCGCCATTCGAGATGACTCAGATGCTGAAGCAGTCCACTTCCAAGTTCAGCAAGATCTGGACGGTATCCAGGCTTGGGCTGAAATGTGAGGAGTAACAATAGTGCCAGGAAGTGACCATCTCCAATAAGAGATAATCTAACCACTGGCCCTAGATTTTCAATGGTGTTTCCATCACTGGATCTCCCCACTATCAATATCCTGGGAGTTACCATTGACCAGAAACTTAACTGGACTCACTACACATACACAGTGGCCACAAGAGCAGGTCAGAGCCTAGGAATACTGTGCCAGTAACTTACCTCCTGACTCCCCAGAGTCTGTCCACCATCTACACGGCACAAGTCAGCAGTGCGATGGAATACTCCCCACTTACCTGGATGACTGCAGCTCCAACAACACTCAAGAAGCTTGAAACCATTCAATAAAGCAGCCTGCTTGATTGGCACTACGTCCACAGGCATCCACTCCCTCCACCACCAAAACTCAGTACTAGCAGTGTGTACTATCTGCAATATGCACTGCAGAAATTCACCAAAGATCCTCACACAGCGCCTTCCAAACCCATGACCACTTCCATCTAGAAGGACAAGGGCAGTAGATACACAGAAACACCACCCCTTGCAAGTTCCTCTCCAAGCCACTCACCATCCTGACTTGGAAATATTTCACCTTTCCTTCACTGTCGCTGGGTCAGAAACTTGGAATTCCCTCCCTCATGGTCAACCCACAGCAGATGGACTGTAGCGGTTCAAGGGGCAGCTCATCACCACCTTCTCAAAGGCAACTAGGGACAGGCAATAAATGGTGGCCATCCAGCGATGTCCATGTCCCACAAATGATTAAAAGAATGCATTAAACTTGAAATCGACATACCCCTTCCAAAATAAGACTCTTAGATATTTTAATCATCCTGTTCAGACATGTTTTGACACAGCACTGGAGCAATTGGAACTTAAACCCAGGTCTTCTGGACCAGAGGTAGGGCCATTACCGCTCAGCCACAAGAGCCTTTGAAAATAAGAATCTTAAGCTAAACCACTCACACTTACTTTATGAGGACAGAACTGATTGATATTGATTGGCAAAACAGACTAAAAGTTATTACAATATATAAACATTGAGAAAGAAATGATTTAAAATGTTCAACAAACATCCATTAAAATAAAAAAATCAAAAACCAGAAAAATCCATCTGTGGCTTTGTAAGGAAATGATGGATAGTTAAGATTGAAAAAAAGACTTATGATGTGGCAAAAAATGCTCCATGAGGACTGGGATTGTTTTAAAAACCAGCAAATGGCCATCAAAATGTTAATGAAAAGGGAGAAAATGTAAGAGTATACAATCCAGGAATACAAAACCTGAAGATGTTCAACACCATTCAGGAGATGGATTGGTGCTCCATTGAACATTCACTTCTTCCACCACTGTCCCACCACATTAACAGCAATACGTACATCTACAAGACGGACTACAGACCAAAGCTTCCTCAGTACCTGAGATAACACCTCTCAATCCCATAGCAGTTACTGCTTTTTAAGGCAAGGGCAACCAACACTTGGGATCGCCATCTCATCCTAATTTGCCTCCAGGTCACACGTCACCTTGACTGGGAAACATATTGTGACTCCATTACTGTCAAGGGGTTAAAATCCTGAAACTCCTGTCTTAACAGCACAGAGGAAGTACCTTCAACTGCAGCTGAATGAGAAAATGGAATCTCAAGAGCAATTAGGAATGATCAATAAATCTGGTTTTGCCAACTATATCAACACCCACATGAATGAAAAAGGAAGGTTGAATGCATGTGTAAATTAATTTTGAGGTTCTTAAAAGAAATGTTTGCCTTAAAAAGAGCAGTACAAATGATTGTTTTGAGCTGTATATTTTGCTAGGTAATGATATTAAATGCTACTAAATCTGCACCTGTAAAATTGTGAAATAAAGCATGTTACCAATCGGAAGTGTAAAAATAATTGACAAAATGATTAGCTGTCAGCCAGTGAGAATGTGATTTTCACTACATCTTGAGTCCTTAACTGGTTTGGGGTCTAATTTCCTTTCTAGGCATCAATGGCTTTGCATCCAGCTCGTAGATCTCTGCACTGTAAATAAGCAAAATCACATCATTTAATGGAGTCTCCTCTTGACTTGGTTATGATATTTGTGCCGTTCTGAATATTTTATGACTTGGCATTCGGCTTAGTCATAAAAGGCAAATTGATTGTCAAAAGATGCTGCAGCAGCCTCTTTGCAATTTGTAACTGACTTGCAGCATAAAATAACTTCCAACTCAATAAAAATGTACTTCTGTTTGATCCTTGCACTCTTTTTATAATGTCCTAAACTCAATCTGGAACCATATTCTGACTGGGTAATTAAAAAAACTAAAGTAAGATTTGCTCTGATCACAGTGCACAATTTAAGTACAATTCCACAGACAGCAGGTTTATTAGATGCCTTCAAGGTGGGTAAAAAAGATTGCATGGCATTATTTTGAATTAGAAAAATTGGGAACTAAGCCAATATTTATCCCTGCAATCACTGGATTGTAAAATCACTGCAAACAGTTCATTTGATGGAGAAATATAGTGAGAGGGAAAATGTTAAATTGTTAGTATCTTTGGAAGTAGATAAATCAGAAGTGAAAGATAAAGTGTATCTCAGACTTCTCAATAAAACAAGGGGATAAGTAACTGAGACAATGAGCATCATTTTTAATCCTTTCTGTTTCCAGGTGTGGTGCTAGGGGATTTGAAGACAGCAATTGTTGTATCATTGTTTCACAAGGTAGGACAGTGGAATAGCCTGCTTCACTAATTGTCCTTTAATGAAGGAAATCTGCCATCCTTCCCTGGTCTGGCCTAAATGTGGCTCCAGACCAATACCAATGTGGATGATTCTTTAGATTTGGATTTTCGGAAGTTGTTTGATAAAGTACCATATGTTATGCTACTTAGTGAAGTAAGAGCTCATGGTGTTGGCAGTAGAATATAAGCATGGATAGAGGATTGGCTAATGAATAGAAGACAGAGTGTTGGGGTAAGGCAGGCATTTTCAGGATTTAAGTAGTGGAGTGCCACAGGGAAAGTGGGGCCAAAATTATTTCTGATTTATATGAATGACTTGGATGAGGAAAGTGAATGTGCTATTGCTAAGGACACAAAAATAGGTGGGAAGGAAAGGGGTGAAGATGACACAAAGAGTCTGCAGAGGTAAACAGCCAGGTTAGGTGAGTGGGTAAATACTTGGCAGATGGAATACATTGGAAATGTGAGCTTATGCACTTTGGCAGGATGAATAGAGGAGCTGAATATTATTTAAACGGAGAAAAACTGCTGAAAGCTACCGAGAAAAGGGATTTAGATGTCCACGTGCATTAATCGCAAAAAGCCAGCATTGAGGTTTGGGGCAATAGGGAGGGAAAATAGAATTTTGGCTTTTATTTTAAAGTGGGTGAATTATAAATGTAGGAAGGTTTTTCAAAAAATGTACAAGGTACTTGCATAGTCAGATCACAACTGGAAAACTGTGAACAGTTGTGGGCCCCTTATCTAAAGAAAGATATACAAATATGGGAAGCAATCCAAAGAAGATTCATTCAGCTGATCCTGGGTACGGAGACACTGCCTTACAAGGACAGGATACGTAGGTTGGACCTGCGCTTATTGGAATTTAGATGAATGAGATGCGACCTTTTTGAAACATACAATATTCTTTGAGGACTTGACTGGGTAAATGTGGAGAGGTTGTTTCATCCTGTGGGAGAGTCTAGGACCAGCAAGCATAATCTCAGAATAAGGGGTGGCTCACATAAGACAGAGATGAGGAGGAATTTCTTCTCTCAGAGGGTAGAGAATCTATGGAATTCTTTATTGCAGAGGGTTGTCGTTGAATGGTGGAGCAGACTCGATGGGCCTACTTCTGCTCCTATGGTTTATGGTTCTGTGGCATTATGGACCCCTGAAATGGCCCAGCATGCCACTTAATTCCAGTGTAATTGAAGGTGGGTAATAAATGCTGGGCTAGCGAGTGAGGCTCACACCCCATGAGCAAATAGATCAAAAACCTTCCTTCCTAATCCCTGTTTGGAGTTAGTCTCCATTCGAAGGAATCACAGAATTTTGACAGTGCTGAAGGAGGACATTTATCTCATCGTGTTGGCAGTGGCCTCCAAATAAGCGATTAATTTGATAAATTTAGCTGGGAGCCTCCTCAGCTGGCTAGAATGGGGAGAGTCTATATCCAGCATTGGGAAAACTCAGACAGCATGGCCCTTATTAGGGTCTTTGCATATTTAAATTAGCATCAGCTGGTTAATCCTGGTCCCACTGTCCTATATAACTCCTCAAGGGTGGATCATGGTCAGGGGGCAATCTGACTTGGCTCACTGTGAGTTTACTGGCCTCCTGGCCTGCTTCTTCGATCTGCACTGCTGCAGCCAGTAACATTCTGCTCATTGTTATCCTTTTAAGATTAACAACTTTGATAAAGACATTTACTTGTCTCTCCCTGATCAATACAATTGATTATTAGATCAGCCTTCCCTTCCTCATTGTTTACCAAAGCATCTCATTCTCTTGCTCTTCATTTTTATTGATTTTACTACATTGATGTCCATTATATTAACAATAAAATGTTATGACCAGACCCTTTCACATCTAGTAACTCTGCAGAGGAATTTTGTTTATTTTTAAATTTTTTTTTTGAAAATTAGAGTTTATTGTTTTCATGAAGTTTTGACTTTTTATGCAGCACTTCATATTAGAATTAAAAATTTATATTTCTTCTTTTAATTTGCCTGAAACTTACCCTCAATAAAAACTGACCCTCAAGAGTTCTTTTATGGGCCTCCTTTTATCATTCTTTAACGTGGTCTGCATAGTCAAGTCTAGACCATTAATGAAGACCAGGAAGAGCATTGGTCCTAATACTGGTTCGAGGACTAACACTGAGCCTAAACCCACTGTTTATTTTTGTCCAATCCAAAAAAAAACACTTCATGTTATTCTTGATTCAATTCACTCTCCTAACCTCATGTCCAGGTTGTCATTTATTGTCAAAATGTAAACTTCAGTCTTGTCTAAAAAGACCGCATCTGCCACAAGTCCATCCATTTCGCCAGCTGTCCATGGCCAATTAGAGCTCGTCATTGTCCTCCCTGTAGTTTGCAACATTTCCAAGTTTTGTGTCATCTAAAAATTTTGTAATAAGGAGTAGGAGAGGCAATACAAACTCAGTAATACATTAGAAAGTGGATGTCTATGTCCACAAGTTGTTAAAAATGCCAGGGCAGTTTCAGAAAGTGATTGAAAAGGTTTATATTCTCCTGAGATTTATAACGAAGTACAAAGACTAGACATTTTGCTGAAACACTGTTTTAAACTGAACTGGAGCATTGGTTCCATTTTCAGCCAATGCTGTTTAGAAAGGAAGTGAAAGTATTGGGATGGGTTCAGGAAAAGATTTACAAGAGTGATTCCTAAAAGAAGTGACTGCAGTTAAGTGGATAGGTTGGAAAAACTGGGTTGCACCATTGAAAGAGTTGAGAGGTTGAGGAAAGGTTTGGTGAAGATATTGAAAATCATAAGGGGTCTGACAGAGCAGATGGAGAAGAAGAGTTGCCATAGGCAGAAATATGGAGAACCAGAGGGTACAGATTAATAGTAATTGGTAAAGAAGCAAAGATGTGAAGGAAAGCTTTGCACACAAGGAGTAGTCAGGAGTGAAAATGCACACCATGGTGGAGGTAAATTCAAATATGACTTTCAAAGGGCATTAGACAAGCATTAGATATTAGGGACAGGCAATGATCCAGTGGTATTACTGCTGGGCTGTTAACCCAGAGACCCAGGTGATGTCCTGGAGACCAGGGTTTGAATTCCCCCATGACAGATGACCATGAATCCATTTTCGATTGTTGGGAAAAACCCATCTGGTTCACTAGTGTCCTTTAGGGAAGGAAACTGCCATCCTTACCTGGTCTGGACTACACGTGACTCCAGACCCACAGTAATATGGTTGACTCTGAACTGTCCTCTGGGCAATTAGAGATAGGCAATAAATGCTAAACTAGTCAGTGTGGCCTTCATCCGTGAATGAATTTTAAAAGACACCAAGTATTTGCAAGGCTGTGGGAGAAGGGTGAGGAAGTAGGACCAGCTAACCTGTTCTTGCTAAGAGCTGAGATGTACTTAATGGTTTGATGGGCCTCCTTTTATACCCTAACCGTTGTATGATTGCAGGACTCCTCTGTTGCAATTCTTATGACCACACATTTCATCCACTGCCAACTATTCAGCCAAACACAGAGCGTCATAATCTGATGCAGTCCTGCTTTATTTCGGGACCGGGTAACACACAATTGCCAATTCCCTGTGAAAGAGGAATGAGGGACTGATGGTGATGCAGCATTGTCACTCGATCTCATACATTGGTACAAGGCAGCCTAAAGGCAGGGTCTGCACATAATGGATCACCAGGTATGAGTGGCCAGAAGCCACAGCAAAGGGCAAAAGTTGCTTAGTTCTGCAGAGTGAAGTCACACACCAGTTCTGTTGCAGAAGACTCCAATAAGGACTTTGATGGAGCAACATTGTAGACATTCATATACAAAGGCTTTGTGTCAAGGCAGGTGTACTGGAAAGCCCACTCTGACTGGGAAGAGTTATGGGGGAGCCATCTGAGAATTTGCACTGAGCTTTACATAGGTCTTGGAGCCCAGCTGCTCTAGCACAGAACAAGTAGTTAGTTCCATGTGAACACATACAGCCATGAGACAGCAGTTGATACCTCAGATTTCACTGCAGTACCAGCAGAAGCTACCCAGTTCTGAGTGCTGCAATGGGCATAACTTGCTGTACGTGAGCTTGAACTGCTGCTAAAATGTCTGGGCTCAAAGAAGCTGCCAGAAATTCATTGAAGTCCAGCACTCTGTCCTCCGATGATAAAGAGACTGGCTGAGATGTTATTCCAGTGAACCTCTTGTCCTCTCTCAGTCATTTGTTCTCCCACCTTTGCCACTCTGCCTTGCTATGGCCTGTTGGTCAGAAAGCCTAGACTGCTCTCACCCAGGTCAGAGTGGTGCCATGCAAAGTTGGTCTTTCTAAGACCAACCTGGCCAAGGTCATTCTGAACAGCTACCTGAAAGTCAGTCTTCAGTCAGTTCTATTCCCGCCACCGAACTAGCACTCCATAAGAGCACAAAGCCAGCCAGCTACTCTGGGTGAACAGGCACCAACAAAATGCAGAAAGCTAATGAGTTGCATGGAATATTGAGTGAATTTCATGAAAGTATGGAACAATTCTTTGCAGAGGCTTTTATTCGGTACCGTATATTGGTGCAATATTGATGGAAAGTGAATGCGTCACGGTTACTGCCAGGATAGCAGGCATTCACATGCATGGTATGCTGAGTACAGTTGCATACCAGCTGCACGGCTGTATGGTTGCAGTGCATCTCAGAATTTAGACAAACAAATGTGTATGTAGTCAATAGAATCCTGCTGAGACAACTTGCATGTACCAATTGCAGACAGAAACCTTAAAGGACAGATGACTAATTATTCTGTTCTCTTGACAGGCAGACCATCATCTCCTTTCTATAAGAGTTGGTCATGAATTGGGAGGCATTCACGACGCTAGCTGCTCCAGCCTGGAAAGACATCAATGTGAAGATGTTTGGCAACAGTCACCTACATAGCCACTGGCATAGCCGACCTTCCCTGCTCTGAGGTCTGCTGTAAAAAGTGGTGAATTTCAGTGAGTGTCACCTTAGTGAAGTTGAGAGGTTTAATGCACTGTCCCCTGTTAAGGTTGAGCTAGGAATATCCTTCCTCAACATTCTGGGACAATTTCTCCCTGATGATTCACTCATATTCTGTGTAAATAGGGTCTCCTGCAAACTGGTCTTCTACCCCTCCTTCCCTCCTTCAGCTTACCCTCTTCTGTTTCCCACCCATTCATTTTCCCTGTCAAGCTGCTGGCCGGAAATGATGTGCGTGTGACGGGGAATCAGTGGTCTGAGCAGAAAGCTTGAAATCTGCAACAAGCCCTTTGTCATATGCTGCACAACACCTTGCAGACTTCACCAGGGACGGTGCAATTCACAAAATCTTTCAGTAACTCAGCTACAGCCAGTAGAAATTAATCAGTAATTAATCTGAAATAGTGATTGGTCCCTATTGTGCTAGTGGGGATTCCTGCCAGCTGCTGAACCCATGATTAGCTTTGTGCATTTATGAGAGGACATTAGCCGGAGAGCTGAGGCTGCTCGAGCCAAGTCAACATTACACAGCCACTAACATCATAATTTGCTGTACCCAGATTGGCATCCAACATGGCCTGAACCAGAAATTTCTGTAGGTGGCCCAGACACAATATTGGGCATTGACCAGGACTGACAGGAATTATGAAGCTAAGTTTGGAAGCCAGTGTTTCTACAGTGGAAATAGAATTAATAGACCTGTACAATATCATTTAATAGTAAATGTTCAATAACTTCATTATTTGAAAGTGATGGCAAAATGACATGGGGACCATACTTATTCCAACAGATCAAGTGCAGTTTTCCAAATAAAAACCCAAAGAACTGCGGATGCTGTAAATCAGGAACAAAAACAGAAGTTGCTGGAAAAGCTCAGCAGGTCTGGCAGCGTCTGTGAAGACAAAATCACAATTAACGTTTCGGGTCCGGTGACCCTTCCTCAAAACTGGTGGTAGCTGGGAAAATGTCGGTTTAAATGCAGAAATTAGGGAGGGGGATGGGGTTGGGAATAAACGATGGGATAGAGTCCGAAGAGAGAGAAGAGCAGTTGGATAGACGAAGGAGTTGATAACGATTTGGCCGGGAGGGTGAATAGTTGTTAATGGGGAACAAAAACAAAGTTGCTGGTAAAGCTCAGCAGGCCTGGCAGCATCTGTGAAGGAAAAAACAGAGTAAACGTTTCAGTTCCGGTGACCCTTCCTCAGGACTCACCCAGACCCGAAACGTTAACTCTGTTTTTCCCTTCACAGATGCTGCCAGACCTGCTGAGCTTTTCCAGCAACTTTGTTTTTGTTCCTGATTTACAGCATCCGCAGTTCTTTCAATTTTTATTTAGTTGTTAATGGGGACTGTTAGTGACTAACAATAGGTAGTGTGTAGTGGCAGGTTATGGGAAAATAAGGCCTGGTGTGTGGGGTAGGAGGTTGGGACATGGGAGAGTTTAGGCCCGAAAATTATTGAATTCAATATTGAGTCCGGAGGGCTGCAGGGTCCCCAAGTGGAAAATGAGGTGTTGTTCTTCCAGCTTGCGTTGGGCTTCGCAGAAGCACTGCAGCAAGCCAGAGACAGAGATGTTGGCCAGGGAGCAGGGTGGTGTGTTAAAGTGGCAGGCAACATGTAGCTCAGGTCTTTTTTGCCAGCAGAACATAGACAGTTCATCCACTTCACCAACACCTTCCACCCCAACATTAAGTTCACCTGGACCATCTTGAACACCTCTCTCACCTTCCTGGACCTCTCTGTCTCCATCTAGGGTAACCACCTAGAAACCAATATCCATTTCAAGCCCTCTGACTCCCACAGCTACCTAGAAGACATCTCCTCCCACCCACCTTCCTGCAAAAATGCCATCCCCTATTCCCAATTCCTTCACCTCCGCTGCATCTGCTCCCAGGATGAGGCATTCCACTCCTGTACATCTCAGATGTCCTCATTCTTCAAGGACTGCAACTTCCCTCCCGCAGTGGTCGAGAACGCCCTCGACCGTGTGTCCCGCATTTCCCACAACTCATCCCTCACACCCCGTCCCCACAATAACAACCAAAAAAGAATCCGCCTCGTCCTCACGTACCACCCCACCAACCTCCGGATCCAACGCATCATCCTCCAACACTTCCGCCATCTGCAATCCGACTCCACCACCAAAGACATTTTTCCCTCCCTACCCTTGTCTGCTTTCCGCAGGGATCACTCTCTCCATGACTCCCTTGTCCGCTCCACACTCCCCTCCAGCCCCACCACACCCGGCACTTTTCCCTCCAACCGCAGGAAGTGCTACACCTGCCCCCACACCCCCCCCTCACCCCCATCCCAGGCCCCAAGAAGACTTTCCACATCAAGCAGATGTTCACCTGCATATCTGCCAATGTGGTATACTTCATCCGCTGTACCCATTGTGGCCTCCTCTACATCAGGGAAACCAAGCGGAGGCTTGGGGACCACTTTGCAGAACACCTGCGCTCAGTTCGCAATAAACAATTGCACCCCCCAGTCGTGAACCATTTCAACTCCCCCTCCCATTCCTCAGACAACATGTCCATCCTGGGCCTCCTGCAGTGCCACAATGATGCCACCCGAAGGTTTCAGGAAGAGCAACTCATATTCAGCCTGGGAACCCTACAGCCCAATGGTATCAATGTGGATTTCACAAGCTTCAAAATCTCCCCTCCACCAACCGCATCCCAAAACTAACCCAGCTCGTCCCCGCCTCCCGAACCTGTTCTTCCTCTCACCTATCCCCTCCTCCCACCTCAAGCCGCACCCCCATCTCCTACCTACTAACCTCATCCCGCCCCCTTGACCTGTCCGTCCTCCCTGGACTGAAGTATCTCCTCCCTACCTCCCCACCTATACTCACTTTTACCTGCTCCATCCCCGCCTCTTAGACTTGTCTGTCTCCTCTGCACCTATCTTCTCCTCTATCCATCTTCTATTCGCCTCCCCACTCTCCCTATTTATTTCAGAACCCTCTACCCCTCCCCCATTTTCTTATGAAGGGTCTCGGCCCGAAACGTCAAGCTTTCCTGCTCCTGTGATGCTGCTTGGCCTGCTGTGTTCATCCAGCTCCACACCTTGTGAATCCAGTCTATGCTTCGTTTCCCCAATGCAGAGGAGACCACATTGTGAGCAGCGAATGTAGTAGATTTGGCTCTCGGAAGTGCAGGTGAACTGTTGCTTCACCTGGAAGGTATGTAAATATAGTTTTCCATTCAGTATCAGTGTATCCATTAATTATATAACAACCTTGACATTTTATTGCTTCTCATGGGACACTATCTCTTCTCAAACCCAAAACCATCTCCTCAACATTTTGTGACTGAAATCATAGCTCACAGCTTCTAGTGAAAACTTTTGTTTAATGAGCAAAGAAGCATTAGTCAACATAAATCTCATGCTGTTTCAATAACATCACCTTTGCTGCATAATTTTTTTCAGCATCCCCGAACGTAAGAAATTTCCTTGAAATCAGTTGCGCCTGCTTTGATCTACCACCTTTCCTGGAAGAGCAATCCTGTTTGTTGAATTTATAATAAATTTTACTTCCACAATACTGTCACTGTGAAGTACATGCAGCATTTCATACAAATTGTCTCATCTAAAATGTATGTTGCAGGCCCTCACTTTGATCAAGATAAAATGTAACAAAGTACATTAATGTGAAACTTTGACATTGAAAGGCTTGATATTGTAGGAAGAATCTATTTCCACAACATGTGGTCCTTGTAATTAGTTGCAGATTCTTTTGCACTCAACAATAACAGTGTGATTTTCTTTATTGATAGTTCACCATTTACATACATAACATCAGGTCAGGGCAATTTCCAAGGAACAGGTTTTCAAATAATAATCCTACAGAGGGGTGGCCTCCCAAAGTCTAGGTAAATAGAAATCCAATCTTGCACTATGAGGAGAGAATTCGATGACATGCTGATTTTGCAATGGAATAATCACAATGGTGTTTTCTGTGCCCCATTAAACTTGAGTGTAATGTTCAAACTGTTGTCACTGCAGCTGAGCATGGACCAACTTGTGGCAAAATTAACAATATAGATTATATATATATAACGGTATATATAGATTAATTAATGAAAGGCAGTGTAATTTTCCTAGGGGCAAAACACATTTAACTAATTTGCTTGACCTTTTCAATGAGGTAACAAAAGAGGGTGATGAGTGTAAAACAGTTGAAGTGGTGTACGTGGGCTTCTAAAAAAAATTTGATAAATACCTTACTTCAAAGTTAGAGCCAATGGAATGGAAAGAAAAGTGACAGCGCCAGTAAATATTGGCTGAGTGACGGGAAACAGTAGGAGTAAATGATTGTTTGAGTCTGGAGGAAGGCTTCACATGGAGTTCTCCAAAGGTTGGTGTCAGGAAGACTGCATTGCTTGATCTACATGAATGATCAAAACTCTGGTCCACAAAAAATTTCAGAATTAGCAGACTACATAAAATTGGAAGCCCAAATAGAAGTGATTCAATATTAGCTGAATTTGCTTCTAGTGTGGGGGTCTCATGGCTCCTACAAGTGGTAAATCTGAATTTAAATTCTCAATTTGCAGGTTAAAAATGGGAGAAAATAGGAATTATCTTCAGGTGGTACTGCTATAACACAACTCAGCTGCAAGACAGAGATAAAAGGTACTGCAGATGCTGGAGAATCTGAGATAACAAGGTGTGGAGCTGGATGAACACAGCAGGCCAAGCAGCATGATAGGAGCAGGAAAGCTTGACGTTTCGGGCCTAGACCCTTCATCAGAAAGATGATTTGTAATCATGTAAATCAGAAAGATCTCTGATGAAGGGTCTAGGCCTGAAACGTCAAGCTTTCCTGTTCCTAT
>JAHRHZ010000009.1:3582038-3603326 GCA_024137785.1 Ginglymostoma cirratum
GTCCACCCCGATTGTCTGCAGTTGTGGGCTGTCTCCTCATTCAGTGAGAAAAGACCAGAGAGTTGTGAAAGTAAGAAGCAATTTGATGGCTAAGGATGGATGGAAAACATTTGAGGAGGATAATAGTGAGAAATGGGTGTGAGAAGGGGAGTGTTATCCGCTGACATGGGGATCTACAGAAGAGACTGTAGAGAAATGAATTTGTGCTGTATAGGAGAATCTAAGGAGGCTAGAGAATGATGACAGGCAAATGAGAGTTATAGAGACTCACTGTGGTGGCCAGTAACCCTTTTGTGGTCCTGGATCCAAGACTTGACATTGTAATCCTGCTACTCAGCAGCTTTTGTCCTTGCAAAAACACCTGATGGTGAGGCTGACTGACCATTTCCTCCTGTCTTCAGAGAATAGGAACTTCTTGCTCTCAATGCAGTCAACATGGTCTCCATTGACTGAGTCTGTGAACCTGGATGACGGAGGCTGGGACCAGTCTTCCCATGTCTTCTTTTCATTCTGCATCAGTTTCCTCTTTCCTGCTGGGATCTTCAATGCTTCAAACTATGCTATCAATGTGAAGTCTGTTGGGGTTCCCTTAAAAAGAGACCCTTCATTGCATGTTTAGGTGTGTCATGCTGCTTGCACCCCTGAATTAGTTGGTGAACCCACTGGAGTGACGGTAATGTTGTGGCTTTGGGAAAGGGTTGTAAGTTATCCAGTTCTGCCATGGACTAGGCCCACAAAATTCTACCCATGGCTCATGAAGGCAAAAACATTTTTCTAAGCTTTCGCAAAACATTAACACCACCTTTTCCTAGCTACTACTAGTTCTGATGAAGGGTCACTGGGTCCAGAATGTTAACTCTGCTTTCTCTGTGCAGATGCTGCCAGACCTGCTGAATTTCTCCAGCAATTTTGTTCTTGTTTTATATCTCTGGTTTCCACAGTTCTTTGTTTTATTTTAATAAAAAGCTCAGATAAAATATTATGCTCAATACTTGGGACACTTTTGAAAGGATGTCCTTGGAGAAAGTAAGAAAGTTGACTCAACTTGGATCAACCACAACAAACCAGAGCTGGCTGCTCAGAGATGAAAGATACCTTTGGATGCAGGGCGGGTAAGTATTGCACAGTGCTTTAACCCCATCACCATCACTCAATGAAATTAGAACTACAAGTGGATAATGAAAACCCTCAGCATCTGAACCAACAGTTCAAGACTTTTGAAAACTGGACTCCATGTCTGTCAGGTCTGGGAGTTATGAATGGTGCCCGAGAATGTGAGATTACTCGCTGAAGCACACCTCCAAGTTCATGGTGGGTACTGTATCCCCAACTATATCACAATTATTAGGGCTCAAACCTTGCCACATTGCATAGAAACTAGGAACAGGCCATTCAGCCCTTTAAGCTTGGTTCACCATTCAATATGATCATGGCTGAACCTCTATCTGAATGCCATACCCCCGTTTCTCTCCCTACCCCTTGATGCATTCAATATCTGAAAATTTATAAATCTTGAAAGCATCAGAGGACACTTCAGAAAGAAAAGAAAAAAGGTAGGTAACCATGAAGAGGTATTCAGGACCCCTTCGTTCTCCTATGGGAGATCATTCCTTTTTGACAATGGCTCCACAATTCTACACATTCACATCTATTTGCAAAGCCCTGTCACAGTGTTCTCCTGACAAAATTCCTGCAATAAGAGCTATTAAGAAAAGCATTTTAATCTTTATCCCAAAACATCCCATATTACAAAACAAGCTGAGGTATTCACCCTTGTGTTTTTACTTAGTGCCTTTTGTAGCCTGATCCAATGTCCCGACAGAGTGTGTATATCCATTAGTGTACTGGAGGACTCCATAATAGGTCCTTTGCTTTGTGCGATGTATGCCAGTGAATGAGACTTTGGTTTTTGGACTTCACCTATATGGACAGACTTGAGAAGCTGGGTTATTTCTTCTTAGAGCATAGAAGTTTCTGGGATATTTGATGGAAGTGTTCAAAGTTACATTGGGATGATGTTAATGGTATTGATAAGATAATTGCAGACAGCTGTTTTCAGCCTCCGAAGATCAGGAACTTCAAAAAAACATAGAAATAAGGCAATTACCTACAAAGTAAAGGTGACAAGTGGAACTTTTCTTACACAGCAAACTGTGCTCTGAAATACTGTACCTGAAAGGGTGGTGGAAGTTGATTCCATAATAATTTTTGAAAAGGACTTGTATAAATCCTTGAACAGAAACAATTCACAGAGCTTGGGGCTAATTAAGTAAATCAGTCAAATAATTGCCATAGACATTGAGAGCAGGAAAATCTCCCTCTGTATTGGGTCATACTGGGATACCATGACATTGCAGTGTCACTGTTCATTGTGCAACTGCAAAAAAAAACTGTTGTAAAGTGATTACATTTTAGAAAAATTGGATTTTCTTTCATGTATTTAAATTCAGATGGTGTAACAATCAATGAGAAATTATCGGACTGCATGTTTTCTTTCCTATCAAATCTCTTGAGATAATGTTTTGCAGAAACACACTGATTTCCAAAGATAATTGAACAAAACTGCTGAATGTGTTGTTGCTATCATTCAGTTTGAAAAGTTTGCCATTTCAAAAGAACGACTTCTAGTCCTTACTGCCCCCAGAACCACGCACAGCCTGCTGGACAATCAGCTTGATGTGCTGAATATTTCCAGCATTTCCTCTGTTTCCATCCAACGTCTGGCTTGTGTCCGATTTATCTCAATAAACAGTTATATTTACAGCTTCTGATTTTGTTTCAAGATTTTTATGCAGCTCCTTTTTGAAGGAATTAGTAATACATTAAAGGTCAACTACCAATGTGACCTACAATTTGTTGCATGAACTTTTAGGATACCTAAAGGAAAATAAAAGTGAAAAAATTAGAAAGGACACTGGGAAAAAGGAAGAAGGAAAGCACTTCCATTCACTTTGGGAATCATAGTGTCTTCCAGAGATCTAAAGTATTTATGACCGATGCTGCATTGGCACTGTTGTTCCAAAGGCAAACACAACAGCTGTTTTGTACATGGAGTGGTTTCACAAACAGCAAATTAATTAGTGTCTAGATATTCTGCTGTTGGTGGTGTCAGCTAAGATGGAAATGTTTGCCAGGATACCAAAGGAATTTCTTTTTCTGATTTATATCGTGATATTTTTGATAACCAGGTGATCAGTAAATAGTTCTTTGGTTTAATGTTTCTTGCAACAGCAAGTGGCTCCTGCCTATGATCTAATGTTCGATCCCACTGGCCACCTTGCCTTTGATCTTGTGAGATTTTACTTTTCTGAGCCTTATGCAATGTTTTTGTTGAAAATCCAGCAGACCATATGAAACACACTATACTCATCAGTCTTCCTTGTTATCTTCCCCCCCAAAATACAATCCTGTCAGTTAGACACAACTTTCCTTGAACAAATCTATGCCGACTGTCTTTGATGACATCATGTCTCACCAAGTGATCATTTTATCTGTCCCTCTGAATTTTTTCCAAACATGTTCCCTCCATCAGACAATATACTCGCTCTTCTGTGAAAAAAAACACATTCTTGTGGCAGCTGTACATAGTTAATGTTTCGGGTCCAGTGTTCCTTCTTCAGAACTGATGGTTTTTATACAGAAGATAGCGTGGGGGAGGGTGGAGAATAAGCAATAGGTGGAGGTAGAGCCCAACGAGAGAGAAAAACAGTTGGACAGACAAAGGAGTGGATAACGGTCAGCCTGGGAGAATGAATAGATGCTAATGGGGATGATTAGTGGGTAACAATAGGGAGTGTGTAATAGTAGACCATGTGTTGCCAATGCTTGGGTGGGGGTGGGGGAAATTGCTTTCCCATGCCAGACTGTTTTTCTCTCTCTTTGGGTTCTATCTCCACCTTTGGTTCACCCCTTATTCCCTCCCCACCCTATTTTCTGTGTAAAAACCATCCTTTTCCTAGCTACCATCAGTTCTGAAGAAGGGTCACTGGACCTGAAACACTAACCCTGATTTCTCTCCACAGGTGCTACGAGACCTGCTGAGGTTTTCCAGTAATTCCTGTTTTTGTTTCAGATTTTTCAGCATCTGCACTTCTTTTGGTTTTTTTGGTTGTGTGGCAGCTGTGATTTTGTTTTGTGTAATTTGTCTTACAAATTGAACCCACACCCTCTGAGTTAGTTTCCCATTGGCAATTAATGGGAAGAAGACATAGACTAAGCATGAGGAGGTTGAATTTTCGTTCAGCTCCCTAATGGAAGTTAGAATTGGACAAAGTATGGAGATAGATATTAAAGTACACAGTTTCCTGTCTTTTTCCCTTTGAATACCAGTGTTCTTCACATCCCTCTTTCCAACTTAATCTTCTTTCCTCTTCTTGCTCTGTTCATAACTCTTCCTCCTTAACGTACTTCTTCAACCTAGAGAATAGAATCATTACAGTGTGGAAAGAAGCCATTTAGCTTGTCCATATCCAACTCTCCCTCTCCTCCCCGCCTCCTCGACCTGACACAACCTGTCCATCTTCTTAAAAACTAAAAGAACTGCGGATGCTGTAAATCAGGAACAAAGACAAAGTTGCTGGAAAAGCTCCGCAGGTCTGGCAGCATATGTGGAGGAAAAAACAGAGTTAACGTTTCGGGTCCGGTTCTGAGGAAGGGTCACCGGACCCGAAACGTTAACTCTGTTTTCTCCTCCACAGATGCTGCCAGACCTGCTGAGCTTTTCCAGCAACTTTGTTTCTGTCCTTCTTCTTTCCCACCTGTTCGCCCCACCCATCCCACTGACCAATCCCAACTACCGTCTACCTATCACCAACCCACCTACCTGCAGGTTATGCTGAGTGCAGTTTGAGCCAGAGAAATATAGTCCTCATAAGGGGAATGAAAATATCTGCTGTCAGCACAAGAAGGCAGAGATGGAGGCAACAGAGAATGTAAATGGTGGAAACATAATGGCAAGGTATGTATCCAATGCCCAGAAAATGTTCACTGACCTGACCAGGTTAACACACATCCTTCTTCATCCATCTTTACAATTTGACCCATCCATCTTTGAATTTCCCTGGATCAATTCCAACAGCACAATTCAGGATATTATACTGATCCTTACACATGCTCAGTCCTCAGAGCCGGCATGGTTAGGTTACTCCTAGTGTTAATGAGAATTAAATAGGAGGATAATGCAGATCCGTACTTGACAAGAAGGATGTCTTTCAATCCCTGGGAAACTGGGGAGGTCGTACCAAAATATGTTGGATGATTTTCACCAGAACAGAACCTGAACTAAGTCGATTTGGTCGTGATCTAAGGAGAGGCTTAAATAATTTGACAGGCATTGTGAACCAGAATGTAGCATATGAATGAAGAAGACCCCTCCTGTCTGAGGAAGGGTCACCAGACCCAAAACGTTAACTCTGTTTTTCCCTTCTCAGATGCTGCCAGACCTGCTGAGCTTCTCCAGCAACTTTGTTTCTGTCCCTGATTTACAGCATCCGCAGTTCTTTCAGTTTTTATGTGAAGGAAGAGGGTTGGTCCATAAAGGAATGATAGACAGCTCTAGTATAAGAAATAGTAAGGTATTAGGTGACACCAGGGTAAAAGGCGATGCGAGAAGGTCTCAACCAGATTACAATACTAGACTAACAATACTAGCAACACTTCACCTGCACTTCCCAGAATCTAGTCGACTGCATTCGCTGCTCACAATGTGGCCTCCTCTACATTGGGGAAACGAAGCATAGACTTGGTGACCGCTTCGCAGAACATCTACATTCTGCTTGCAAAAAAGACCCGGAACTGCCTGTTGGCTGCAGCTTTAATGCACCACCCTGCTCCCTGGCCAACATCTCTTGTCTCTGGCTTGCTGCAGTGTTCCTGTGAAGCCCAACGCAAGCTGGAGGAACACCACCTCATTTTCCACTTGGGGGCCCTACAGCCCTCCGGACTAAGTATTGAGTTCAATAATTTTAGGGCCTAAACTCTCCCATGTCCCAGCCCCCCACCCCACACACCAGGTCTTGTTACCACATAGCCTGACATTACACACCCCCTGTTGTTAGTCACTAACAGTCCCCACTAACAACTACTCACCCTCCCAGCCTGATCGTTAGCATCCCTTTTGTCTGCCCAACTGTCTTTCTCTCTCTTTGGGCCCTATGCTATCGTTTACTCCCTACCCCACCCACCTCCCTATTTTCTGCATATAAACTGACATTTTCCCAGCCACCATCAGTTCTGAGGAAGGGTCACCGGACCTGAAACGTTAACTCTGATTTTCCCTTCACAGATGCTGCCAGACCTGCTGAGCTTCTCCAGCAACTTTGTTTTTGTTACAATACTAGACATTTGTTGGTGCACAAATCATGGTCAGTAAAACTAGTGAGACGCAAATACAAATAGGTGTATGAGAATATGATTCTGTGTTGATATCAGAGAACTGGCTTAAAAAAAAGATTAGGGGGCTGGATTTTAGTTATTCCTGGATGCAAGGTGTTCGTGAATGATAGAGAATAACTAAAAAGAAGGCCGGGTAGAAGTATTGACTGGACAATAGTACAATGCTGAAGAGAGAGGATGTCCTAGAGAAATCGAGGACAACATTTATTTAATTACAGTTGAAGAACAATAGAGAACAATTATTCTATTGGATGTGTGCAATAAGACACCAATTAATAGGAAGGATTTAGAGGTGTACATTTACAGAGAAATCACAGAGCAATGCAAAAATTACGAAGTAATCATTATGGAACACTTTAATTATTCTCCCATAAATGGGTTTAGTAAGAGTGTAAATGCCAGAGATGGAGAGCTACTTCTGAATCATGTTCATAAGAATGTCCTTGATCAGTATGCTGCTGACCCACTGAGGAAGAAGCTAAAGCTGGATCTACTTCTGGGGAATACATTTTGTTGAGTGGATCAAGTGTCAGTCAATGACATTTAGGGGATTGCGATCATAGTCTCATTGGGCTGAATTTTACAGGCCACCCAAGAGCTGGTAAACAACAGGGAAGACTGATACGTTAGGACAATGTGCTCACCACTGGCCAACACACAGACAGTTGGGCAGCCATTGGTGAGCACTTAAGCATCTTGCCATTCATGGGCATTGGGAAAGGCTGTACCCAATACTTAACCTTTCACCTGCTAATCAGGGAAAGAGTGGGGTGCCTCCACCTGAGGGTCCCTATATCAATCAGAAACCCCTGTACAGTTCTGCGTCCCTTCATCCACCTTCGGTTAAGTTATGTCTTTGTCAACTTGAGCTTCTTAATCACTTGCTTTATGACGGGCCCTCTGTGATATGGTGATTGTTGTACATGCTGTAGAGTGATGCTGATCTGATCTGATTCAGCATAGTAGATGGGCTTTTCCCTTCTCCCAAGCAGGCATCTTCAAAGACAGGTACCAGGATGAAACATAGTGGAGGTGAGATGTTGGTGGGGCCGGAGATGCAATTATAAGTGTCATGGCAGCTCCCTGTCTATTGGGCCCTTTCCTGCATGAACAATGTTGTTACCCATGGGGTGTATGTAAATGGATTGGAATTCACTGTGGTTACTGATGGTTCCTGGATAATCAAAAGTTTCCTGATGACTACAATTGTGCAGCATACAGCAGTCTGCACATCAAACAGAGCTATACTTGTGAATACCTTCCTTTGAATTTCATTGTCAATTGGAAAGAGTCATAGAATCCCTACAGTGCAGAAAGAGGCCATTTGACCCATCAAGTCAGCACCAACCCTCTTCAATGCCTGCATTTCCCCATGGCTAATCGACTTTACCAACACACTCTTGGACACTATGGGACAATTTAGCATGGCCAATCCACTCAACCGGTACATCTTTGGATTGTGGGAGGAAACCAGAGCATCCGATAGAAACCTACACAGACACGGGGAAAACATGAAAGCTCCACAGAGATAGACACCCAAGTCTGGAATTGAACCTGGGTCCCTGGCACTGTGAGGCAGCAGTGCTAACAACTGAGCCACCACGCCGCCCTGTGACATATTAACTGAGAGCAGCAAATATCTGTAGAAGTTGAGCTTCCACTGCCACTACCATGGCATGGCTGACCAGTTTCAGCTGGCACTAGGCCCCTGTGTTGCAGTGATCGATGACCACCTGCTTTCCTGAAACACTGCTCCTTTAGCAAATCAAGAAAGCTGAGCCTGTGCCTCTCTCTTTGAGAAGATGGAAAAGCATAGACCCAGGCACCTCCGATAGTGTCCTCTCTGTTGCCATCTTGCAGCTCCTTCTTTCAGCATCCTGCACCAACCTTCTGCTGCTGCCCCCAACCTCTTCCTCCTTGTTACTCTAATAGAACACAAGAGCCGTCCCCACAATCAACTTCTTTTTTAAATAATATCTCTTCAAAAATGAAGCAATTCGAGATCACAGAATCACAGATTACAATGAAGTGAAAGATTGCCTGTGAGTGTTGGGGCTTTATCCACATTGCAGCCGTTTTGCTTTCAGCATACCAGGCTAGGGCTTTTCTTTGGACTTCAGGACACTGAAGTCAGAACCACTTTGGGGGGTTCCTATCCCATAGCAAGACTGACATCCCACCATCTTCTGGGATGAAGCCTCTGAGAGTGAAATTTTCCTGAGGCCTCAGGTGTCTTGCCCATGGATGTAGAACTGGAATGAGGTCCCTGCTACCTCTTCCAGGGAAAGCCTACTGAACCACAGGCCAATCAGTGCTCTTCCCCTGGAATCAAGACCAAGGGGGCGGAGATTCCTCTACCCAATGAAAGCCGTCAATCAATCAGAGGCTGGCAGTACCCGTTCTCAGCAGCAGCATTGAGGAGGCCATGCCCACTACTGATAGGACAATGCAGTGACCCCCAGGTTACCAGGATTATGGAGGACCTGGGATGGGAAGGGTTATCTTACAAAGGAAAGTTGAACAGGCTGATCCTGGATCCAGTGGAGTTTAGAAGAATGAGGGATAGTCTTCTTGAAACATATTGATCCTGAGGGGTCTTGACCAGTTGGAAGATAAAAGAATATTTTTTCTTATGGGAGATGCTATAACTGCGGGACACAATTTAAAGATAAAGGATCTCTATCCAAGATGGAATCTGATAAAGAGTGTGGAGAGATTATCTTATGAGGAAGGTTAGATAGATTGAGCCTGTACTCATTGGAATTTAGGTGAATGAGAGGTGATTTCACTGAAAGATACAAGCTTTGTAAGGAGACCTGACAGGATAGATGTGAGACATAACCTCAGCATAGGATGTTGTACATTTAAGACAGAGATGAGGAGTTTCTTCTCGCTGCGGGGAGTGAATCTGTGAAATTCTTTACAGTAGAGGTCTGTTGAGTCTGGGTGATTAAGTATATGCAAGGCTTAAACGGCCAGATTTTTAATCTGTAAGGGAATCAAGGGGTCTATGGAGAAGGCACGAAAATGGAATTGAAGGTTATCAGATCAACCATGATCTTATTGAATGGTGGAGCAGCCTTGATGGGCTTACTTCTGCTCCTATATCTTATGGTCCCATTGTTTTGTGCAATTATCACCAGTCATTGATGCCAAAGATCATCAGTTAGACGACAACTCTCTGATTGGTTCCTGGATATCTCAACAGCCTGAGGATGTAAATGATACATGGAGAAGCTTTTGGACTGAAGGAAGGCCATCTGTCATGCATCTCTCAGTAGAAAAAATATCTGAAGTCTGAAGAAAGCTGACTATTTTCTCCTACCAGTTGCTGTAAGCTATGGTGCTTATCGGTACTAAGAGATTTTGCAGTTGGTGTACCAATTACCCTGTGCCTCCTGTGGAAAAGTGAAGGAACCTGGAGAAAAAAATAGATCAAAGAACAGGAGGTCCTGGCAAGTGCTGTGTTCATCCAGCCCCACGCTTGTTATCTCTGCAAATCCTTTGGATTGATGCTATTGAACTGTGGTTCCCAGATTGTTTTTCTCTCCACCATAAAACTAAAGGTTTTGGTTTATCTGTGTGTGTGTGTGTGTGTGTGTGTGTAGGGGGGGGTGATGCTGTGTGTATGTGTTGCGGTGTCGGTGCTGTGTGTGTGTGTGTGTATGTAGGGGGGTGATGCTGTGTGTATGTGTTGCGGTGTTGGTGCTGTGTGTGTGTGCGTGTGCGTGTGTGTGTGTGTGCGTGTGTGCGTGCGTGCGCGTGTGTGTGTGTGTGTATGTAGGGGGTTGATGCTGTGTGTATGTGTTGCGGTGTTGGTGCTGTGTGTGTGTGTGCGTGTGCGTGTGTGTGTGTGCGTGTGTGCGTGTGTGCGTGCGTGCGCGTGTGTGTGTGTGTGTATGTAGGGGGGGTGATGCTGTGTGTATGTGTTGCGGTGTTGGTGCTGTGTGTGTGTGTGTGTGCGTGTGCGTGTGTGTGTGTGTGCGTGTGTGTGTGTGCGTGCGTGCGCGTGTGTGTATTTTAAAAGGAGGTTAGAGCTTTAACTAGTGGAGCCATATGTTGATAGTTCATTTTTTTTTGTGATTACAATTTACTTACTATTAAACCACTGTAATTCTTGGTAGGTACAGGTAGCTAGTCATTTTTTTTTTGTTAATTTGATTCCATCATCTGAAATTGGGGACTTTGTGTACTTTGATTAAATCATTAACATTTGTGGTGACCATGGGAGTAGTGAGACTTGGGAGTCTATGCACTTTACTAAATCGGCTATAACTTAAGCAAGTACATGTATTTAAAACCAAACTATGTATTTAGTACATAACAGCTCCTCTCATTTGGAGATCTGTTTTGAAACGTATAAATTAACAAGTGCATGACTAATAGAAACATTATTAATGGTGTTGAAATACTCAGCATTCTTATCTAAAACCCAGTTCACTTCTATAGCAAGATTCTGTAGGATGACAGCATTAATTTGAATGTAATTAGCACTATTTTCTCAGCTGTTAATACTGAGAGGACAGGTTATGTGAAACGCACACTGGTCCCTGCATTCCTATTTCTTGTTACCTGTGCCTGTGCTGGGAAAACTGCATTAACAGAAATTAATTTGCTCTAAGCAGTGAGAACTGGATTTTGTTCAAACACTAAAGGGACATATTGATGTCAATAACACATAAGGGACAGTTCTTAAAAATATGCACTCCTGGCACATTGGGAATCTACATGTACACTTAAGCAGATTCACTTAGTAACCCCTTGCTAATCTTTTAATTCACTCACAGGCTGAGTCATGGGATGTCACTGGCAGGGCCAACATTTCTTTGCCCGTCCCTAGTTGCCCTTGAGGAAGTGGTGATGAACTGCCTTCTTGGGCTTCTGCACTCTGCACTGATCCACAATGCTATTAGGGAGGGAATACCAGGATTTTGAGTCAATGCCAGTGAAGGGACAGTGATACGTTCCCAAGTCGGGATGGTGAGTGGCTTGCAGGGGAACTAGCAGCTGATGTTTTCCCATGTATCTGTTGCCCTTGTCCTTTTCGATGATAATGGTCGTGGGTTTGAAGGTTCTGTTTAAGAATCTTTGGTGAATTTCTGCATTACAGAAATCTTGTAGATGGTACACACTGCTGCTACTGACCTTCACTGGTGGAGGGAGTGGATGTTTATCGGTGTAGTGCCAATCAAGTGGGCTGCTTTGTCCAGGATGGTTTCAAGCTTCTTGAATGTTGTTGGGGTTGCACCCATCCAGGCGAATGGGGAGTATTCCATCACACTCCTGACTTGGTCCTGGTAGATGGTAGAGAGGCTTTAGGGAGTCAGGAGGTGGGTGACTCGCCGCAGTATTCTTAGGCTTTGACACACTCTTCTAGCCATTGTGTTTATGCAATGAGTCCAGTTCAGTTTCTGGTTAATGGTAACCCCTGGATGTTTTTAGTGAGGGATTCGGTGATGAAAACACCATTGAAAATCTAGGGCTGGGGGTTAGATTATCTCTTATTGGAGATAGTCATTGCCTGGGATTTGTGTGGCACTATTGTTTCTCATCAGATTTCAGCCCAAGCCTGGATACTGTCCAGATCTTGCTGCACTTAGACGTGAACTGCTTCAGTATCTTGAGTCATCATGAATGGTGCTGAACATTTTGTAATCACATCAGAACATCCCCACTTCTGACCTGTTGATGGATGGAAGGTCATTGATGAAGCAGTTGAAGATTGTTGGGCCTAAGACACTACTCTTGAGAAATTCCTGCTGAGATTTTCTGGAGCTGAGATGATTGGTACAATTACAACGTTTAAAAGACATTTGGATAGATAAACGGATAGGAAAGGTTTGGAGGCATATGGGACAGGAGAAGGCAGGTGGGACTAATTCAGTTTGGGATTATATTGGCATGGACTGGTTGGGCTGAAGGCTCTGTTTCTGTGTGGTATGACTCGAGGACTTTATGACTTCCAACAATCATAATCATCATGCTATGCACCAGATATGATTCCAACCAGTGGAGAGTTTTACCCCCATCTGAAATCTGAATCAAAATTATGTGGGAAGCTCCACACCCATGAACAAAGTCTTAAAATCTTCAATGAGGGTGAAATTGGTCTTTGGTAGGTACAATGGTTTTGTTGCAAATCACGTTCAACATTCAATTACTTTGGAGATTCCATAAGACTAAAATGACAAGACATGTGTACATGTTAGTTAACTTATGTAATAATATTTTGATGATTATTCCTACTGTGCACTAGGCATAGGAACATGATTAATACTTTGGAGCAGATTTTGCATTGTGAATATTGGTGAAGTTAACAACACTCACTTTTATTAAATTGGACAACAACTTCTGGAGTACACCAATGAGCAATTAAAAACAGAAATCAGGATGTTGCAGCCCAATTTACTCACCTCATCCATGAGCTAAGGTATAACAGTTCTTTCCGAATAGATTTGGCATTGAAGTCAATGTAAGGACATAAATTTACAATACGTGCATGTTAGCTTAAGATGAAATACAATCGACAATGGTGGGTCTGGTACATTCAGGAGCAAATTTTTATTTAACAGTTGGTGAATCATTATTGTCTTTCTGAGACTGAAAAATAATATTTTGTAAGTGTGGATCCTCATGCGTTCAGAATTTAATTAACGTTACAGACTTAAAAATTGTGTTTTTAAAATCTTCTGTGTTGTCTTTTCTTCACTTGCTGTCCATTTGATGTAGGGAGGATGTTTCCGATGGTGGGTATGCCCACAACCAGAGGTCACAGTTTGATGATTTGGGGTAGACCATTTGGGACGGAGATGAGGAGACATTTCTTCACCCAAAGTGTGGTGAGCCTGTGGAATTCATTACCACAGGAAGTAGTTGATGCCAAAACATTGAATGTATTCAGGAGGTGGCTAGGTGCAGCACTTGGGGTGAATGGGATCAAAGGTTATGGGGAGAAAGCAGGATTAGGCTATTGAGTTGGACGATCAGCCATGATCATGATGAATGGTGGATATTTCTAGGTTCGCCTGAAAAGTGAACAGGTGAACAGAACATTTGCTTCCCTCCGTGGTCTGCCTGTCACTGGATGTATTTACCTTGTGTGATTTGTTAGTGGGAGGGGGAGGAACTCCAATGTTTAAATATAAAACATGGGTTGATTAACGGTGAAATTCTGTTGAATGAGTCTCTGCCACCGGGGAGAAGGGGACTCCAGTTTAACATGGTGCCTAAAGGGCTCCTGCAACTTTAAGCATCACAAGGCAGTCCTACCCTCAAGCAAGCAGAGGCAGAGAAGGGACCATAGTAAAAGAAGAATGATGGGACTTTGAGTAACATAATGGTTTCCACTGTGATCAAGGTCCCAACAGTTTTGTAAACTTCTGTGGTGGTGGTGTTTTAGACAAAGATGAAATCTAGGGAAGATTGGATATTTACAATTGCAAAACAAAAATTCTTAGAAGAAGGTAATGGGAGATTGAACCAACAACCACGAACAACAATCACCTTCCTTTGTGTTAGGTATGTGCAGAGTTTTCCCTGATTCCCATTGGCCACAATTTTGCTAAATAGCATATTCAGTTGAGTGCAGCCTTGAAGTCCAGAATCGTCACTCTCTCTGAAGCTCGGCCCTTGTATCCATGTTTGAACCAAGGCTGTAATGAGGTCAGGAGCTGAGTGGCCCTGGTAGAACCCAAACTGAATGTCAATGAGCACATTCTTGGTGAGTGTGTGCTATTTGATGTGTCGGTGATTGCTTCCATCAATTTATTGATGATCAAGAGCAGACCAATGGGATGGTAATTGGCCTAGTTGGATTTCTCATGCTTTTGTATGTTGAGGACACAGCTGGGCTATTTTACACATTACCCAATGGATGCCACGGTTGTAAATGCACTTGATGAACATGTCCAGCGGTGTGGTAGTTTTAGAGCACATCTTCATATTATTGCTGGAATTTTGTAAAGATCCATAGCATTCACATTATCCAATGGTCTTCAACTGTTTCATGTGGAGTGAATCAAATTGGTTGAAGATTGGCATTTGAAATGTGGGTGACCTCTGGAGGAGGCTGAAGTGACTCATTCACTCGACACTTTGAGCTAAAGAGTTTTGCATACATTCATATCAGGACACACCGTGGATGGTGGTGGTGGTGTCTAGGATGTTTTCTGTAAAGTATGATTCCTGACTTTGGCACAGATCTTAGATGTTAGTCAGAAGTTCTATGCAGTACAGAAAGCTCTGGATGCATCTTGTTTGGTTTCATTGTTTTCTTTAGACTTCATAGCAGTTTGATACAACCGAGTGAGAGCATTACAAAGTCAACCACATTTCATGGGTCTGTACTCATATGTAGGTCAGACCAACTGGGGATGGAAGATTTCCTTTCCTAAAGGACATTTAAGAACCAGATGGTTATTTAATTCCAGATGTGTTAAATTGAATTCAAATTTCATCATCTGCATGAAGTCAATGTAATGGGAGCAGTTGTTCAGGTCTCTGGATTACTAATCGAGTGACATTATCACTAGCTCACCGTGTCCTCTCTACAAAGCCTTCACATCCTTGTATGGCCCAGATTTGGAAAACTTAGTTGAAGTGAGATCAAACTGTTCTATATAGGTTTGGCCTAATGTCTTTACTTTTGTAAGGGGGTGAGGGCTTCAAGAGAGAGATGTGATGCTGCTCAAGCCTGGTTACTTCTCAAGGAATGGACCCCTGTGAGGAGCTCCATCAGCATCAGCCTCTCTCTTTGGGACTGGCTTGGTGGGCACTCACATTTCAGGCTCAGTTAGAGCTGGAAATGAGAGGGTTGGAGACAAGTTTGTGTTAGGAAACAGATGTTTGAGAATTTAACACTCGTCCGATCAAAACCAGCTTATTTTTGTTGGTTAAAATTAAGCACAACATTTCAGGAGAGTGACCTTTCATCAAAACCTTTCTGACTAACAGTCATCAATCTAAAAACTGCACTCCTTCTCCCTCCACAGCTGCTCCTTGACCTACTGGATATTTATTTATCACGTTTTGAATTTCTATTTAAATATTAACGCCCCAGTTCCCTATCGGAGAACCTGGCATTATTCACCCAATCATATGGTGCTCTGATACTCCAACATATTGTCCCTACTTTGAAAATGAATAATTTTCCTGCTGCTGAGCCATAATGTCATAAGGAGTATCTCTGAGACAGTTTGGCTGCTAAATGTGTGATGAATACAATTTACCGAATGTCACACTTCTCCTTCCCACATTCTCCTTCATCTGCTGACAAGTATGGCACAGGGGGCAGCATGTCAGCTTCTGCACACAGAAATATAAATGTGCATGTACATCCTGCAGTGCACGCTCATTTACTCTGGAATAACCATGCCATCAAATTTAATATAATGTGTAGCTGCTGATTCGTATTACTTTGTGTGAGAGTGAAGAGAGTATGCTGCGGGACAGGTCAAATCTCAAGGTTATAAAATAACTAATGTTGACAGCATAACAAACAATTGTCAGACACATTTGTGGACCTCCCTTTCTGTTATCATTTCATTCCCAATGACGTACATACGCACAAGTTCGTGGAATGAGTGGGGCACTCATCCCCAGCAAGAACACTTCAGAACGTAATAAATCACGACTGTTTTAATTGTAACCTCAAATCCATGTTCCTGCCTTTCCCTGACAGCTTATCACCTCTTTGCTGAACAAAAATCTATTTACATCTAGCTTGAAATGATGCACAGACTCTGCTCCCGCCACTTCTTCAGGGAGTGAGTCCTCAAGACTTTAACCCTCTGAGAGAAGAGATTTTTGCCTCATCTCTGTTTTAAATGGGCAACCACAGATTTTTAACAGTGATGTCTAATTCTGGATTCCTCCAGAAGAGGAAATATCGTCTTCATGTCAGCCTGTCAAGACTCATCAGGATCTTATATGTTTCAATCAAGTTGCCTCTTACACTTCCAAACTCCAGCAGATACAAGCCTAACCTGTCCAAGCTTTCTTCGGGAGGCAACAATTTCATTCCATGTTTTAATTTAGGCAGCCTGCTGTGACTGTGCCCAAAGTATTTCCACCCTTTCCTAAATAAAGATACCAGTACTGTGAACAGCACTCCTGACGTAATCTCACTAGCCTCCCGCATAACCTGAAACAATCTCTTTAATTTTATGAACAATAACAAAGTTGCTGGAAGAGCTCAGTAGGTCTGGCAGCATCTGTGAAGGAAAAAAAAACAAACTTAATGTTTCGGGTCCAGTGACCCTTCCTCAGGTTTCTATTTTAATATTCAATTCCTCTTTTGGTGAATGATGACATTTTGTTAACTTTCCTAATTACTTGATGTAGCTGCATACTAATCTTTTGTGATAAGTGCATGAGGGAACCCAAATCCTTCTGCATTTCAAAGCTCTGCAATCTCTCGCCAGTTGGATAATGTGCTTCTTTCTTATTTTTCCTGACAAAATGGACAATTTCACATATTCCCATGTTTTACTTATTTGTCCGGTCTTTGCCCACCCACTTAACCTATCTATGTTTTTTGTAGCCTTCTTATGCCCTCTTCACTGCTACTTTCCTACCTATCATTGTGCTAACAGCCAATTAGGCACACATACTTTCTGTCCCTCCATCCAAGTCATTTATTAAAATTGTAAACAATTGTAATTGTAAACAGTTGAGGTCCTAGCACTGATCCCTAGGTGACACTTCTCGTTACGTTTTACCAACTTGAGTTATAGGAAGGATATTATCAAGCTGGAGAGGGTTCTGCAGAGATTTACCAGATTTGACAGGTATGGAAGGTATGAGTTATAAAGAAAGGCTGGATAGGCTGGGACTTTTTTCACTGAAGCATAGGTAGTGGCAGGTGACCTGATAGATGTTTATAAAATAATAAGAGGTATAGACACAGTCAATGGTAGTTGTCTTTTTCCTAAGCTGGGGAATTTCAAGACCAGGGGGCATATTTTTAAGGTGAGAGAGATTTAAAAAAGCCATAAGAGGCAAATTTTTACACAGAGGGTGGTTTGTGTGTAGAATGAAATGGTGGATGTGGGTACAATTACAACGTTTAAAAGACACTTGGATGGATATATAAATAGGAAAAGTTTGGAGGGATATGGGCCAGGAGCAAGCAGGTAGGACTAGTTTAGTTTGGGATTATGTTCGGCATGGACTGGTTGGACCAAAGGGTCTGTTTCTATCTTGTATGACTCTATAACTCGAAGACATATTAATGTCTACTTGCTCCTTCCTGTTAAACAGACAATCTTCTATCCATGTCAACATACATCCCCATACTTCATAACATTTGTTTTCTGCAATAACCTTTGATGTTGCATCTTATCAAATGCCTTCTGAAACTTTAAGTAGAGTATGTTGAACTGGTTTACCTTTATCCAGACCATGTGTCACCATCCCAAAGAGCTGCAATAGATTAGTCAAGCATGATTTCCTTCTCTCAAAGCTATGTTGACTCTGCCTGTTTACCTTAAGACTATCCAAATTTTCTGCTGAAAGTTATTTAATAATAGCTTCTGTTATCTTCCCTATAACAAATGTTAACTGTTCTGTAGTTTCCTGTTTTCTGTCTCTCTTCCTTTTTGAATGACAGAGTCACATTCTGCATCATCCAATATAATGTGATTATCCCTGAATTAAGGGATTTTGAAAAAGTAAAACCGATACTTCAACGATGTCACTGGCTACATCTTTTATGAACCAAGGATGAAGTCTATCAGGATCCAAGCTCTTATGAGGCTGCAACTCCAAAATTTTACACAGTACCACTTATGTGGTGATTGTAATTTTCCAGAGTTCCTCTCTCCTTTTCATTTCGTGCTTTATCACTGCTTCTGGGACGTTACTTGTATCCTCTATCTTGAAGGCTGATACAAAATACCTGTCTAGTTTATCTGCCATTTCCGTATTTTCCATTATTAATTCTCCAGTTTTACTTCCTATCACTTTGTTAACAGAAAATAAAGAACTGCAGGTGCTGGAAATCTGAAACAAAAGCAGAAATAGCTGGACAAAGTCAGCAGGTCTGGCAGCTTCTGTGGAGGAATGCAGAGTTTATATTTCAGGTCCAGTGTCATTCACTTCGTTAATTATTTCTTCAAATATATATAGAAACCCTTACTAATTCTGTGTTTTAATTTTGTTCTTTAATTGTACGCTTCACTATGATCTTTCTCTTCATTTCTCTTTTCTTCTGGCTTTCTTTTATGCCTTCCCTTCTTTGAACAGACTTCAATTACATTACCATGCCTCATAGTTCTGGTGGTTTTAAGTTTCACTGTGCAGAGACACACAAACAATGATTACTGGTACTCTGGCTGTGCTCTACACAGTGGGTTTCAGAAAGAGGGAATCGAACTGGAAGTGGTATTAATGCATTCACTGTCTGAGATACCACGGCTAACATTTCAACAAATTAGAGAGGAGGTGGTCTTGGTCAAGTTCAATGAACAGTATTTAGCACTGACTGGAAGTTCTGTGCAATTATACAGCTTGAATTGTAGGCTCTGGGTATCTGGTTATTGAAAATAGATCATTGCACCAGTCTGTGATAGAAGTACACAAAATGATGAGATACATGGATAGGATGGATAGTCGGAGTCTTTTTCACAGGGTAGAAACGTCATAATATGAGGGGACATAGGTTTATGATGAGAGGGGCAAAGTTTAAAAGAGATGTGTGAGGCATGTTTTTTGCACAGAGGGTGATGGGTGCCTGGAATGTACTGCCAGGAAAGGCAGTAGAAGCAGATATAGTAGTAGTGTTTAAGAGGCATTTAGACAGACACACAAACAGGTAGGGAATAGAGGGATACAGACGATGTACAGGCAGATGGGATTATCTTAGAATGGCATCATGGTCAGCACAGACACGGTGGGCCGAAGGGTCCTGTGCTGTACTGTTCATGTTTTGAGTATTCTAACCCTGTATATTCAGAAACAGAAAGTCTCTAAGGAAGCAGATACATTTGAATTCTTCCAATTATAAACCTGATGGTTGAAATGTACTGGAGGGGGTACAATTTCCAGAATGCTGACAGTACAGTGGAAGAGGATGAGGAGTCAGTCAGGTGTGGGGAGAAGGGGGTGAAGGGTCAGTTGAATGGGGGTCGGGGGTGAGGGGTCATTTGGGTTGGGGGGGAAGGGAAGATGCCAGGGTTGGATCATGTCTGGTGGATGGGGGGAGGGTTTGTTCAAATGGGTGTCAATGTGGGGTGGGGTGCAGTTCAGGGTCGAGGTGGTGCCACCCCTCAGCAAACCCCTCCCCTCCCAGGGTAGGAGTGTTGTGACCTGGGGAGGGGATGGGATCAGGTTTCAGGAATTGGGAGGTTGGCTTGTGTCTTGCACAAATTGGAGGTTTCAGGCTAGGATCTGGGGCGTCAGTGTTCTGCAGGAGGTGTAGTTAAGGGCGTGTTTTAATCGTCTGACATTTCTTGGGTAACTATTTTACTTCATTTTATCAGAATCCTCCAAAGTTTCTTATTGAAATAAAGACTTTCAGAGGTGCCTAGGCATAGAGGAGTTGCTCAGTGGAAAATTCAATTTCCTGTGTAGCCTCTAACATTGGTCTTTCAAAAGTGGACTCTCAGTGGAGGCAAGATTGAGGGGTATATTCTTTAATTACATCATTATACTATTCTGAGCAGTGTATAAGTGAACCATTATATTTTACTTTAGTACTCCTACAAAATGTACTAATGAGAGAAATAATTATAGCAGTTTTGTGAGAGGTCTGTTTCGAGTCTGAGTTTGACTTTTGTGGCTAAGCTGTGTATCTTATAGACTCTGATAGTTCTTCCATTATCCAGATTTGGAACATGCTCATTGATCTTTAGGTGTCAGCTTTGCAAAGATCTATCACTTTTGCCAGCAAGTGAGTAGGCAGCAAGTTTAGATCTAACCATCTCCTTCCTGGAGTCTACCCATCTGGTGAAGGTGGATTATTAACAAGACCAGTGTTGATGAGAAAAGTCATTTGGCTCACTCTAATCAATCTCTCTGCAAATATCCGACAGACTTCCCATTGCTTCATCTGATCACTTCCTTGATGATTCCAGGATTTTTATTTGTATTTTTCTTCCTGTGAGTCCATTCCAAGCATTGATTACTCTTTGTGTAGTTAAGAACAAGCCTATCTAAATCTATATCTTACGAGTTTGAACTTTCATCTCCTCATCCTACTCTTGCAATTACAACACTATTCTGTATTTGATTTTGTTGTTCCCTGAACATCCCCTGCATCATTCTAATCCCGTACTTTGGGAGCACAAACATGAAAGATATTGTACTTGGATGAGTAAAACAACTTTTACTACAGTTTTACAGTTGTTTTATACATGTTTTACATTTCATATCTATGGTGTTTTCCTATTTACCCTCATGTGGCTAGGTATTCTAATGTTACTCTATAATGCAGAATCCAGAAATGACCTGGTCCCAAATATTCTGGACTGGAGAGATTACAATGTAGAAATTTTGCTGTATGGCTGTCTGTACTCACAGAAAGTGAAACTGTCAATGGTAGGAAACTCTCATTTTCCTGACTTTTCTGTTGTCCAAACTAGTTGTCCAGTTGGTCGTTAATCAGTTTTTCAAATACCTGCTACCCAGATATGAGAGACTGTTACAGATGGTCACGGCTGCCACCATGGTGTACTCTTGCCATCAACAAGTTGTTCTGCTTGAGGTGGCACTGTTTATATTATCTCCTGTAACATTAAAAATACTATGTGTGGATATCATGGTATTGAAGAATCCAACAGACATTTATTATAGATAACAAGGTGTGGGGCTGGATGAACACAGCAGGCCAAGCAGCATCATAGGAGCAGGAAAGCTTGATGCCTCGGGCCCGAAACATCAAGCTTTCCTGCTCCTACG
>JAHRHZ010000009.1:3603426-3722196 GCA_024137785.1 Ginglymostoma cirratum
CTTGGCCTGCTGTGTTCATCCAGCCCCACACCTTGTTATCTCGGATTCTCCAGCATCTGCAGTACCTTTTATCTCTGAGACAGTTATTATAACTACCTTCTATGAACAAAACATTGTATTCCTTTAGGCACAATATTCAGCTACATCAGAGCAGCATGACTCCAATACAGTGTCATGCTTCAGGTGACCCAAGGTATAATGGAGCATGAGACCTTTTTATCCTTATGTCACATGCTATGATGCAGTAGTGAAATCATAGCCATGTCTCTTACTGGCATACTGACACACTGAGCAGGTAGCGTATTGAGACATAAGCCACCTAAGAGTTTATTGCAAATGTGAAAGCTTGATGGCAAATTAAACTGTACTGGACCAATTTTGACTTTTGGATGACAAACTGATGAAGTGTGCCAACTGGCCTGACTCTCTCTAGCAATGAAGAGCCCCCTGTAATTTTGAGACCTTCATTAAGTCTGGCATATGGACTGCAGTGGTTCAAGAAGGCAGCTCAAGGGCAACTAGGGTTGGGCAAAAACTGCTGGGCCCAGCCAGAGACACCGAAATCCCCATGAGTGAATAAACAAAAAAAGGTGAGCACTGAACCATGGAACAGGATTCCTGATGGAACTTTATGGATTGAGGCCTCAATAAATGCTATGTTCACAGAGAATATTTACACTAAAGGACCTTGATTTTAATATTAACAGGGAATTACTTGACTTATGTCAGTACTTCAGACACAAAACACTAGTTTCAGAGTTGAGCTGGTCGTATCATCAGGATAATGCTGAAGTCAGTGTTGAGTCTTTTATTACCAGGCAAAGGGACTTAAAAACGATCCCTTCATATTTATCTAGGATTGTAAATTGACACTTCATACATATGAATGAAACACCAAATTGAAGTTTCTTTTATACAAAATAGGTCACTGTTTAACTATGTTATTCATACCTTCCTTCAATTTCTCAGTCGCTTGTAGTATCTTTATTTCACTTTCCCTCTATTAACTTCACTTTCCGTCAGCGTATTGACAGCTCTGTGAATCTCAAGGCTGTGTACTTGGTTAGTTAGCACCTATTTACAGATGTCAGAAAGCACAAAGCCTCGCAGCAGTTTTCCTCACAGCGAAAGGTGGAAACAGGTGGTGGAAAACCGAATCTGTCTGAACTGTAGCAGGCCAAAGCAATATTGAACAGCATGAGTGAAAATCTGTACCAGGCTTTAAGGCATGATGGGTTAGGTACTGGTTGATTGAGGTGAGAGCAAGCAGGTGGTAGGTCATTACATGCGGTTGTGCTGAGATCACGTCTTCGTGGGAAACCAATATTTCTGTTATTTGTTGCCGGCACCTAGCTGTGAGTCTCTTTGCAACCCTCTGTCTGCCTGGTTGTTAAATGGAACAAAATTACTAAAATAAAAATAAACGACTGACAATGAAGAACAGCCATTTGCTGGAAGTTTATTTTCCTGTTACTTCATTTTATTCTAATAAGTTCAAATCAAGTCAATGAAGGAATTTCCCTGTACGCATCTGTGTGTTGGTAGTCAGATACTTTACATTTAGGTGAGTCAGAGATACACAGTACAATGACATGGCATTATTTGAGAACCTTATTGTGGGAGTGGAGGGAAGTTAGGGCTTATGATTTGTGGAAGCAGCAGATTTCTTTTCTGAACAATTCTAAACTCTAAATGGCACGAGGGAAAGTCACAGAGTGCAGGCCCAATAGTGTAGGAAGGAACAAAAACAAACTAAATGTGTGTGTGAACTTATGCTTCCATTTCGCTGAAATTTCATGCACAATCCACAAAGCATATATCATTCTCTGGGGGGTTTTGCTTGACAGGAGAAAACCATCTGCAGCTGCTGAGCAAGGAGGTAATCGATACACGTAAAGAAAGAGGAGGAATTGAATGAAATGTGAATCTTGCAGGCCAGCAAGTTACCAGAAGTCAGGTATCTATAAACCTGAAAAACAGAGAGCATTGAAAATATAGTGTCGAACAATGAATAGATTTTGATGAGGAATGATTCTGATATGTAAGTTTGTAACTAGGTATTATTGGATTAAAACACAAGAAATAATTAGAAATCTTTGATTAAAGATACCAATATCTGTAAAAAGCCAATAACTCTTCCATCAAAACCAGGATCAAATTTCCTCTTGCTTTACTCTATCTACATTGTGATTGAAAATCTATCCTCAGACTGTTTTGCAATAAGTGAGGAAGAGCTTCTGAATCTTTTCTGCTCTGCCCCTTCCTTCTAGCATTGTCTTCGTCCAGCTATTGTCAAACCAATAAAGTCTGATAATTCCACTTTACATTCATCAAATCTCTTCAGATTGCATGGACTGAGCTGAAATTCTCTGATCCCATGGTGGCAGACTTGGAGATAGCAGGGCAAAATAGGAGGGGAGTTGTATTGGCATGGCTGTGGGATGACCAGGGATATGACTAGCTGCTTGCTCCATGGCGGTGAGAAATTAAGGTGTTGAATGCCCCAATTAGAGAAGCTTTGGTGGCCTCACCAGTATTCTGCGACTCACAGTAGGATCCTCTGTCAGCTTGATGGCAGGATGAGTGGGCCAGCAAATTCAGAGGCTCCATGTCCCATTAATGGGCTCCGAGCAGAAACAGCTTAACAGTTCCTCTTGGTGGAGGTTTCCTTTTTTGTCGAGTGGCTTTCTGGCTTTGCCTCTCAATGATTATGTTTTTGATCTACACTTTCCCAAGGACCCACAGTGGAGCTGTCGATTAACAAGGAGGAGTCTGCCTCAGGAAGATTTCTGTCAACAGGAGTAGGTTCAGGACCTGCTTGTCCCTAATGTCAGGAATGGAACAGGACTGGACATTGCCCACTCCCTCAGTACTGACCCTCCGACAGTGCCCACTCCCTCAGTACTGACCCTCCGACAGTGCCCACTCCCTCAGTATCGACCCTCCAATAGTGCGGCGCTCCCTCAGTACTGTCCCTGTGACAGTGCAGCACTCCCTCAGCACTGACCCTCCGACAGTGCGGCACTCCCTCAGCACTGACCCTCCGACAGTACGGCGCTCCCTCAGCACTGACCCTCCGACAGTACGGCACTCCCTCAGCACTGACCCTGTGACTGTGCGGCACTCCCTCAGCACTGACCCTCCAACAGTGCGGCACTCCCTCAGCACTGTCCCTGTCTCATATTGCAGGAGTGCAATCTTTCCATCTCTGATGGGGCAATGAAATTTTGCTCTGGTTAATTTTCCAATTACCAGATTTCTTGATTTTGTTCTACCAATAGTGGAATTCTCTTATGTTCCAAGGCCTGAAATGTGTTTCATTCCTGTTTGCACAAATGCTTTTGACCTGAATGAAACTCACACATTTTCTCAATTTTGAAGTTAGTTTTAAGAAACTTGGTTTATCAGACAGGTCTTTCAACTAATGTATTTGTGTAAAATGCTTGTTGCATAGTTCACCTGTAAGGCCAGGTTTTCCCAAGGCTTGATGTGAAACCTTATTTGGGAGATGTTCTATCCATCTTGCATAGGATAGGATGCAAAGAAGAAATGTTTTACTTCTGTCTAAAACCTTTTTCTTTTAGTGTTGCATCAATATATTTCACCCATATTACTGCAATTTTGCAGCTCTAAATTTTCCTGTTTTTCATTCTAAACAGGCCACCTTACATAGCTTTTAAACAACACAACTGGCGTAAGTAACCAAATATCATTTGCACGTAATGTGCAAAGGTAGTAAAGAAATAAAATGTATAATGAATTGATGTCCTACCAAAAATTAAAATGATCCATTTGGATGTAAAATTGACCATCAAAGAGCAGCAGAAAGTCATCATAAAGGGTAAAATAAAAAGGTCAGAATGTTAGTTTTAAACATTACTTCCATGTCCTCTGTATTAAGTAATTCATCAACTAAAGCCCCAAGTATCAAACTGAGAAAAGCATATTTTACCATTTGTTTTGGACCCAACGATAGACTCATTTCACAGCCCCAGTATGACTCTTGTTTAAGCACCAGTTCATATTCTTCTTGTGATGCACTTTCCTTAAGCATGCTGTTATACTGCTACAATTTCTGGGTGGTACCAGCTATCCTGAAATGCTCAGTGCCATCAATCACTCATTTTAGTAATGGCTGTGTTTATTGTGGATGCTGCCACTGGATGACACAGTGACAGTGCACATGCATACAAACACAGGCTGGTCATAGACTGGCAGATGCCTGCAACAAAGATGGCCCTGTCCATATAATCACAGTGTAGGGTGCAGTGAAGCTCCTGACCATCAGCTCACTGCAATCAAAGGTCTCGTATGTTTACTTGTACTTCTGCAAAATAAAGCAGGCCCTGATAACCTGGCCATAAACAGTGACTATACACGTGAGTTTCAATCAGACCTGACAATCCAGAGCAATCGAATAAGCAATTAAAACCGTTAACGCTATTGCCTGTTAGCACTAGCCTTGGCAACCACCCAGATACGTGCAATTATGAACTCCCCTTCAACAACAAGAATAATTAATTGGTACTTAGACAAAACGTAAATTTAAAAAAGGACGATTAAAATTCTAATACTTGATCTAAAATAGAAATGATCGGTTAAAGTTTAAAATTTGAGTAAATTAGCATTTTAAATGATAATGCCTCTGTTAAAGGCAATGTGTTTCAGACAAATGTATCAAGACATTTGAACAGTAGACCATTTAATCTTAAATAGACTATACTGGTATTTATAATCTACACATCTCTCTTTCCACTCCAGCTGCCTCAACTCAACCTTTCAGCATATTTTCAATTCCCTTTTCTCTCATGATTTTAATTGCCTTTAGAAATTATCCAAGTTGTTTTCACTCAATCGCTTCCGATAGTCATGAGTTCAATATCCTCATCACTGTTTGAGTAATGTGATTGCCTTTATGTTCCTGTTGTATTTATTCACAACTATCTTGGGTAAGAAATGCGATACGTGTGCCCATGTTTTAGGTGCGACAAATGCCTTTCAATTTCCAAGACGGCGTGTGCACACGATTGTGTGATGATTCACACTGAATGCCATATTGATAAAGGCGTTAGTGCATGCAAAGTCGGCATGTAACAGAAATATGCAGAGCCAACTGATCATCAAATAATGTGTAATGCTGATTTGACCCCAGCTCAATGCTGCAGCTGAGGTCCTGTCTTAACCAAGTACACCCCCACATGTTTTAAACATCAAGAAGAACACCCTGACAAAGTACAATAAATACCTGGTGAAGGGAAGAGCAGGAGGACTGGGAGAAGCTTTCTCAGTAGCAGGCTACATTTGTTTAAGAGGTTCGGGGGCAATATTTCTACCTGGATCTTAGTGAGGATTGATGGATCGAAGTTCCTGGGCTCTGATAGTATTTTTGAAGATGGGAACCAGGAGCACAGTGCGGATCTCATGTGGGTGACTCCACTTTCTCACCACTGGGGGAATTTCCCAGGAGTAGCCTGGGAAGCGGACTGACTGCCCATGGCACAAAGCCAGGCAGGTAATTAATACACTTGAAACCCGTATTAGGTGCAATTTTGCAGCATCAGCTGGTGTTCTGCTGCATGTAGAAACTGCTAGCTCCTTGGATGTGGCCTTGTAGTGCTATCAGAAACCTCGTAGGCCAAAAGAGCAGTTTGATGTCACTAAGGATTGCCCTCAGCCCAAGATCTTCAGCTGAAAGGGATTTTCCTCATTCTGAGGGGCTTACTGGGTTTAACATGTCTGAAATATTCACCTCAGTTTATATCTCCAAGGCCACCTCCATGTTGAGCAGCATCATGTGACCAACATCAGCATTGCTCTCCTTTTCTGGTTGGACTGCCCTCTGATTGGCCCAGCAGCATCAGAAATTTGAAGCAAAAGCAGAAATTTCTGGAAAGCCTGAGCAGGTCTGGCAGCATCTGTGGAATCAAAGTTAACGAGATGATTAATCTGCTGAGATTTTGTTTCTTGCACTCTCAGTCTTTTTTTAGCATCAGGAACTTGATTGTCGTCCTCGTTACAGACCAGGCTTTTTCATTATTTTAAAGGTAGATGTGAAGTGGGTGTTCCAGGTATGATGCAACTGGTCAAACCGCTCAGCTTAAGGCAAAACAACATTTATTTAAACACTACAGTTGAAACACGAACAAAAGAAAGTGGAATGTAGAATAGCTTAACTATTGGAAAACTTAACCGAATACTTGAAACAGTAACTTTACTAATTAACTGGTCTAATATAGTAACATCCCATAAACACACCCCTTGGTAAAAAGGTAAATTCAAACATAGATTCTGACAGGCAGGATTCGAATCCAGGAGGGAACAACAACATGAGGGATTTCAGAGAGAGCCACAATTAGGAATCATTTACTGAAGCTTGCAACTCTTCTGGACTCAACATCGCGTAACTGCTACAGCTAAAAAAATCTAGCAAGCATGAACTGGGAGAACTGGCCACTCTCCTGCCGTTGTTAAACGGTTTTCAAAAAAAAACCTAAAGGCCTATCAAACCTAGACACTTCAGCATCTCTGCCTTGACAAACTCTTTTCAAAAAACCCAGGAGAAAATAACCTTTTAAAGTGACAGGATTGTCCCATCCTTCATAAGCCTGCTAGCGTGGAGGCAGCCATATGAGGACTCACAGTTGGGGGGTGGAGGGGTGGGGGTTGTGGATTGTTAGCCCAGTCACCTTTTCAAACACAACCCCTCACCCTGCCTTACCCCCACTCCAACAAGAATGGCTTTAGTATGTCCCATTGGGCACAACGTTAGGGGCCTGGAGCCGGTGAAAGAATTCTATCCATTAATGTGGGATATCTCTGCGTTTCAGTCAGGATGTTCCCTCTGAAACCTACTGCAGTTACAACTGAAACCTCAGAGCAGAATAATGCAGCTGATGGCTCTGAATATGACAGTGGCGATAAACTTTTATATTTCTCTTTCCTTTCAGGCTGGAGTCGAAGATATTTTCCGAATCTCACAGTTTGCCATCCATTGTTCCTCAAAGGAAGTCATGGATAATCTCTGTTCAATGACAGCTAAATGCATTTCATTTTCCTTTGCCAACCTCAACCTCAATTCACTGTTCACTAGCAACACTGCACCATCCCTTTTCCTCATTATTGACCATCACTGTGTTAGCTTGGCCATACTGCAAAAATAAAAGCCAGCATGAAACTAACAAGCCAAGCCAAATTTCTAAATGAATGATGCCATATGACATGCGAATGTAAACTGATTAACTTTGATCATTCCCTTAGCAGCTTCGCCTTGTGAAAGCTGTTGACTTTCATCGGTTTGGGGTGGGGGTTGTTGATGGTAGTGGGTGGCAGATGCTTTTGAGCAGTTCTGGTCCTAGACATTCTCACTGCAACTGTAGCATCTTGGCATAGGTGGCAGCAGTCAGAGTTGGCTGGCAAGGCCTCTGGCAGGGTGGGAGGATGAAAGGCTATCTTACTGTGAGAGGACAAAAGATTCATGCTCCATTGGGAGATTGCCAGTAGCCTGGGTTGGTGCATCAGCAATTTTTGTTGTAGACAGATTGCTGGACTGTTTGCCTTTATGTTCCCCATGATCTGCATTACCAATGGCAATAGAGTAATCTTCCATGGTAATGTATCAACCTGGTGTGCAAGCAGTCTGAGTTTCCACTCCTGTATTCAGGCGCTGACTGGCTATTGTCTATGCTGCCTTGGGAAGCTGTGAAATTAGCAATCAGATGTTGCACCTTCACTCTTTCCACAGGTTAGCAAATTGGTTTGGCCACCACTTCTCCACGGGAAAGGTAGGCCTCACAGCCGGCTGGTTTTAAGTATTGGGTATTGATCACATGGTAATTGGCAAGAAGATGAATACACCATTTAAGGGTTATTTGGTGTTCTCTGCTGCAGAACTGACAGGGAATCATTTCTCCTTTAAGGTATTTGTCGACTTCCAGATAAGAAATTGGGTCATGGTATTGTGTCTTCACTATTACATTATCCTTGATGTTCCTTCACAACCTGGCCAGGTTTGAATGCAGGGAGAGGGGGTACAGTAAGAGGTACATTCTTACAATCAATGGTTTGTACATTGGATGGGAGTTTGAAATGAGGGGGAAATGCCATGTGAGAAGAAGGATTTGGTATGAGAATATTCTCAACTTTCATAGTGTCAGCCCTGCTGTAGGCCACAGTCTGAGCAATGGCTGCCCCATTGACAGCCAGCACCATCTCCTCACAAAGCAGTTGGGATATGTGGGCATATCTGTCTCCTTTCAGTAAACTTCCGGTGCCTCTGACCTGTAAGATAGAGGGTCGTGGGCCAATGAGAATCACGCATTCTGTTTTTTACTGTTGGTGGTACCAATGTTAAATGGATAGCAGTATGTGCGATCTGTGGGATCTGAGTATGTGTTTGCAGCAGTACAAAGTACATTAGAGTGGTGTGAAGCGCACAAATGTACCACATGAACACTGACTGATAAATTGTTAGTGTGTGCACAGTGACGATAGTGATTTAAGCAATGGCTAAGCTACTGGTGCAGCTCATAGGAAATGACATTTGAATATGTATTCACTAACCTTAATACTCTTGTGTAGTCATTGAATGTCTTATTGCTCTGAATCCAGAGCCACTGCACTTGACTTGTAATATTCTCTGCCCGACTGACTGCCTCTGCTGCCTTTTTAACCATGTGTCAGCTGTAACACACCCTCCTCCCTGCTGTTGTTACAGGACATCTTTTCTCCTTCACATCTGCTCCACTAAGCTCTTCAGCCTCTGAAAACTTTGGAACCTGCACTCACCCATGGTATGGAACCACAATTGCTCCCAGATCAGATTCTTTTTAATCAGGATTTCCAACAACTGCTCCCCTACAGTGACCCTCTCCTGCAAAGATAAGCAGCCTGACATTGAACATTGCAAGCAATCTATATCAATAATATACAATACTGTCCCTGTTGCTGAGTCCAGCCAGTGTTGGATTTGATAAAGAAATCACTCAGATGTGCAGGGGCAATGAAGTCAGTCTGCTGTCCACAGTGCAAGCAATGATTATGGGTAAATAATTCATTCTAAGGAATGAATTATTCTGAGGAAGGGTCACTCAGCTCAAACATTAACTCCGATTTCTGACCGCTGACACTGCCAGACCTGCTGAGCTTTTCCAGCAATTTCTGTTTTTATTTCTGATTGCCAGCATCCATAGTTCTTATTGTTTTTACTTCATTCTAATCTCAATGCAGCTTTTTGATGCTATCCTATATGGACTTCACCTTATATTTACGGTCTCTAGTTTTGAAAAACATTCTTAGTGGAATTGACAGGGTGGCTGCCAAGAGGCTGTTTCCCAGGCGGGAAAGTTTAAGACTAGGGACCATCAACTTAGATTGAGGGTTTATCCATTTTGCTATCCTATGGTGAGAAATTTCTCTATTCGGGAGTGGATGTTTGGAGTTCTTTACCCAGGAGGCTGGAGATGCACTGTCAATGAGTACATTCACAACTGAGATTGATAGATCTTTTCGTATAAACAGAATCGATGCATCTGGTGAGAAATTGGAGTTAATGGAGGAGTTCAGTTATGATGTTCTGAAATGGAAGAGTAGACTTGAAGGGCTGAATGGTCTATTGCTGCTTCTGGTTCTTACATTTATGACAATAGATCAAAGAATTGCTAACAATTAACAAATGTGGTTGAGAGCATGCAGAATCATTTGGCCAGCTTCATTTAATACATGCCTGAAGTTAAATCGAATAGAAAATAGCATTCATCGCCAAATTAAATTGCCTAAAATGGAAATGTTCAATACCAAAAGCTAAGATTCATTATTAAAGTATAAAACAGCCTAAGGAACAGCATTCACATACCTCCTAATTTTTCTCCCTTCTGAATAAAACCTTTCTGTCTCTGGTAAATGACTTGCCTCCTTGGTTCAGATTTTAATCAATTGTTCTAAATTGTTTGGCCTGAAATATTAATTTCTTATGGTATCGACTTGTCTACTTATGAAAAGTGCTTCTCAAAGATTGAAAAAATCTGATACAACCCAGCATAGAGGAATGAGCTAAGAATTTAATAAACATTGTGTACTTTGAATGATCAGCTGTCTTATCTACAAGCAAAAATCAGGCTTTGAATGAAATGTGGACTAAGATTGAAAAAAAATGTAGGAGCCCTCTATATCATGTGGCACCACTAACCCTGAAACTAAGGGGAGAGTGCCCTTGAGTATGTCACATCTATGCAGTTCTGACTAGACCTTGTTATATCCTTGCTTTTGAATCTTTTGATGATTTAAATCAAAATGAGCTAAACAGGCTGTGAGATATCTGCATTTCATAGAACCACAAAATCCCTACTGTTTGGGTAGAGGACTTTCAGCCGATCAGTTTGCACCAACCCACCGAGGAACATTACACATCCTGCACATCCTTTGGACTCTGGGAGGAAACCCACACAAACACAGGGAGAACTTGCAAACTCCACACAGAATCACCCAAGGCTGGAAATGAACCTAGGTCCCTGGTGCTGTGAGGCAACAGTGCTAGCTACTGAAGCACTGTGCTGCTCATTTGTGTGAAACTAAATAAAGATACATGTTTTTAGAAGGTTGGTTTACTTATTTTTATTTCAAATGGGGAGGCTATAACACTTGCTTCATGAGAGATTGAAGGTTATGTGAAAACACAGAAGCTACCTTAATGGGAGAATTCAATCAATCTTGGGGAATAAAAATGGCCCAGAATCTGGTCTGGTAAATACAAACCATGATGGCATCTTGACCCAGGAGTCAAGGTAATTGTGAAACATTGTGCTGAAATTCTCGTTGGAGCTCCTCTATCGATTAGTGAACACATAAGCACCAGCTTTAATCCAGCCTTCCCAGTGGGAAAGGTAAGGTTAGGGAAATTGTAAAGGCAGCAGGACAGAAGCATTGTATATTTTTCTGCAACATTCCCACCTCATGCCAGTTCAGTCGGCAGTATTTTAGCAGAGCGGAAGCAAACCATGAGAAGCAAGTGAATTCCCAATTATCATGGTCTGACTATCATGCTGTGATTTTAACTTAAAATTATAAAAAACTCAGGGGTTGCCAGAGGACAAAAGCTGATGGGAAGCAGCAGAAGAGTCAGGGAATGCTAAGGTTAGGATCTTGGTATCATTTTTGCAAGAATTTCCTGCAGACAAAAGGAAGCAGAAATGCTGCTCAAGGTTTTGCAAGGAATCCAGATTCCCTGCACCTCCCATAACCACCAGCATTTTGAACTTGCCTTCTCCTCCCAATACTAATTTGACACTGGATTGTTCCCTTGGCTCACTGGCAGTGTGATTTCCTGCTCTTGCTAACCAGCTTTGACACTATTTCGATTGGCTTCGAGCAGGAGGCAGTGCCAGTGTGTTTAAATGAGAGCCAAGAGTTCAAAGAGAGCTTAGTCTCTTGCCAAAGAAGTGGAAGTGTGACTTGTCCTGTATCCTGCTTGCCTTGATCACTCTTGGGTAAAGGTATTAACTGGCATCTGGTAGTTATAAATACCTAATGCCACAGCTACATTCAATTAAATGAAGGGACAATGAAAGCAAATAGGCAAGGAATGGTGTTCAACTACACTGCAGTAAAAGGTAATTAAATGTAGCAACATTCATATGTGCATTTGTACGAGGGGTGAGACTGGGCTAATCAGCTCCTCTACTCTGCTCCGCTATTCAATAGGATCATGGGTGATCTCATAGTGGCTACAATTCCATATTCTTGCCTACACCTATTAATCGTTGACTCCCTTGATAATCAAAGATCAAGGAAATTCCCTTCCTAAGGGCATTATAGGTCTACCTAGTGCACATGGACTGCAGAGGTTCAAGAAGGCAGCTCACCACCGCCTTCCCAAGAGGCAGCTAGGGATGGACAATAAATGCTGGACCAGCCAATATTCCCCGTGTCCCATGAGTGAATGAAAGCTGCATACTGGATAAACATAGTCCCACAAACCAGCAAACTCAGTCTAAATCAATGTGATTCTTAATGAACTAACATTTGAATGTGAGATAATTACTGATCTGTGGGATGCAGAAAGGAGAAGGGGCTTAATGAATTGAATACAAGAAAACATATTTCAACAGAAAGACAAGGACACGTTGGGAAATGACCACAGAATTGATTCTAATCATAATAGTGAAATGTGTCTTCAGTTTTACAAAGAAGAAAACAATCAGTTAGGAGGTAAATTAGAAATAAACTCAAATCTGAGGAAAAGCACAAAATAGTAGCTATCCTCCTTCCATACTACTGTGGAGAAAATTGTCTGTACCAGCCACATTAAGGCTGTGGCTACCAGAGTAGGTCAGAGGCTGAATAGTCCATGACAAATCATTCACTTCCTGACTCCCCATGCCGTAACAAAGTAATCCATTCAACTGGCATTCTGTTATATTCTTGTGTTGTATTCCTCAGCATAGAATTACCACTTTTGCACTCGATTAACAAGTTGCGTCGGTTCATTTTACTTGAAAATATAAAACAGGTTTACTGAACAGATAAACTGTTAACTTGCTGTTACAGCAATGTATGCACACATCCTTCGTCTAAAATGTTGTTACTTGGAGTCCTCATGGCTGCTGGTCCTTTGGTGTCATTATGGTCCTTGGCTCACAAGCATATTCAGCTCTTAAAGCTGAACCATAACAGAATCCATCCCTCATTGTTAACCGACGCAGCCTGTGTCACTGTTACCGCAGCACATTCAATGTTCCCTTAAATTTTTTTTGCTTGTGAATGACCTTTTCGTTGCTCAGCACAGTGTATTCCAGATTTCTGCAAGTTGTTCATGCATATCCCTTAGAAGGAATGCTTGCATTTACTGTATACAAGATGGACTATAAGTCACTAAGACTTCTTTAGCAGCATTTCTGATTTCTGTGATCACAGTCACCAGCTTCAACATCCCCCCAAGTCACACATCATCCTTGCTTGAATAAGCACCATCCTTCCTTTATTGCGGCTGGGCCAAAATGTTGCAGCTCCCTACACAACAGCATAATTAATCTGTCTATACCACATTGACAGCAGTAGTTGTAAAGGGCAGCTCATCACCATCCTTTCAGGGGTAACAAGGAACAGGCAATACATCCTCAGCTCATGAGCGCTGCCTATATCATGAAAATAAGAATATACTTTTAAGCAAAAAGCTTTAAACATCCCTGTCATAAAGGTTGTGGGAAATGGGCAAAGAGTGACGGGGAGAGGGGTCTAACACTCTTTCAAAGAGCTGCCTTAGGCAATGTGAACTCAAATGACCCCTACGGATTAAATAGGGTGTGTCCACATTTCTTACATGTGGATCATTATCCAACTGTTCATTGAAAATGTATTAAAATCAATTAATAAAAAAGAGTCCACTTGCACCTTCGGTCAAACAGAAAAGCCTATTATCCATCAACATGGTTGATTGAAAAAATTATAGTGGACCACATTCTGATTGGAGAACTCCTCTACACTGACAGTGCTGTTCTAGTCAGCTACATGGAAACCCAGCCACAAAGACTCATCTGTAACTAGTTTTTCTTGATCATAAACATCAAGAAACCAACTGGGACATGGTATTGCATCTCCACTGCACATGACACAAAATAACGTCCTGCTGGACATGGTTAGCAAATTCTAGACAGACAACATGTTCCCTGAGGCAGAATTTAATACCACTTAGGTAAAGCAGTTGCTACCATTGACTTATGAAACATGCATGAAATGATGTCTCACAGACTCCTAACACCATGCCTATGGTGCATAAGGCCTGTGCTGTCTGAATGTTGTACTATAGCTGTGAAATACAGATATCAAGGAAAGAAAGTCATCAATTTTCCTTTTCATTGTTTGCTGCATATTGAAGATATAGCTTGGCGGGACGAAATCAAAAATGTTGTTGTACTCTAAAAAGCAGAATTTTGTTTTATTCATCCATGGGATGAGGGCATTGCTGGCAAAGCCAGCATTTATTGCCCATCCCTAATTGTTAAGAGTCAGTTACATTGCTGTGGGTCTGGAGTCATATGTAGGCCAGACCAGGTAAGGATGGCAATTTCCTTCCCTAAAGGATATTAGTACTTCCAAGATTGTAACACCCACTGAACAGAGGTGACTTTGTTAGTTTGGTCATGTCTGCAGAATGGAAAATGATTGCATGCCTGAGGACTTTCTGTGTAGTGAGGTAGCCTGAACCAGACAACATGCAGAATGCTGGAAGCTCCACTTTATGTTGCAAGTATGACATGGAGGCCCTAGACATTGATTATCCCCTCTGGGAGACACCAGCTGATGACAAGAAAATGGTGGTGTATCTTGTGGATTGGCAAGCACATTCACAATGACTAGAGGCCGCAGGAGAAACTCACACAATGTAACTTAGCTCCTTCAAAGTAGGCACTTGTAGGAGAACATGTCTCTCAAGGATTGGCCTCTGCAGCATCATCAAAGGTACAACAAATAAAACTCCTCCAACTGAAGTAATTTATTTACTGCAAGTTCATTATCTTTCTTAGGTGGAAATAATGACAGAACTCAGATAAGTGCATAATAAAAAAAGTAAACCTTAACCTGCCACAGCTTGCGTTATCTGTTAAAACCACAAGACCATAGAAACAGGAAAGGAGTAGACCATTCGGCCCCTCTGCCATTCAATAGGATCATGAATGATCCAACATTCCTTATGTTCCTGTCCTGCTCTTTCTCCAAAACATTTCATTCCTCAACTGATCAAGAACTTGTCACTGTCATCTTAAATGTATAGAAGGACTCTGCCCCCACTGCTCTCTGTGGCAAGCAGTTCCAAAGGCGCTCAACCCTCTGGGAGAAGAAAATGCTCCTCATCTGTCTTAACTTGGTGCCCCTTTATTCTGAGACTATCCCCTCTGGTCCTAGACTTGCCAATGAGGGGAAACATCCTTTCAGCATTTACCCTGTACTCACTTGGACATTGACCCACAGGAGACACAAAGCAGACATTCATGAATTATATTTATTTATCTGTTGACATTTAGGTAATATTCCTTGACAGTCAACATTAAACTCTTTTTCAATAATATTAAAGCAGGAAGCATGACCTGGACCTATAGAATGGGCTGCTTCAAAGAAAATCTAATGTCAATATATTTACTTTCTCGTGGTCAAGGACTTTGTGCTGCACAAACACAATAGTACAAATGTATGGCTAAATAAATACAGTTCATTTTAATTTCAATGTTAAATCAACTCAATGTGTACTTCAGAAAACACTGCACTATTTCAGAACATGTCTTGTAGTTACATGGAGGCTCAGTGGTTAGCACTGCTGCCACACAGCACCAGGGGCCTGGGTTCAATTCCATTCTCAGGCAACTGTCTGCGTGGAGTTTGCACATTCTATCTGTGTCGTTGTGGGTTTCCTCCCACAGTCCAAAGATGCACAGGTTCGGTGGATTGGCCATGCTAAATTGCCACGTTGTGTGTAGTTTAGGTGGGTTAGCTATGGGGAATGCAGGGTTACAGGGATGGGGTGGGTCTGGATTGGAGGGTTTGTGTGGACTTGCTGGGACAAATGGCCTACTCCCACCCTATAGGGATTTGATGATTCTATATATTTCATCATCAAATGACAGTAGTGTTCTGAAGAAAGGTCATAGGACCTGAAATGTTAACTCTGTTTCTCTCTCCACTCTTGCTGCCAGACCTGCTGAGTTTCTCCAGCAATTTCTGTTTTTGTTTCAGATTTCTAGCATCTGCATTTCTTTGTTTTATTTTATTGGTGAAGCTTGCGCTCTGCTGAGAGCCCTCTTCACTATGAAGAGTATTGGAACATTTTATTCCATTAAAGGTGCTATTATTATGACCAGGCAAGGACGGGTGATTGGCTTCTCTCTTTTTAGCTGCCTCTTAGTTTACCACAATGGATATTTTAGTAGTTTTTGCATGCAGCTACCACAGTTCAATTAAAAAGTAGTTAACCAGACAAAAGTTACGGAGCCATTTCCACAGTTGTCATGAGTGAAAAAAAACCAAAGAATTTTAATACCTACGACCTTGAAAAAAAAATGAAAATCGTCACCAGAAACAGATGGAAACATGGGTACTGAGCTGAAAGAGAAAGGGGAAGGTGTCTATACATGCAGGAAGCTAAAGTAGGTTGCAATTTGAAGTTTTTAGAATCCCTGAGCTGCAAGAGTGAAACCTAAATCCCAATTGTTTAGCAATGTCCAATTTCCTCAAGAGTGACTAAGATTACCGCGATACTCTCTGAGTGGTAATTTCTCACTGATATTAGTTTCTATGATTGTGAGAGTGGGGAACGGAAGAGCTTTCAGTATCCTTTCTGCTGTCAGACGATATTGATTTCTGTCACTTTCCTGCTCAAAGCAAGCTACTAAAATATGATTCGCTTATATATTACAGGTCCAGATCCAGACTGAATATTCTACAGGTGATGTTTCATCTCCCAACACGTGAACTTATCACATAAATGTGAACAAAACAAAATGTGAATTTTTCAATGCCTCAATGAGTTTCAGTACAATGATCAAAATGATAATTTCAAAGCAACAGGTTTCGTGTATTTCATGTAGTTTGTCTGGTCTTGTCAGGTGGTCCCAACAAGTATTTTAGGTCAGTAAAGTCCTTTCTAAAATAAGTTTTAGTGCATTAAATTCTGAGATAATGAAGTCAAATGCTGAAAGTTAAATATTAAGAGTTCATTTTCTCTCTGATCATAACACTACACACAGTGAAATTATTTTTCTCTTCCATACACTTAATCAGTTTATTTGACTGAATCAAACCAAAGTAACATTAATAATGAGAAAATAAATGATAAATAAATAGCTGACAGCCATTTTAATTAAGATGGCAGGTGGAAAAGCTGGATTTTTATTTCTGAAGAAGGATCCAGACCCGAAACATCAGCTTTCCTGCTCCTCTGATGCTGCCTGGCCTGCTGTGTTCATCCAGCTCCACACCTTGTTATCTCAGACTCCAGCATCGGCAGTTCCTACTATCTCTAGATTTTTATGTTTTTTTAGCTTTTTGCTCTGCCTCCAACATTCATTTACTGAAGTAACATTATCATTGATAAACAGTGTTGTGAACTTTAGTACACAAACAACTTGTATTCATGCATTGGCTCCGGTCTGTCCATAATCGTTCATTCTGTAGGTCGTCATTCTAATCTTGCACTGAAGTTAATGGGTTTGTCAGGCCAAGCATCAGTGAAGGTGACCATTTGCGGTGCTGTAACGTTTATGTACAAAAACTTAAGCCAGCACCTACCAACCTGTTTTTTCAAATGTTATTTATGGTTAAACCATATCTCAGAGGACCTTAAAAGAATCTTCTGGTAAGCTACAAAACTATTGCAAATCAGAAACCTGTCAGGAAACAAGCTGCTTGCTGAAAAGATAGTGTATTATTTATGATGAGTTTTTTTCCTTCCAGCTTGCCAAAGAGGAGTTTTCCAGGATAACATTGATTTCTCACTTGTGCAAGAGAGCATAATACGTCCTGGTGATGAATCAAGAGTGAAAATTGTTCACACTAAGGCTGCCACATAGATTTTCCCAACTGATGGAACTCAGCCTTGAGAAAATTACTGCAGATAGGGAGTTCCTTTCTGACATTTATTTTGGAGATAATTTTAAAAAGAAATGTCAACCTTGGACAAGCAACAGGGGAAGTGTATTGGCTATTTCAGTTCTTGTTGCAGTCTCTGCTCCCATATGTTTTTCAAATTACATCATACCTCACGATACATCAATATTTGTAATAGACATGAAACATTGCTTATGTAAATCAGGTCATATGAACATCTACAGCAGTATTTTTATTTATATATTACATTGTCATTAATATCAACTGCAGGCTTTAACCTCGAGTCATGTAATAGAATCTTGTATGGTATTTATGATTCTATTCTTACCTATTAGACGCAGAAACAAGAAATATTTCTAAGTTGTAAATTGAGGTTTGTATCAACAGAATGAAGACCCTTGTTTGAAATAGTTAATTTCTTTAACTGGAACTTAATTCAGATTATGATTTAACTTCTTTTGTTCAGTGCAGTCTGTATTTCATTTATATGCAAACAAGTTTTGAATCTTGATTATCATTTTGCCCATTTGTTATTTTGTGTAAACTCCACACAGACAGTCACCCAAGGCTGGAATTGAACCTGGGTCCCTAACACTGTGAGGCAGCAGTGCTAACCACTGAGCCACTGTGCCACCCACGAATTTTCTGATGAAGGGTTTAGGCCCGAAACGTCAAGTTTTCCTGCTCCTATGATGCTGCTTGACCTGCTGTGTTCATCCAGCCCCATGCTTGTTATTTTGTGTTATAACCGTGCTCTACTTTGTGAAAAACTAAATACAATTCAATTGCAATTCTAGCAAAAATGAACGTGTAGTAATTAAGAGACAAAAGCAGCATTCAGGGATAACTTCATTCCAATGAGAATTTAGTGCCATACTGGGAACTTCTGCATGATGAGACATGGCCAGTGAAATGGTTAATGGAAGTCACCTTCCAACAGAGGCGCCATCTGTATTGCAATTTCCCTGATGATTTCATAGACAGCTTTGTAAATCTGCTATTCAATGGACATAACATTTTCTTTTCTATGTTACAGAAAACATTTCAAGTATACAGCCAAGTTTCCTTTTATAAAAACAGGAAATGCCCTATGGTCACTTTAAGAGAGATTTGGCAAAAAGCCCAAAAGTAACATCCTAGCCTATCTTTTTCGTTCAGATACTGATTATCTGCCATGCACTATCCATATTAATTTCAGATTTTAAGCATTATGATATTTTTAATAACATTAACTATTTGCTGCAAACTGCATTTTCCAGTACTACAAACTGCTGTAAAATACAGGTCAAAGTGCAATGACAGGCATAATAATGTAAAGGACATTGGACAGTTTTCTGTTGTGGAAAGCAATGCAAGAGCAAAGAACTACTCTTCCATTCACGAGAGAGACAACTGGTGGTGGTTTAAGCTCAGGTGAGGGGAAAAGTTGAAATATTGGGATCTTAATCTGAGCTAGTGCAGGACATGAACCCACACTGCTGGCAACACTCGCCAACCTCAAGCTAACTGAGCTAACCAAGCTGCTATAGTGATAAGTGATAGAGTGACATCCAATCATATAAAATGTACAGCGTTGTCCGATCATGATTAATAGATGACACTGACCAATTGAAGGATAATACCTCGCTGTCCAATCATGTAGGACATGAAAGGACACTGGCTTTTGAAGCAATCATCGTGAAAGAAGAGTTGTTCTTGAGTGGGTCTGTCACACATCAGTAATACATCTAACTTCAGCTCAGAAGGTTGTTTGTTCACATTAAGTGTCCAATGGAGTGGTGGTAGTGTCTTTAGCTCTAAGGCAGAAGGTATGGCTTTGAGTTCCACTGCTTTGAAGGTGTGTCTTAAAATGTTTGAATGTGTTGTTTAAAATGGAAAGCCAGCACCTGTAGGCTGGGAAACAGGCAGGTAGACATATAAAATACCTTGCTGTGTCATCAGCAACGTGCTCCCAATAATTTTATGAGTAGTGTTCGAGGCATCAGTTGAATTTGCTGTCCACAGCCTGCTTGAAGGCCTTAAGAGGACAATTAATGCCAACTAAATGGCCTCAATTTGCTGCCTCTTAGAATTAATGGATGGCATGAAAATCAGTGCCCAACATGCAACCCAGTAGGTCTATCCCTATGGGTTACCAAGCAATGAAAGAGGAAGTGTCTACTTCCTGAGATCCTGGTGACAAATGAAGTTTTCTCTGTAGTGTTCCCAGCCCACATCCAGCATGACTCACCCACTCCCCCAACCACCACCAGCCTGCCCTCACATGCGCCTCCCTTTTACCTCGCTGGGGCATGTTACTCCAGCCCTGGTGTGACACTGGCGATTCTATCCATTGCTGCATGCCTCCTTGATGGCATCGGTGCTGTGCTGGCAGTGCCCAATCTTCCTGGTGGTGCCACTGAGCTACTGACCTCGAACTGGCCAGCAGCTTGAGAAGGTGGGACTTGCTCCTGGAGTGAGACAGAAGTCTTGTCTCATAACAATGGACGGGTTGTTGGTTCATAAAGAAGGGCAAGCTGCTGAAGTGGAGACAAGCTCTTAATCTGTATTTACAATGGGGCATGAAGTGCTTTCTCTGGGCATATAATCCAGGCCATTACATATTTATCTCAAATTTACTCAAGCAATAGTGGTTCCATGATCAAAAAGTGATTAATCGAAACTCAACAAAACGTATCAAGCAATGCAAAATATGTGCTCTTCTCTTTACATCAGTAGTCTAACTTTGTGTGAGACATGAAGCACAATGGCCCAGGTTCTGCTCAAGTGGGGCATTTTGTAGCATATCTGTTATCTAGTCTTGTTGTGTTCATTTGACTTAAATTTTTTTCACAGCATTGCTCACAGAGAATGATGGTGATGGTGTCACCAGAGAGAGCGGGAGGACAATCCAGACTGTGGTGAACAAGTGTATCCACATTACCAATGAGGTTGGAGATAGCAAGAACTGCAGATGCTGGAGTCAGAGTCGATACAGTGTGGACTGGAGGAACACAGGTCAGGCAGCATCAGAGGAGCAGGAGATGTTAATGGATTGAGAAAGGACTAAGAAGGAGGATGAATTGTAGATGATTGAATTAATTTTAAATCAGATATGAAAAGAGAAATAAAGAGTGCAAAAGAAAGATTAGATTAAGAGAAATAGAGAAGTCCAGGATAGAAAGAAAAGGTTAGAAACTAATTCTAGTGACAACTCATAATCTGCAGGAACAGAAGTTCACAGTTTAATGTGTCATCGTCTACACAAGACAGGTTAATTTTTAGTAATTAAGAATGATCACATTAATGATGAGTGTGCTTGTAATTATTAGACTTACCTTTCTGTCGGGAGTTTAATGTGTAATCAATGTGTAAACATAACAATTTTGTGAAAATGATGGGCAGGTTAATGGTCAGCTGCTGCTTTTTGCCATGTTAATGGAATCACTCGAATCAGTTGACAACTTGTAGTGTGCAATTCTCGAGATATCTTTGCCACAACACATATTGCTGGTCAACTTATACATAAATACTATTCATTGGCCTTTATTTCAAATCAGAAATTGCTGAAGAAAAGTTATCAAAACAGCATTTTTGTGTGGAAGCAGGCCATTCAGCCCATCAAATCCACACCAACCCCCTGAAGAGCATCCAACCTGGACCCATCTCCCTACCATCTCCCTCTGTAACATTGCATTTCCCATGACTAATCCACCTAACCCACACATCCCTGGAGACTGTGGGCAATTTAGCATGGCCAATCCACCTAACCTGCACATCTTTGGACTGTGGGAGGAAATCAGAGCACCTGGAGGAAATTCATGCAGACACAGGGAGAATGTGCAAACTCCACACTGATGGTTGCCCGAAGGTGGAATTGGACCTGGGTCCTGGGTGCTGTGAGGCAGCAGTGCTAACCACTGAGCCACTTTGTTGCCCTAATATTTTGTGACCATAACTTTCAGAATATGAGCATTTACATTTTGTCTGAAGCCTGGAATTGACTGTATACTCACAAGCATGTTAATTTGCTTCGTAACAAAATCAAGAAATACTTTATTCAGTGGTGAAGCTTTTACAAAAACTATCTCACTAAAATGAGGGAATGAAATTCAGAGCCTTTCCTCCTTTGTAAGTAAAATAATCATGATCTACAGTATGTCAGACCAACTGAACTCACTTTACTGAAATTGAATCCTGTGCACTTATGAATGACTTACCCCGCAGCCAGCTTCATTTACTTGACATGAGGGAGCCATTTATTTTCCATTCTGACTTGGCAATTCTGAAATTTAGCACTTAATTTACACTGTACATATGGATAATGAAAGCTTTGCGTTTGGCTTTAAAACTCACAGTAAAAGCATGGTTTTATTTAATTTCATGTCTGTTTTCCTTGCTCTGAATTGGAAAGGCGTGATGTGAAATACTGAACGTAAAAGATTTCCTGTGTCTGGAGCTTGCTAACCTGAAGCCAGAGATCATAGTTGGAGGGGCTCTAATCTGCATTAAGCCTGACTGACCAGGAGTCTCTGAAGCTCTAACTGTCTACTGTTAGAAGGATTTGCAGATTTGCATATAAAACCTGTTTCAATGTGGAAATGAGTGCCCTTTCTGTGGCCATCAAATGCTGGAGTGGGATTTGAACCTAGACCTTCCAGTCAGAGGAAGGGACTTTCCGCTTTACATATCGGGTGGCACAATGACTCAGTGGTTAACACTGCTGCCTCACAATGCCAGGATTCCATCCTTGAGTGACTGTATGGAGTTTGCACTTTCTCCCCGTGTCTGTGTGGGTTTCCTCCGACAGTCCAAAGATGTGCATGTTAGGTGGATTGGACGTGCTAAATTGCTTGTAGTTTCCAGGGACGTGTAGACGTAGACTGATTAGCCATGGGAAATGCAAGGTCACAGGGATGGGGTGGGTCTGGGTGGTCTGCTCTTCAGAGAGTTGGTCTGGATTTTATGGGCTGATGACCTATTTCTGCACTGTAGGGATGCTATGATAACAGAAACTTCTGATATCAAATGCAGATATCAGTTAAAAGTATGAGGAAATTATTTAAACTGCAACAAAACTACCCTATTTGGAATTTAATAGCAATACTGAGAGACAAATTCACTCATTTGAGGAACAGTAGGATTCCTTTTAACCCTTAGGCCTTTAGAAAGCTCAGTTTGGATCTTAGATTCCAAAGTTTTTCAATTAAAGGACTTCCTCAAGTCATTTCTAAACCTGTGGTAGAGATTGATTGCCATGAATAGTATGTATCTCCATTATTATTATATCAGAATACTTAAACGCTAAGGTAGAACCATTGAGCCATGGCTGAAACTTTGGAAATATGTACTTAGGCTGGGATTTTCTCATTTGAAGTCGGAGTATGATGGTGGAATTCTTAGATGGTGCCAATTCCAGCGATGCCCAGAGTGCATTATCTCATGCAATCACATGTTTTGGAATCCATTAATCACTGATATTTGAACAGTCACGTGGTGAATGATGTGGTAGCTCTTGGACCTCCCATGGTAGAAGGCTCTGGCCCCATATTTAATGACCAGCTGGACACCCTTGCTGCAAGCCAGGAAGTTTCAAGGAGCCTACGGTATTTACCCAGGATGCCTGCCAAGAAATCAAAGCTGCTCCCAGGTTTCCTGATACTGCCTTGCAGACCCGTCGAACAGAGTGACTGAGGACAGGTCTATCCTGTCTTCAGGGGTTTGCACCAGGAGGACATCCCACAGATCCACGCTGCCTGGTGGAGCAGGTTATAGGGTGAGTCAGGCACTGACCTACAAAAAGCAAATGGCAAGCAGTGTTGCAAGAAATGTATGATCTCTTATGCTGCACAAAGCCAGAATCCTTTCTTTGTTTCCCTCTACTCACAAGAGTATCTCAGTCCACCTTTTCCACTATGATTATAGGGAAAGTGAAATGGTCCAGAAACCCAGTAACCCCTAACATAGTGCTGTGCTCTTCTTGGATGAATGCAAAGGCAAATAAATTTGTTTGCATGGACTATTCTGCATCTCACCAACTAATTTCATTTTTTCTCTTCTGCAGGAATTATACACACCCAGAATCAGGCCTGGAGCAAGATGCTATAACGTGAGACCACACTGAAGAGGAAGCCGTGAACCGTCAGAGCCTACATTAGCAAAGTGTCCACCTGCACAGAGACATTCACCTTGGTTGTTACTTTTGCTAGCTTGGATCCAGGGGCATGGACTGGTGAGAACATTACTCACAGTGTGAGTGCAGCCAGAGGAGAAAGAAATGCCTGAGGTCCCAGATACTCCAAGAATGTCTGCAGACCAGGCACTTGCTGAGCCACTTTGAAGGGATGCTTCTTGGCCATAAGACACATAGGGAACCTGCAGAGGATGTGAGGAACATCAGGAAGCTGTGCCAGAGGCCCTTGGTCAACAAGCTAAGAATGGAAGATTCCATCCACATTCTCATTTCTGAGATGGCTCCAGCACACAAGCTCTTGGCAGCATCCATGGAAGATTTGTGGCCATGCCTGAGACTCAGCTCTAGCAGAACGCTCAGTGACTGCTACTTATGAGTTTGGACTTGCATTCTTTCAATTAGGCTTTGGGTGTTCAGCTTCAATAACAAGGAGAGCGAAACATGTCACCTTGACCCTATTCCACAAAATCCTTCTTTTCCAGGAGACAGGAGAGTGCCAGAAGACACTCACAGCGAGGAGCAGCAATATCCTCAAGATAGCCTGCCCCCTAGCTCCCCACTGCCCTGTGATCCAGAAGCTGAGGTTGAAGATATTGGTCTGGTACTTGTACAGGACACACAGGAAGCTGGGGCTGGAGCCCTCCCTCTCCCCACCACCCCGTCCCACCAGAAGACGATGGTTAAAGTCTTTAAATTCATCGTCAAATCAGGGGGTGGATCTAGGTGGGATGCTGTTCAGAGCATTTGGTGTGACCTCAATTGCCTGAGTGGCCTGTTTCCACACTGTAGGGATTCGATGATTCGATGGTCAGGCCATAACAGTCAGCAGGCTTCTTCAAGTCCAGCTCTGCAGGTACTGGGCCTGCGCTATGATATAGTAGGAGGGAGAGACAAAAAAAAATCTATCCAAGGGCATATCGATGCATGGGTGTTCCATGGTTACATTTCAATCTACACCTTTGTAAATGTGTCCTCACTTTGCACTGTTTGAGCACTGTTCCTTGTGTGTGAAAGCTGCTGCAATATGAAGATGCAAGTGAATTAATGGCACGAAGAGAGGTAACTGATTTAGATTTAAAGGCCATAACACAGACACTATTACAAGATGATCAAGAGGTGGGAGATAAATACTCAAGAGCACACAATTTCTGGAGAAAGGAGCAGAATAGCAAAGAAGGAGATGTAGTTCAACTAGGGATGACATAAATCCACGAGTGAGATCAGATCTGACCTCAGATGATCATGAAGCAGAAACACCATGGGTGGAATTTCGGAATGACATGAGTCAGAAAACCCTGATGGGAGTAATTTATAGGCAGAACTATTATAACATTGGACAGAACATTAAATAAATTATTGAAACAAGTAACAATAGCAATATAACAATTGTGGTGGATTTTAATCTTAATATGGATTGGTAGGCATGTCGCAGAAGATATGTTTGTCAAATGTTTTTGTGACGGTTTCTTGATGCAATTTGGAACCGACGAGAGATAAAGCTATCTTACATCTGGTATTGTGTAATGAAGCAGGGTCAGTTAGTATTATTGTCACATAGGATCCTTGGGAACTTGTATTCAGAATACCCTTGACTTCCATGTTAAGTTTGAAAGTGACATAATCCAAAGCCAAACAACAATCTTGAACTTAAACAAAGACAATTATACAGCAAAGAGAGGATTGTTGACTGGGGTTAATTGGGTGAATAGATCAAAGGGTATGACTGGAAATGAACAGCGATAAACATTTCAAGAAACAATTCAAATCGCACTACAAATGTAAAGTCCATTAAAAAGCAAAAGCTCAACAAGAAAGACCTCACTCAGGAAGTTAAGGACAGTATTAGATTGATAGAAGAGTTATAATATTGTAAAAAGCAGAAACAAATTTGAAGATCGGGATTATTTTAGAAACAAATATAGAGTTTAAAAAAGGTTGAGGAGAAGGGAAAAGGTTCAATGAGAAAATAAACTTCCCAGAAATATAATAAATACAATAAACTGATGGTCAGTGTCTTTATAGGTATACATAAATGAAAGCTGTAGGTAAAATAAATGTTGTTCCCTTAGAAGCAGAGACAGGAGACATTACAGTAGGAAGTGAGAAAATAGCAGAGGCATTGAACATATATTTTGTGTCTGTATTTACAGCAAGTTTCATTCCAGAAGCAGATGGCAACCCAGACGCTAATAGAACTGTAGAAATTAAGGAAATTAACATCAACAGTGAAAATGTATTGGAGAGCTCTAAAACGTCCCTGGGACATGATGGCTTACACCTTAGGTTTCCAAAAGAGATGGCTGCAGTGATACTGAATGTACTAGCTATGATTTTCCAAACTCTGTAGCTATGGCAACATTGGATTGAGAGTTGGCAAATGTTACACTGCTTTTCAAGGAAATAGGAAACTACAGGCCAGTCAGCCTAATGCCCAATGTTGGGGAAAGGCTGGAATCTATTATTAAGTAAGTTCTAACAAGCGTAGTGTCATGACAGGGAATGGCCAAACCCCCCTGATAATTAAACTAAAACACAAGCCCTGATCTGTTGTGACAGGAGTAGGGGCTCTCCTTTAATAATTACGGCATAAACACCCAGAGAAGCTCACCTTTCCCCTCATAATCTATTAAAAGAGTGATGAAAAGAAAGAAAATTCCTGATCTCCACTTTACAAGTAAGAAGAAACAATTTATTTATTTGACCCAACAATGAACAAATTAACAAAATTACCAACAAATCCACAATTCCCCCCAGACTACTAAATATCCCCCAACTGGTACAAATTCCACTGTTTAAATACTGACAAGTCCCACTAACATAAATTCAATTAATAAGAAGCAATGGCCAAATTCAAATTTGTTGTCACAACATCAAAAGAACGCTGCTGTTTGCCTGCCACCTGTAAGGCTTTATTTGACGCACTTGTTTCACTCTTTGAGGATCTCTGTACTGGCAACTTTAGCTGCTGTTCACAGACATACATGTTTTAAAGATTTCTAAGTACAGACCAAGCCCAAATCTCTTAAAGGTACCACATATTTTAGTTCAGAGATAGAAAGAGCTGCTGACGCTGGAGTCAGAGATAACACAGTGTGGGGCTGGATGAACACAGCAGGCCAGGCAGCATCAGAGGAACAGGAAAGCTGATGTTTCACGCCGGGACCCTTCTTCAGAAATGGGGGAGGGGGAAGGGATCTCTGAAATAAATAGAGAGAGGAGGGGTGGGGCTGGGAGAAGGTAGGTGAGACGGTGATGGGTGAGTGCAGGTAGGCAGTGGTGGGGATTGGTCAGTGAGGTGGGAGGAGCAGATAGGTGGGAGAGAAGATGGACAGTTTGTGTCAGGTCAAGGAGGCGGGGATGAGAGGGAGGGTTGGTCATGGGATGAGGCCAGGGGTGGGGAGACTTTAAAACTGGTGAATTCCATGTTTAGGCCATCGGGCGAGAGAAAGGACTTCCTGTCACCAACCATTTTAACCCCTCCTCCCACTCCCTGGGTGACATGTCCATCCTGGGCCTCCTCCAGTGTCACAATGATGCCACCCGCAAACTTGAGGAGCAGCACCTCATTTTCTGCCTTGGGACCCTACAGCCTGATGGCCTTAACATAGAATTCAGCAGTTTGAAAATCTCCCCACCGTAGCCTTAGCGCATGACCAACCCTCCCTCCCATCCCTGCCTCCTTGACCTGACACAACCTGTCCATCTTCTCTCCCACCTATCTGCCCCACCCACCCCACCACTCCCTACCTGCACTCACCTATAACCATCCGACCTAACTTCCCCAGTCCCACCCCTCCTCTCTGTGTTTATTTCGGAGCTCCCTTCCCCCACCACCACTATTTCTGAAGAAGGGTCCCGATCCGAAACGTCAACTTACCTGCTCCTCTGATGCTGCCTGGCCTGCTGTGTTCATCCAGCTCCATATTTTGTTGTCACATATTTTAGCTTCCTGCCGTACACCTCACAATTAGTCTGCCCAACTTCATAACAATAGTCTTCTCAGAACAAGGCAATACGGTTTTGAAAAAGAAATCCCATTGGCAAATTCCTTGAAGTTTTTTTGAAAATGTAACTATTAAGGTAGATGTAGTATATCTGGATTTGCAAATCCTGAAAAGATAAAGTTAATGGGCGTGATATGGGTTTATGGAGTTAAGGGCATTGTATTACTATGGACAAAGCATTGGTTAATTGTCAGGAAGCAGAGAGTGGGAACAAAATAAGTTTTTTTGAAGTTGGCAGACAGAGAATAATAAAGTGCCAAAGTGTCAGTGATGGGACCACACCTCGTTACATGCTACCTTGATTTAGTTGAAGAGACAAAGAAACTTATATCTAAATAAAAACTGAAGAAACTGTGGCAGCTGTAAATCAGGAACAAAAACAAAGTTGCTGGAGAAGCTCAGCAGGTCTGGCAGCATCTCTGAAGGTGGAAAACACTGTTAACATTTTGGGCCCGGTGACCCTTCCTCAGTTCTGAGGAAAGGTCACCGGACCTGAAATGTTAATTCTGTGTTTTCCTTCACTGATGCTGCCAGACCCGTTGAGCTTTTCCAGCAACTTTGTTTTTGAAACTTATATCTAAATTTGTTGATGATATACTTGCAAGTGTTAATAGAATCATAGAATTCCTACAGTGTGGAAACAGGACCTTCAACCCAACAAATCCACACTGACCCTCAGAGCACCCACCCAAACCCATCTAATCTACACATCCCTGAACACTATGGGTGATTTAGCATGGCCAATCCACCTAGCCTGCACGTCTTTGGACTGTGGGGGGAAACTGGATCACCTGGAAACCCATGCAGACATGGGGAGAATGTGTAAACTCCACATAGACAGTCACCTGAGGGTAGAATTGAACTCAGGTCCCTGGTGCTGTGAGGCAACAGTGCTAGCCACTGAGCCACTGTGCCACCCCAACTTACTTAGATGCTTAGAATGACTTGGGTATGCTCATACAAAGGGAAGTATCTTGCAGATACAGAATGTAGCTGGGAGGTAATATGACAATGCAGTAGAATCCTGAAGTAATAATTTTTACTTTTAATTCCAAAATGTGTCATTTTTTTAAAAGGAGGACAGCTCAGAGAGAAAAAAATTCTGTGGATTTAAATTCAGTGACTATCTGGGAAAATCCTGTAAGAAGCCGATGGAATGTTACACATGTAGATTGTCAGGGAAACTTCAAATAAGGAGATAGTTCAGAAGAAGGGATAATGAACGGTTCGGTTATCTTTCAAAGAGTCATCTCAACTTGAAACGTTAGCCTGCTCTCTCTCCATGGATGCTGCCCGACCTGCTGTGATCTCCAGCATTTGTTGTTTTCAGACTATTGCTCCATTATTGGCAGAAAGCCATCTCTTGTAGACATGTCTGTCTTACCCTTTAGGAATACACAAGGATAGTGGTTAAAAAGCCAGCTTCATCTCTGCTGCTGTGGGCCTGAATGTTCTTATGCATACCCCCCACCTGTGTTCGAGTGTTAGAGCACAATGGTTTTTGCCAAGGTTTGCCCTGACCAGCTCCATGACACAGGACTCTGTACTCTGTGGACTGTTCTCTGGGACATACACTGAGATAAACATCAATTATACCTGGAAGACTGCCAATTCACTGAAAGATGCTCATTAATCTGCCTGAAACGTTGATGGGCTTCCAGTGCAAAGAGTTGACCGAGTCTTACAGACTGGGGAGACGACGGCCTAGTGGTATTATTGCTGGATCGTTAATCCAGAGACCCAGGTAATGTTCTGGAGACCTGGGTTCAAATCCTGCCATGGCAGATGGTGGAATTTGAATTCAATAAATATCTGGTATTAAGAGTCTTGTGATGACCATGAATCCATTGCCCGTTGTCTGAAAACCCATCTGGTTCACTAATGTCCTTTAGGGAAGGAAACTGCCATCCTTACCTGGTCTGGCCTACATGGGACTCCAGAGCCAAAGCAATTAGGGATGAGCAATAAATGCTGGCCTAGCCAGCGACACCGTCATCCTGTGAAAAAAGGAAAAAAAAAAGGACTGGTACATTCCAAGGTCCGGGACTATGTGCTGGGGGATGCGCTAAAGCATGGGGCAGCTGCTACCAAGGTACAGTGGGGAGAGACCATTGTCTGAGGTCTTCCTGCCAAAGTGTAACAAGGCTCTGTTATATTTTGAGATACCCTGACAGTCTTAATGGGAATCTAAATAGTTCCCTTTCATGATTAGAAAATGACGTTTTTTGTTGTAACTGGAGTGAATCTCTAATAAGGAATGTCAAAATTCTACTATATTTTCTGCAAAGTTTGGACTGGACTGCTGTGTATTTCTATTTACTTATAGATAATTTATAAACAAAGTCTGTTGTTGAACAAATAGAGTAACTCTGACCTTCTCAACTTATTGTCAAAGAACTATCCCCAAAGTTCCCTTGCATCACAGTTAAATTCTCTCTCTCTCAATTTGAGTGCTGTAAACCAGTTAAGGAAATGAATTAGGACAAAGGAATTTCAATCAACCTACAAAACCAAACACACTAAAAATCAACTGTTCAACCATCAATGTCAATGCTATCAGTACCTTCCACTGCAACGGCTGCAATATTCAATCCTCTGCTCTTCGTGAAAAATTCAAAGACTATCTATTCTTTGATTTTTATCTTTTTGGATTTACCTCTGAGCTCTCATCTGCATGTATGTGTGTTGCAACTTCTCATGTTTAGTCATCAATAGACTCATTCTTTGTTAATTGGAGCAAGCCTGGTCAAATTGGCTCCTTTTTGTTCAAAGTTCATTTGGGATTGCAAGAAAAGTATCTGCAAGGAACGGGATCCATTATATGTTGACCTTCTTGTAACCAACAGAGGGGATGGTTGATTGAAGAAGGGGAGCCAGTTTATCCCTGCTCACATGGGAATTAAAAGGTTGGAGTATCCATTTGGAAATGTGCCCACTTTTCTGCCCTTGGCGTGCTGCAGTGCTCCAGTGCAAACTGGAAGAACAACATCTCATCTTCAGACTAGGCACTTTACAACCTTGAGTTCAACCCCTTCAAATTGTGAACCAACTCCCATTTTTTCCCTTTCTTTTAGCTCTACTTGTTGCATTCTCTGTAACCCTGTCTGTCCCCTCTCCCTGCCCCCTCCCCAGTGGGACTGTTTGTTCTTTCCAGTCTGGCATTTATTCACACCACTGTTCTGCCATTCTCACATTCTGATCACTTAATCTGAACTATTAACATCCTTTCTCCTCCAGCACTTCACCCTCTCCACCCCACTAATACATAAACGCTCCACACCATCACTTCAGCTCTGATGAAGGGTCATGTAGACTCAAAACGTTAGCTGCTGTCTCTCTCTATGGATGCTGCCTGACCTGCTGTGATCTCCAGCATTTGTTGTTTTCAGTCACGGGAATAAAGTGGTTTTGTTCAGGATTTTGGACAGATCACATCAGGATATTGTATTCAGTTTGGACCTTCACATTTAACTTGCATTGGACACAGCACGTCAAAGGTTCCCTTAATCCATCCCTGGGCTCAGTGGGTTACCCGAAGTGGAGAGGCTGAGTTTATTGGATCTATCTTCTCTGGAGTTTAGAGGAATGAGAGGTGATCTCATTGAAAGGGTAGAACAACTGAGATCAATCTGTGCATCAGGAGTTTAAGTTATGCAGAAAAGTTAATAGAACTGGGTCACTATTCTTCAGAAAAGTGGTGATTTTAGGTGCTCTAATTGAAGTTTTCACAATTGTGCAAGGCATTGCAAATCCTGATTGATTGGGCAAATTGATTGCTATGACAGAGAATGGAAGCTACTATTTTGCATAATGTATAGGCAATTTCTAAAGTGTGATGGGATTTGGACACATAATGAAAGACAGGATCAATCCATCAATGAGATTCTATATGACCTCTTAATGTGAGTAGAACTTCTTATGTTTTTACAGCATGCTTTAATTGATATTTACACCAACATCTGTGCTTTTCAAAATCTGCTAATTCAGTTTCATTCACCAATAAGCTCTGAATTGCTGTTGATAATTTCTGATTTACCATTGAGTGCTTGTTTTTATATTTTTAAAGCTGTGGGTGCTCGCTGTTGCGGCATGTGATGATTGCCTGTATTGCTATGTTCAGTACGAGATGGGAAAAACGTTTTATATTCGTTGAATGTTGCATGAAAACTTTAATAAAAATTTAAATTCAAAAAAGTTGTAGCCTTCCTTAATCTGTACTGGCTTTCATCTACTCAGTAAGGGTACTTGGAATTTTTAGGTCTATTTTCAAAAGATTTATGGCCCTGCCGGGACAATTGCAACTCAAATTATTGTTATAAATGCCTCTTATACAGTTTCTGTGACTAATCTTCAGATAAGCACTGGTGGAGATTTTCGGATTTGAGGTAAAATAATTTTCAACTGTGAATATGAATGTGCCTCCTTGCAAACCAGATGCACCTTTGACCTTCTGTACATTTAAAGTAATTTTATTTTTAATTTAAAGTAATTATTATCCTTAGCTTGAAGCTGTTTCTGTTTCCAAAATGCAAAGATTTCAGGTGCATTGAAAATGAATACAATTGCTTGGAGAAGCTTTAAATTCAGTGGATGGTAACAATGTTCACTGTTATGTACAATATCTCTGTCACTCACTCGCACCTACCCCACCCTCCCTCCCTCCTAACCCTGCATGGCCTCTGCACAACCTACCCACTCACTCAGAGCACCTCACTACCGTTCCCCCATCAACATGATCAGCTGTGCCACCCTCCTTCATCTCACTCAATCCTTCCTTTCTCACACGCCAGGAGGGAAAATCCCATGACAGGGCAGAAATACTCATAATACACATGAGCAACTTGATGTTCAGCTCCTCATGCTCTATGAGGAGAGGAGCATGACGCTAATTACTCTGAGGGACCAATTCACGACATCCTCGGGTCTGGATTGATGTTGGAGACTGCTCTTGATCAACTGTGTCTGAACCACCCCTGACTGTAGATAACAAGGTGTAGAGCTAGATGAACACAGCAGGCCAAGAAGCATCATAGGAGCAGGAAGGCTGACGTTTTGGGCCTCGACCAAGGGTCTAGCTCTAACACCTTGTTATCTCGGATTCTCCAGCATCTGCAGTTTCTGTTATCTCTCACTCCTGACTGTAGTCTGTCTCGCTTGACTGAAGACTGCCGATAACCACGATAAGCATCTGTCTTTACGTTCGCACTAAACAAGACCGAAGGACTGTAAGCCTAATCTCTCCGGCTGGACAGAATGGGAGCGGTACAAAGAGCGAAAAGGTGAGGCAGGGAGACTGTGAAAATCCAGATGGACTCCAGCGTGAGCAGTAAGGGAGCAAGCGAGCAACCCTGGGATGTAGCCTGGTCTAATTTGTGAACCAGGTGCCTGTTCCTAAGCGCACTGTGTCTTTGCAGCAGCCTTCATAGAATTATAGATCCCTACAGTGTGGATGCAGGCCATTCAGCACATTGAGTCCACACTGACCCGCTAAAGGGCATCCCACCCAGATCTCACCCCCTATCCTATCCCTGCAACTCTGCATTTGCCCATGGCTAGCTCATCTAGCCTGCACATCCCTGAACACATGGGCAATTTAGCACAGCCAATCCATCTAGCCTGCACATCTTTGGACCATGGGAGGAAGCTGGAACACCTGGAGCCTTTCTGCCCGTTGCTGGTATGCCCTCAACTACAGCTTGAAAGTGCAGAAGAATCCTCCATTGGATTGATGAGGTGCTAAGAGGGTCATGAAAGGCTGCCAGACTGGGGGAGACTTTTAATAAATATTTATCCTCAGTATTTACTGAGGAAAGAATCATGGATGTTAAGGAGATAAGAGAAACAAGTGGGGATGTTTTGGACTGCGTACATATTACCAGACAGGAGGTGTTTACAGCCTTAAAGCACATTAAGGTGGATGAATCCCCTGGGCCTGATGAAGTCCATCCTTGGACATTGTGAGAGGCTAGGGAAGAAATTACAGGGGCCCTTGCAGACATTTTTGCTTCATCTTTAGCCATTGGTGAAGTTCCAGAAGAATGGATAGTGGCTAATGTTGTTCCATTGTTTAAGGTGACGCCCTCATCCTATGAATGAATAAAGAAAGTAAAAGAAAGGCAGCAAAGACAAGCCGGGGAACTACAGGCCAGTGAGCCTGACATCAGTAGTAGGCAAGTTACTGGATAGGATACTGGGGGACAGGATCAACCAACATTTGGATAGTCAAGGTCTGATTAGGGATAGTCAGCATGGATTTGTGTGTGGGAAGTTATGTCTGACAAATCTTTTCGAGTTTTTCGAAGAGGTAACCAAGAGAATGGATGAGGGTAGGGCAATGGATGTTGTCTATGTGGACTTTAGTGAGACCTTTGCCAAGATCCCGTACACCAGGCTAATCAGTAAGGTCAGGTTGCATGGGATCCAGGGAGAGCTAGTTAATTGGATTTAAAATTGGCTCAAGGGTAGGAAGCGGAGGGTGATGCTTAAAGGTTGTTTCTTGAACTGAAGGCCTGTGACTAGTGGTGTGCCACAGGGTTTGGTGCTGGGACCTTTGTTATTTGTTATTTGTTATTTACATAAATGATCTGGATGTGAACGTACAAAGCATGATTAGTAAGTTTGTGGATGATACAAAATTAAGAGGTATTGTTGATAGTGAGGAATGTCATTAAAAATTACAGATAGATCTTAATCAGGTGGGAAAGTGGGCTGAGGATTGGTAAATGCAAATCAATACAGATAAGTGTGAGATGTTGTACTTTGGAAAGTCAAACTAAGGTAGGACTTATACAGTAAATGGTAAGGTCCTGAGGAGTGTTGTGGAACAGAGGGACCTAGGAGTACAAGTACATAGTTCATTGAAAGCAGCATCACAAGTAGCCAGTGTGTAAAACATGGGATTGGTGGTAATGCTTTGAGATGGATAGTAATCTGGTTGGCACCAAGAAACAGAGAGCAGGATTAAATGGGTCATTTTCCAAATGGCAGGCATATGGCAGACTAATGGGTACTGCAGGGATCAGTGCTAGGACCCCAGCTATTCTCAATGCATATTAATGTTTTAGATGATGGTCCTAAATGTAATATCTACAAATTTGTGGATGACGCAAAGCTGTGTAGGTGGGGAGCTAAGAGGAGGATGCAGAGATGCTTCAGTGAGATTTGGACAGGCTGAGTGAGTGTGTAAATGTATGGCAGATGCAGTATAACGTGAGCAAATATGAGCTCATACACTTTGGTAGCAAAAGCAGGAAGGCAGATTGTTATCTGAATGGTGATAGATTGGGAAAGGGGAGATACAATGAGACCTGGACGCCCTTGTTCATCAGTCACGCAGGTTAAGCATGCAGGTGCAGCAGGCAGTGAAGACTAATTGCTATGTTTGTCTTCATAGTGACAGGATTTGACTACAGGAGCTGGGATATCTTGCTGCAATTAAAGAGGGTCTCAGTGACACCACATATGGTATACTGCATACAGTTTTGGTCTCCTTATCTAAACCAGGATGTTCTTGCTATAGAAGGAGTGTTAGTGAATGTTCACCAGACCTTTTCCTGGGATGGTGTGACTGATGTATGAAGAGAGGTTGAAGTGGTTAGGATTATATTTACTGGAGTTCAGAAGAATGGATGGAGACTCATAGAAACCTATAAAATTCTAACAGGGCTAGACAGGACAGATGGAGAGTGAATGTTCCTGATAACTGGGAGTCCAGAACCAGTGTCACAGTCTAAGGACATGAGTTGCTGGAAAAGCTCAGCAGGTCTGGCAGCATCTGAGGAAAGAAATCAGAGTTAATGTTTCGGGTCCAGGGACCCTTTCTCAGAGCAGCTTTTTTTCCAGGAATTTCTGTCTTTGTTTCTGATTTACAGCATCTGCATTTCTTTTGTTTTTTATTTCGCAGTATAAGGATATGGGATAAACAATTTCGGACTGAGATGAGGAGAAATCTTTTCACCCAGAGAGTGGTGTGTCTGTGGAATTTGCTACCCGGGAGGCAGTTAAGGCCAAAACAATGTACGATTTGAGACAGAGTTGGATCTAGCACTTGGGGCTAAAGGGATCAAAGGATATGAGGGAAAAGCAGGAACAGGTTATTGAGTTGAATGATCAGCCATGATCATAATGAATGATGGAGCAGGCCTACTCTTGCTCTTATTTTCTGCATTTCTATGTTCCAATCCCTCTAATCTCATCTCACTTACCAGTGCCAAATACATTAATGCAATGGATAGGATATTAATGCAATCTGTCCTTTCTTGGAGCACAATGTAAGAAAACTGTTTTAAAATATTAACCTCATTAAGTTTATAAGCACGTGAATTCGAACAATCTTGGTTTAATTTAAAATGTTGCTTCCTATAAATGTTAGGGTTTCCTATCTCATTCTGCGTTTGATAAAGCCGTTAACACTTGTCACAAATCAACTGAGATTTCAATTGAACAGGAAAGGTGAAACCTCCTCTGTTCAACGATTCATTCTGTTTTGCTATTTGTCACAAAGCTATGTCTCATATCTGCTAGTATCCATATCAATTTGTGTCTGACCTACTAATACCGAGCAAGAATTTTATCTGCTTCCTCCAGTGTTTCTCTGCTTTTCTCCAAGATCTGTTGAGGATTGCAACAAGGTTCAAAGTGCACAGAGCACATATTTAATTTAATATTTGAAAGAGGCAAACACTTTCAAAGGTCATGAGATATGTTTAAGTTTGCACATATTTATGTCTAAGGAACAGCACATTCCCTCTCTTAGATAGGCAGTCTGAAGTGAGAATTGGCTATGCTATTGAAGATTGTAGGGTCCCACTCTGGAGACATGAATGCATAAAATAGACAGACACCTTTGTGCATTACTGAGGATGTGCTGCATTGCTAAAGATGCAGCCTTTATGATGATGTATTGAACACTGCTATTTGTGGGAGCTTCCAGCGCACAAATTGGATGCCTCCTTTTCACATTACAAATTGACCACATTTCAAAAGTACTACATTGATTGTAATGTTCTTTAAAATGTTCTTAGCGCAGGAAAGGTGTAGGTCATGCAAAGTGCTCATGGCTAATCTTTGTTTTTGCAGCAGACTGTTCATGATAGATATGTAAGGCACTTGTTGCCAGATTTAGAATCCTTTGGCAGTCCAAGAAATCTAATGCACGTGAATTGGAGCAGCTGTTTCCAAATTTGGCTAAAGATTTGTAGTCGAGCGATGATAGCCAGGACTTTTGTTAAATCAGGAAATACCTTTTAGCATCAGAAGATCATTTTCCTCTTTGGCCCTGGATTGAGCCAGGGTGGGGTGGAGGAACATATTTAGCCATATCAAAGCAAACTCTTCTGAATTAATTCCATTGCCGCAAATCAGTTCATCACATTGTGGACTATTAACAATAAACTACTTCCTTAAAGGAAATCTGCAGATGCCAAGTTTTATTTAACACAGGATACTACTGAAACAGCCAAGTCTCGTTTGGGTCATTTTATTCATACCCTAAAAAAAAGTTCAATTTTAGTATTTTCTACTTGGACTCTCATAGCCATCAAATGCCCTGGTGAGAATTTCTTTCGTCCCCATGTGATAGTTTGGGTGCGACAGTTTAACTCTGTAAAAAACATGGAAAACTTTGGGTCTAACCAACTCCACCATTCCCTTATCAGGACCTAACTATGACTAAAGCATTGGACTGCAGGCCACTCAATCATTTCCCACTCATCTCAACCACAAAGAATTCCAGATCAGAGAATTGAAAAACCTATGCACATGCTTTGTACTTCCATGGTTTTTATCATTTTTCATATTAAGTTCATAATTAAATCATTCACCTGGAGATGCTTACATGTTTCAGAAGCGTCATCACTTTGTGACCACAAAGTATTGGTTTGTTGTCAATTTTCAATTAAATTTGAGTAGACCAATTTGCTGGATGGATGATTAATGTGCACCATAATATAAGCATTCGTAAACTTTGCAAATAACATTATTGCGGTTTTCTCACTCATATTCTTATTTGTTGTTTATAATGTTGGATGATTTACTTCAGAGAATTAGAGTAGGATTCCATCACAGCTCATTTACTTCCCTTCTGGTTCTGCAACGTTCTCTTTACACACAATTCTGGCTGATAGCTTGGATAGCTAAGCTCCTAAGAAAAGTTTATTATTATTCTTTGGGGTCAATTTCTATCAATTCCTGAATTGATGGTGGAGCAGGTCTGTGTATAGCTCACCTGATTTAGGTCTGTTGAAAATTAGCCAAGCAGTGCTTTCATACAGGCTAAGCAATCTAGTGTTTCAGGTTACTGCCAAAATGCCAATAATGATAAAGACTCAAATGATGATCTGTTGAGCAGCATATACAAATAACAGTCTCCCCCATCAGTATCCAGTACTGGCTATTTCTGCCTCCACCATTATTTTTACAGTACCCAACAATATGTCAATTGTCCTTCAATTTCGCGTTAATTCTTGACAACAACTTGCGAAGGTGTGGGGTTCAGATTCCATACACATGATGATGACATCCAGCTCTACATTTTCACAAACACTGTCTATTCCCTCTGCGTTTCCAGTCTTGGATAAATTACAATCTCATCCAGTCAAACATTAGGAAAAAACAAAACAATTGCCTTCAGTCCCTGTCTTTCACTTACAACCAACTCCACTCCCCAAACCAGCCAAATGGTATCATACTGAAACAAACTTTTCTCCACATAAATCTCTCATGCAATCTTGAACTAAAAATCCACCCTCTGAGGAAAGGTCACTCGACCTGGAATGTTATCTCCAATTTCTCTCCATAGACGCTTCCAAACCTGCTGAGCTTTTCCAGCAATTTCTATTTTCGTATCCAACCCCATGTATTTAGTTATATGCAGTTGGTATGCATTATCTGAGGATTCACAGGTGCCCCTCTCAATAGAAATGTATTGAAACAGTTGTGGTTGTGTGAGCACATGTTTTTGTAAAGTATATGCAGCACAGAAAAAGGTCCTTTGGCCCATTGTGTCTGAGCCAGTAAGAAACAACCACCGACCTTTTCTAATCAAGTTTCCAGCCCTTGATCCATAGCCTTGTATGTCTTTGCATCATAAAGTGCATATTTAAGTTTTTCTTAAATGTTATGAAGGTTTATGTGTGGACCAGCCTTTCAGGTAATGGGTTCCAGATTTCCTCTTGGAGAAACCTTTTTTCCCCACATCCCCTCTCTACCTTCAGCCCTGACCTTAAATCTATACCCACTGGTCACTGACCCCTCCACCAAGGGAAAAAGTTTCTTCCTGTTTACTCTAACTATGACCCTACAATCTTATGCGTCTCCATCATGTTCTCCCTCAGTCTCCTCGACCCCCAGGAAAATAATCCTAGTCCATCCAATCTCTCTTCAGAATGAAATCTCTCCAAGCCAGGCAATATTGTCTGTACTCTCTCGAGTGTGATCACATCCTTGCTATAATGTGGATTCTGGAACTATGCACAATACTCGAGCTTTGATTGAACCAACTTTTCATACAGCCCTAGCATAACCTCCCTGCTCTTAAACTCTATGCCTTGGCTAATAGAGACAATCATTCCATGTGCCTTTTAACCATTTTACCAACCTATCCCGCTGCCTTAAGGGACTGTTGGACATGAACACTAAGGCCCCTCTCATCCTCAGTGCTTCCCAGGGTTCCAACATTCTTCATGTTTTCACTTGTCTTGTTTTGTCCTCATCAAGTGCATCAGCTCACACTTATCCAGATTGAATTCCATTTGCCACTGATCAGCACATCTGACCAGCTCTCTATATACTTCTGTAATCTATGGCTATCATCACTATTTACCAAGCTACCAGTATTCGTATCACCCATGAACTTACTGATCAACCCTCCTGCGTTCAATTCTGAATCATTTAAACAAACAACCAGGGATCTCTGTGAATAAATGCTTATCACAGTGTGTGAAGATTGTGTCCAGTTCTGTCCTTAGTCACCTGATTTTCCACTATGTCGTCATATTGTCTCCATTGCTATGATTGTTCACTTAGCACCTTCACAGCATTTCCTTCCTCACCCCATCTGCTGCTGAAATATTTATTATTCCTTTTGCTGCATCCAAGGTTGACTATTCTAATGCTTTTCTCACTGGCCTTCCGTCTTCCACCTTCAATAAATTTCAGCCAATTCAAAACTCTCATCTTTTCTAACCTATCATCCCTTCCATTGTTTGCCAGCCTCCTACTGCCACAACTTTGAAATCTTAATCCTCATGTTTAACTTCCGTAATAACTTTATCCATCGCAATGTATGTAACCTTCTTTTTCAACATTACAACCGCTCTGAAATTTCTGTTCCTACAAGCGCCCTTTTTCTGTAACCTACAACTGCCCTTTTGTGTGATTGGTTATATCATGCCTTCAGTTTCTAAGCTCCACAATTGGAATTCTTGGCCTGAATTTCTCCATGTCTTTCATTTATTTTAAGATCCTCTGTGAAACTTTTCTCTTTGTGTTTTGCATTTCCCTCCAAGATCTTTCTCCTAGATTCAGTATCCATTTATTTCTAAGTACACCTCCAATACACGTCATGATGTGATTTTATATTGGTGGTGCTATATCAGTAACATTGTTACTGATGTGGAGAGACGAGCAGCCTTGAGTTCTGGGTTCGGAAGTACAATCAATCTTTATTCGAGCTCTTTACTTCAAGGGCAGGAGAGGCCAGAGACTGCTCCGAATGTGGCCTTTGTGTGAGGCCCAGTTGCCCTCTTAATATCCAGCTCAGATCAGACGAGGTGTCAATGATGCTCTGCTTTTTGCAGTGGGATACAACATTTTTATACATTTTGCATCACAATAATTACATCCAACATTGTCATTGTTTGTTCCCCCTTAATCTGTGCATCCAGTCCTGTGGAACACCTGATCAATGATGGACACTCCCATGGACAGCCCCAGGTTCCCCATGATCTCATGATGTTTACTGGACATTGTATTCATCAGGCCTTGGGATCTTACAATGCATCTGATTCCAAAGTTAATAGTTATACCGTTTTTCATACATTTCCAGACTTGCTTATCTCTAAGGACTGCTCAAAATTTTGTTATTTATTTTATTCATTGCTATCCCTGTCACATTCTGTTTCTCATATTTCCCACCGTCCTAATCACAGGATATACAAAAGGAAGTTACTCCTTACTAATTGCTATATGATTCCGTATACTGGTTCCAATATGAAGTTAGTTATATGTAAGGTTTTATATTTACATCTACTGTTAGTATTCTTTTAGCTGATGAGTTATGAGCAGTTTCTGTCCCATCTGACCTTGGAGGCTCAGTTAGACACTGCCCCTCTATCATGCAGCTCCATTATAACTCATTCTAGTCACATACTGTCTTCTGAGATGAAATTTACCGCCCCTACTCTGACTAATTCTTTTTAGTTAATAAGACAACATCTTTCTCACTGATAAGACTAAAACTCAATCACTTCACAGCTCAATGAACTTATCTGATCTCCTAGATTTTGACCAGTCATAACCCCACCTCTATCATTTGTCTCTGTAATTGTGGGATCCTAGTCTTCTTTTTATTGCTTGCTACAAACTTCAGACTGTCTGTTCTGGCACCTTTCTTATCGAACTGTCTCCGACTCTCATCTGCAGCTGTTGTTTTTACAGAACTGCCTGTGTATTAATTTGTGAGATTCTTTGTTCTTGCATAAGTTTCTCGCATAAACTGAGCTGTCTGAATTTTGGTTATTTCGTTTTCCACCTAATAACCTGTTTGAAATACCTTCAACAATAAAAAAAATCCATATTCTCAGTACAAAGTCAATTAACTCTATTTCCAGCCTTTGGTAGTTCACTACATAGAATCAATGTGCAGTTGTGCTAAATTCCAATCTTCACTTGCCTCAGTGAAAACATAGCACATTGTACTGCTTCACATTATTGCCTCCAACATTACCTATTCTGTCTCTGTGGAACACTACAAATTCTTGTTTATTGGTCCCTTTTCCACAAGCATTAGAAATCCGGTAAACATTAGGCATTTATTCAGTCGCACTTGGAATTCTCACTTCATCAGCTTCACATAAGCACATAGATATTGATAATTTTTAATTGGTGTGGGGAAGAAGTGTATTTCTGAGAATATTTATCATGAAGTAGTAGGAGGAGGAATACTTCTGGGCTTTTTGAGTAAATTAGCTTCCAGGAATCCCTAAGATCCGTCTATCTTCTCAGCTACCTCAGTGTTTCCTCCTCCTGCTGATCACTCTGAAATTACTGAGCTCTGTCCTTTCTGTCCCCAGCAACATACACTGACTGAGTGCTTCATCAACTATGGCACCAGATCAACACCCAGTTTGACGTAAAGTACTGCACCTTCTGTATTTACACCATGCAGTGAGATCAATACCACTTCATTCTCCTTTAATTCATTAATCAGATCATTAACACCCCTTTCCCTGTTCTTTTCTCCCACTTCAGTTTCCTCTCCATTCTCCCTTTCACATATTGTAAAATTTCACAGCACAACAGGAAGTAATGTAGCCCGTATGAACGAATGAATGAATGAATTAGTTTTATTGTCACATGTACTCACATGAGTACAGTGGAAAGTTTACAAGCACCACTCACGGTGCCATCTTAGGTACAAGGTGACTCGGTACAGTTTCTTCAGTGCAAGTTCTTAGGGAAAAAGAATTAGAAAAATAAAGACATAAAAAGTCCAGCATTACAGACCATAGGACTAAATTAGAAAGATAGAGAAACAAAAAGTTCAGAATTAGTCCTTCCAACCCAGCCCACACCAGCACCCAGCCTTCAGTCCAAGCTGGGGCCTTGCCCCCAGACTGCTCTGGGCTTCATCTTGAGGCTGGGAGATGGCTCTGGAATCACCTTGGAAGTCCATGCTGTGGCCATGCCAGGCCAAAAGACTGCCATAGGCCACTGAAAGACCACATGCCAGGCTGGGAAGATGCCTTGCTGGATCCACACTGAGCCTGAGAGCCCGAGTTCACACTGAGGCCAGGAGTTCAGGATGTCTTCCCCGAGAAGAAACAAGAGAAACAGAAAAAAAAGCACAAAAGAGAAAAAAATGGGAAAAGTTGAAACAGAAACGGGTGGAATGGATAAGCTCTGGTTGAGGTTTCCTACTCCACTGCCATCATGGAAAGAATTTGGTCATGCCAGTTCTTTGAGAGAGATATCCAATAAGTCCAACTGCCTTGGTTTTGACTACAACTAGTGTATTGCTCCCAGCTTCAGTTTGCTTTGTGTTACAACTTGGAGACAAACCGCCAAACCAACTCAGCCTTTTGTCTCCATATTCACAACACAGTAAAATTAAACTATTGAAGACACAACTCGAATGGCTCTTAACCAGAAATTTGAATAACCAATTCCAAACTTTGAGAATAATTAATTTCCAGACAATGGTTTTGTATCTTAAACAAAAGACTTGCCTATTTATTAAATACACAACAACTGTAGCAAAGGCAAAGTTAAACAATAAGGTAAGCTGATCAATGTCTGTGCTTTAAACCTGAAACATTTGTTTTCAGTTCCCATTCACACAAAATATATACAGACAAACAAACATAGCGAAGGGACAATAGAAAAAAAAACTGGCCAGATTACTTAAATGTCTTTCATGTTGCCTTATTTCACAGGCATAAATGTGGATTCCTTGGTTGCTTCTCTGAAACATTGATCAGGATCATCTTCTCAGTTCACTCCAGTATACCTCATAATATTCCTCGCTCAGCTTTGTGACTCTTTGGGCTTGCAGAAGCTGGTGTGGGAGATTAAGCTAAATTTCCATGCTGTGTTGTCAGCAGCTAAGCTCATTTGTCAGAAAACATAGTGAAAAGAAATAACTTCAAGTCTGATTCTACCCTGATAGACTGACTGTCTCTTTCCAAGGCCTCAATTACTATGTCAACAACTGTCATCTATTTGACAATAGGGTCTCTTTCAGACTTGCTGGAACCAATTCCCAGATACCGACCTTGTAAACAGTCAAGTTCTGCTATCTGTTTAAATACAATGCTCTTCCCGGGGTTGCTGTGTCTGTTAGAACCTTTTTAATCAAGGCTCAGCCTGCAATTGGCCTCTAAGCTTGGCCCCACAAACAAACAAAGCTTGTTTGGTCTGTTTGTTTCCTTTTACCACAAACTATGCCCAAATTCCACAAGTCATTTTCAACTCACAATTCCCAGTTCTCCAAACCAAAATTGATTTTGAAAAAATTGAAAAGCCAGCGAGGCTTCCAACATTAATTAAAACAGGTTATGCTTGCAATGGGGCTTGTTCAAGGAAGATACATTGAATTGATAAATGAGTTATCTAATAAGGAGAGGTTGAACATGTGGGGCCTGAACTCCAATGAGATTGGAAGAATGACAGACTGGAGTTAGTGGAGTAGTGGCAATGTTACTGGACTAGGATTCCAGAATATCTGAGGATATGAGCTCAAAGCAGATGATGAAATTTGAACGCAATAAAAACTTGGAAGCAGAATGACAGATGATCAACTCGGAATGGTGAGTGTCCTATACAAGCAGAAAGGCTAATCAAAGCCTATGAGAGGCAGCACCACCAGTGGAAGAGGACAATGCTGCTGAAAGAAGGAGGAGACAACGAGGGTGCTTTAACATGAAAATATCCTCGAAGACTTAAAACATTGACACAGGTAAATCAGATTATCACTATCAGCTCATCATTGTAGAGGAGCATCTTCTCTGTAGGATGCCCTTCAGCAACAGCTGTGATGCCTGTCTCTCTGGGTTGGGCTGGGAATCAATGGAGGCCTCACTGGAGCCCAGGCTACTGCCAGAAGACTACCCCCCGGCATTTTCCAGATCTTGTCCTCATCAGAGAGCCCACGTATCACTGGTAAGGTCTCAGCTGCATCACTAATTTTCCCCTAAGTGATCACTAAATTGAAGATAATTGGCTTCAACAAATGGAAATGGATGTAAAATTAGTTGCCAATTTGCTATCATTTGTTTCACACTTATTATGCACTAGACCAAACCCCCTCAAAATATAATTAGAAGATAGCCTAGATACTAACTTTTCCTTGTTTTTGAAATACATGTGTAGGGTATTATGTTCCAGATGTAATTCGATTGGTCAAACTACCAGGCTTGAAGAAAAACACACTTTATTCTTACACTGTAGTTAACATACAGGCAAAATAAGAATTTAAAATAATCGCTTAACTGTAACTCTATTGAAGTATTTAACAAGATAATATATATGTTAACTACAACTGCTTCGTTGTTCCAATATAGTAACATTCCATAAACACACGCTTGGCAGAGGCAAATTCAGTAAAATAGATTGTCTCACATGCAATGTTTCTCCAGTCCAGGAGGAAAAAACATCAAGGAAATTCTTGCAGAAAGAGAGAACTCCAGCATTTGCTGTAGCTGGGAGAGAAGAATAGTAGCTTCAAAACCCCAACAGCTACTGAAAGCTAAACTAAAATCTTGGTTCTGTGGGAATTTAACCCCATCCCTTCAGGCTGCTTGTTTTGTTCCAACTTTCAGAATAAAAACATGGCCTCACAAGCTTGGAACAGACCGCTCATCATTTGTGTCTTAATCTCTCTTCACAAAAAAAGGACAAAATACACCTCTTATAACCATAGTGTTGTCCAACTCCCCCTTTAAAAAATGAATCATCAATATACAAAGGTTTCTTCATTATTAAAAACCTTTAATCTTACACTATTCATACACTACAATACATATACATTCCCTTGACTCTAAGCACGCAAACATTCAATACTACAGTCCACATCAAGCTGTTTCTTCCACCGTCAAACACCTCCATCTTCCTTCATCACAGTTGTGACAATGTGTTGGCAATTATATTCTCTTGTCCTACCACATGTATAATTTTCAAATTGAATGGTTGCAATAATAAGCTCCACCTAAATATTTTTATCCTTAAATTTTTCCAAAAACGTTAAGGGGTATGATCAGTACATACAATTGTCCCAGATACATTACCGGTAACATAAGTGTTGAAATCCAGTGGACGCAACCATTGTGGTCAACAAGTGCTGATTCCCACATTTTGTTTTAGGTATGGGTCCTATGAATCAATTAAGACTCTTGTAAAAGGTTCTGCAAATGCAGGAATGGGTATCCAGGGTGCTGGTTTTATCACTTTTTGAGGTTTTCCAATTGCCTGACATGTATGATATGTCTGGCAAAATTTAACCACATGTCTATGCAGTTCAGGCCAATAAAAATGTTTCTGTATTTTGGCTTGAGTTTTCTTTACTCCTAAATGATCTCCTCTGATAAATTTATGTGCTACCCACATTACCTCCTTTCTATATCTACAACTTGATGAACTCCTGCCCATTCCTCATCCACCTGAATATGTGATGGTCTCCATTCCTCATCAAGGCGTCATTTTTAAGATAGTAGCATTCCGGGATACAATCAGATTCTTCTTCTGTGTATGCTTTTGGATACAACGGTTTTAACTTTTCATCTTTCTGTTGTAATTCAGCTGATTTCTCTGAGCCAATAATATCCTCTTTGTCCTCCACCTGTTCTTATTTTCTCTCAACCATTTGATCAAATGTAGTTTCTGACAAATTGAACTTCATCTTCCTTATCTCTATTCTTTAATTTTTCCTCCTGTTTCCACCTGTGGCTTTGTGACCTTGTTACCACACAGTCAGGAAAAATCCCAGGATATACTTCCTGTAATACCTCAGCCGTCTGATATTTCCACTGACTTTTCTTCCACAATAAGTATCACTCCCACCTGTGATCCAGCGATATCATTATCAAGGACAAACTGTATTCCTGGAACTGTTACTCATACCATCGTTTCATCACTTTTCACCTGACTCCGCATCCTCAATTTATATAATGAAACACTGCTCGTCTCGCCATGAGATAACAAGGTGTAGTGCTGGCAGCAGGCCAGGCAGCATCAGAGGAGCAGGAAAGCAGTCATTTCAGGTCAGGACCCTTCTTCAGAAATGGGGTTGTTATTGCGGGGGGTGGGGGTTGTGAGGGATGAGTTGCGGGAAACGCGAGAGGTACGGTCGAAGGCGTTTTCGACCACTTTGGAGGGGAAGTTGCGGCTCTTGAAAAACAAGGACATCTGGGATGTCCAGGAGTGGAATGCCTCATCTCCGGAGCAGATGCAGCTGAGGCAAAGGAGTTGGGAATAAGGGATGGCAATCTTGCAGGACGATGGGTGAGGGGAGGAGTATTCTAAGTAGCTGTGGGAGTTGGTAGGTTTATAATAGATATCGGTTTCTAGGTGATTGCCAGAGATGGAAACAGAGAGGTCCAGGGAAGAGAGAGAGGTATCGGAGATGGTCCAGGTGAACTTAAGTTGGGATGGAAGGTGTTAGTGAAGTGGACGAACTGTTCGAGCTCCTTGTGGGAGCACAAGGCTGCGCCGGTACAGTCATCGATATAATGGAGGAAGAGCTGGGGGATGGAGCCAGTGTAGTGTAGTGTAGTGTAGAGGGGCACCTTTCTGAAGAAGGGTCCAGACCTGAAAGGTCAGCTTTCCTGCTCCTGTGATGCTGCTTGGCCTGCTGTGTTCATCCAGCTCTACACCTTGTTATCTCTAATTATTCAGTTATAGCAGGCACATCCCCCAGGTTGTGCTAGACAATGTTATGCTCTCTCTTGCAGGACAAGATGGTGCACAACAGAGCAGAGTCCCTGGGAGAAAGATGCCTGAATCCCCTGAGTCCTACAAAGGAGATGAATGTTGCATGTGTATCTTCCCTTTAGGAAAGTTCACCCTTAAAGTTTTCTATGTATACATTGTTGTGAATCTATCTGCCAGCTAGTCTGCTATAGATTTGCAAGCTGCACATATAGAAATCAGTTGTTTTATCTAATGTCTGCTTCATAGCTTGTAATGTCCATAACTGTTTCAGAGAAACTAACTCGTGAAGTTAATCAATTCCTGATGAGTGGTGTTGATTTGACCATTATCATTAACATGACAGGTATCAGTTTAGAACACTGAGTGTGTTGGTATGTCAACACAGTGTGGAGCTGGGGGAACACATCTGTTCGGGCAGCATCAGAGGAGCAGGAAAGTCAATGTTTCAGTTCGAGACCCTTCATCAGGCTTTCCTGCTCCTCTGATGCTGCCTGAACAGCTGTGTTCCTCCAGCTCCACACTGTATTGACACTGACGCCAGCATCTGCAGTTTTTGCTATCTCTCAGTGTTGGTATGTTCCTGCTTTACAGCTTTACCTCTGAGCCAGGCTTCCTGGGTTCAAGTCCAGATTGTTTCGGGGTGTATCATAAGCCATCTGAATAGATTGATTAAAAAAAAATTCCTGCTTAATGCATCTCCTTTCTCGGCATCTCCTTCCTGTCAGGAAATGTGAGTGGCTGACAGTGTGACCACTTTGCCTTTCCTCACAAAAGGAAGAAACTGCTGGCATTAGTCACAGCCACATTCCAGGGACAAAGAGAATCAGGAACAGGCCAGCATTGGTGAAGGTGCCCAGAACTTGGCTTAACACTTGCAATACCAGATCGAACACTGGAATAGCCTTGTACCCTGGAGGCTGGCATAATGTTAGGATCAGATTGAATGAGTTATCTAGGCCTGTGTAGATTGCTGATAGACCAGGGGTAAAAAAGGTGGTTTATTTTCTAGTTCACAGGAATGTGAGTCCCAGAGCAGCATGGGCAGTGAGTCCCCGAGCAGCGCGGGAAGTAAGTTCTGAAGCAGCGTGGGCAGTAACTCCTGGAGCAGTGGGGGCAGTGGGTCCTGGAGCAGTGCAGGCAGTGAGTCCCGGAACAGCACAGGCAGTGAGTCCCAGAGCAGTGCGGGCAGTGAGTCCCGGAGCAGCACGGGCAGTGAGTCCCGGAGCAATGTGGGCAGTGAGTCCCAGAGCAATGCGGGCAGTGAGCCCTGGAGCTGTGCAGGCATTGAGTCCCAGAACAGTGCGGCAGTGTGTCCTGGAGCAGTGTGAGCAGTGTAAGCAGTGTATCCCAGAGCAGCGCAGGCAGTGAGTCCCAGAACAGCATGTGGCCAGTGAGTCCCGGAACAGTGCGGTCAGTGAGACCCAGAGCAGCACGGGCAGTGAGTCACAGAGTAGCACAGGCAGTGAGTCACGGAGCAGAGCAGGCAGTGAGTCCTGGAGCAGAGTGGACTGTGAGTCCAGAACAGTGCGGGCAGTGAGTCCTGGAGCAGTGTGAGCAGTGTAAGCAGTGTATCCCGGAGCAGCGCAGGCAGTGATTCCCAGAACATCATGTGGCCAGTGAGTCCCGGAACAGTGCGGTCAGTGAGACCCAGAGCAGCACGGGCAGTGAGTCACGGAGCAGAGCAGGCAGTGAGTCCTGGAGCAGAGCGGACTGTGAGTCCCAGACCAGTGCGGGCAGTGTGCCCTGGAGCAGAGCGGGCAGTGAGCTCCAGAGCTGCGCAGGCAGTGAGTCCCGGAGCAGCGTGGGCAGTGAGTCCCAGAGCAGTGCGGGAAGTGAGTCCCAGAGCAGCGCGGGCAGTGAGTCCCGGAGCACTATCCCCTGGGATTGTCAGTGACCAGAAACTGAACTGGATTAACAATATGAACACATGGCTACAACGGCAGGTCAGAAGGCAGGATTGCTTCAACAAGTAACTCACCTCCTGACTCCCAAAGTCTTTCTACCATCCTCTCTCACCACCACCCGTGCCCAGTAACAGCAGTGTGTACAAAATGCACTGTCGAAACTCACCAAAGCTTCTTGGACCTTCCAAACCCACGATCACTTCCATTCAGAAGGTCAAAGGCAGCAAATCCGTGGGAACACCACTCCCTGCACGTTCCTCTCCAAGCCACTCACCATCCTGACTTGGAAATTTATCACTACTCCATCAGTATCTTTGGCTCAAAATTGCAGAAGCCTTTCCCTAACAGCACTGGAGATGTACATACACCAGACAGAATACAGCCGTTCCGAAAGGTGGCTTACCACTTTCTCAAGGACAAATTTGAATGGACTATAAATGCTGGCAAAGACTAAATGCCATGAATTATTGTTTTAAAATCTGTTTTTAATGTGGAGCTTTTTTTGCCTGTATAGTCTTGACCTTTTCAAATAGAGAGCTGCAATAATGTAAGTGGATCAGGAAAACTGCTCCCTCCAATAAATAATGAAATGTGTTCCACCCTACAGTTAAAGAGAACGACTTCTCAGTACTCATTAAACTCCTCTCTTTAATACTTTTATCCTTAGATTAGTTGCATATTAACAGAATTTAATGTTTCATTACCCTTTTCTCCCTTAAAACAAAATTATTTATTCCTCATAGCCTGAAGCCAATATCTGAGAATTAACACAGTTAATACTCGAAAACTGTGAGACTCAACAAAAAACAAAACATCTCATCCCCGTCTATCCTTACATTTCATTGCTAAATGTTTATCAACTGGAACAAGTGCCTGGTATTCACATACAATATCAATTATGATCTCATCCAGTTTCAATCAAGAAAGTTAGTCAGTTTCCAAAATGCATCTCAGTTAAACCTATTTTCCTTCCCACTTCAGCTTCTTTTAATCTGTGTTAAATACAAGACATGAGAAGATCTATAGCCATCAGACCATTGTTCGACTCTGGTTATCCTCTGTGTTGCACTAATTCACCATCCTAATCAAACTCAGTTTTAACCTATTTTCTCCTCTTAATCCTGACTGAAAGTTAATTCAAGCCCAAGCCGTGCTCCTTGCTATATACGTCATGCTGAATGCTGTTTGCCCACGAACATAGTGTTCCCTGACCTGCATTGGCCCTGATTGAGCAACATCGAGATTTTAAAATTATTCCACCGTTTGCCAGTCATGCCCTCAGCAGCTGAGGTGGAAGGCACTCTATCCTCAAAAGGTGTAAGGGCAAGGCTTTTGCCTGCACTCTGTGCTACCTCAGCAGGTCCTCATTTTAGATTAGACTCAGTAGTACAGCCTGGTGAGCACTTCACTGATATGTCTCCACAACTGGTCAATGAAGGAAGGTCCCTAGAGTCTGGTTCAACTAGACTACTAGAGACCAGGAACCTGCTCATCCCAGGCTGTAGATGACCCCTTGGTTTCAGCCATTAGTGAATTTGTTAAAATGCCCAGTAACAGGACAAGCAGACAAGTTTGTCAGTGGCAGCTGGTGAACTGGATTAAAGGATGGAGGAGTCCATCATTATCTCTGTGGAAACCCAGTCCCAATTGATGTAATGACAAAAATGGAAATAGCTGGGAAAACTCAGCAGGTCTGGCAGCATCTGCGCAGAGAAAAGCAGAGCCAATATTTCAGGTCCAGTGACTATTTTTCAGAATAAAACAAAAAGAAAGAAACTGTGTTCTACTGCTATATGTTCTATGTTAACTGCAGATGCTGTAAATCAGGAACAAAAACAAAGTTGCTGGAAAAGCTCAGCAGGCCTGGCAGCATCTGTGAAGGAAAAAACAGAGTTAACTTTCAGGTCTGGTGCCCCTTCCTTAGAACTGGAGTTCTGAGGAAGGGTCACCGGACCTGAAACGTTAATTTTGATTTCTCTTCACAGATGCTGCCAGACCTGCTGAGCTTTTCCAGCAACTTCTGTTTTTGTTTGTGACTATTTCTCAGAACTGATTGCAGCTGGGAAAATGGTTGGCATATATGCTAAAGAAGGAAGTGAGGGAAGGAGTAAACAATAGGTACAGATGGAGCCCGGAGAGAGAGAAGAACAGTTAGGTAGACTCAATGTCTGTTTGCTATGCATATGGACCTGTGCTCCATCACTGTAGCTATAGGTGCTCAGCATCACTGGTAGGGCAAGAGGGAGATCAGAGACCTCGATCTCACCCCAGGTGCCCCTTCCTCTCAGGAAATTCCACCTACCGACTAACTATGACACTAAAGCTGAGGAAGGTGTATCTGTACCTGGGCAGGACACTTTCAGTGGGTCTGGTCTCTGTAGAGTCAAATTCTACACCCCTACCGACCCGCACGCAATCCCACCTCCTCAACTCCATCATCCCACCTCCCCCTCCACCCCCGAACAGGGATGACCAGCCAAGTCTACCAGGCCAACAGGGCAATTTAAGAGCTGGCTTCCTCTAGCTCCGCTGTAGACGTTGGGTCTGCACCACATTGGTGGTGAGAGGGAAAGGAAGAAAAAGAAATTGTACTGAGGGTAACATGGGTAGCATGAATGGCAGTTCAGTTTAAATAATCTTGTAGTTTTGTCAATATATGTGCATTGACACTCATAGCATGTCCTCTCTGGTCTCTAGCCAGACCTGGTGAAGTTAGAAGTGTATGAGAGATGACATTACAAGGATGAAAGAGGTTGTAATTGAGTCGTCATTGTCTACAGGTTTAGTACCAGAGGACTGGAGGATTGCAAATGTTGTGCCTTTGTTCAAGAAGGGCAGTAGAGATGACCCAGGTAATTATAGACCAGTGAGCCTTACATCTGTTGTAGGAAAAGTTTTGGAAAGCATTATAAGAGATAGGATTTATAATCATCTAGCAAGCAACAATTTGATTGGAGATAGTCAACATGGATTCGTCAAGGGCAGGTCGTGTCTCACAAACCTCATTGAGTTTTTTGAGAAGGTGACCAAGCATGTGGATGAGGGTAGGGCAGTTGACGTGGTGTACATGGACTTCAGTAAAGCCTTTGATAAGGTTCCACATGGTAGGCTATTGGAGAAAATGCGGAGGCATGTGTTTGAGGGAGATTTAGCAGTTTGGATTAGAAACTGGCTTTCTGAAAGAAGCCAAAGAGTGGTGGTTGATGGAAAATATTCAGCCTGGAGTCCGGTTACTAGTGGTGTGCCACAAGGATCTGTTTTGGGACCACTGCTATTTGTCATTTTTGTAAATGACTTGGACGCAGACAAAGGTGGATGGGTTAGTAAGTTTGCAGATGACACTAAAGTCGGTGGAGTGGTGGACAGTGTGGAAGAATGTTGCAGGTTGCAGGGAGACTTGGATAAACTGCAGAATTGGGCTGAAAGGTGGCAAATGGAGTTCAATACAGATAAATGTGAGGTGATGCACTTTGGGAAGAATAATAGGAAGGCAGAATACTGGGTCAATGGAAAGATTCTTGGTAGTGTGGATGTGCAGAGGGATCTTGGTGTCCAGGTACATAGATCCCTGAAAGTTGCCACCCAGGTTGATAGTGCTGTTAAGAAGGCATACGGTGTATTAGGTTTCATTGGTAGAGGGACTGAGTTCCGGAGCCGTGATGTCATGCTGCAACTGTACAAAATGCTAGTGTGGCCTCACTTGGAATATTGCGTACAGTTCTGGTCGCCCCATTACAGGAAGGATGTGGAAGCATTGGAAAAGGTGCAGAGGAGATTTACCAGGATGTTGCCTGGTCTGGAGCGAAGGTCTTATGAGAAAAGACTGAGGGACTTGGGTCTGTTCTCATTGGAGAGAAGAAGGCTAAGAGGGGATTTAATAGAGACCTACAAAATGGATTAGATAGGGTGGACAGTGAGAGTCTTTTTCCTAGGATGATGACGTCGGCTAGTACGAGGGGGCATAGCTGCAAATTGAGGGGTGATAGATTTAAGACAGATGTCAGAGGCAGGTTCTTTACTCAGAGAGTGGTAAGGGCGTGGAATGTCCTGCCTGCCAATGTAGCTAACTCAGCCACATTAGGGGCATTTAAACAGTCCTTGGATAAGCATATGGATGATGGTGGGATAGTGTAGGGGGATGGGCTTAGATTAGTTCACAGGGCGGCGCAACATCGAGGGCCGAAGGGCCTGTTCTGTGCTGTATTGTTCTATGTTCTATGTTCTATGTAATGGACAACTACGGATCACCTCTCACAAGCAACTGACTCTTTGATTGCAGATTACATCAGACATCAAGGCTCCTTCAACCATCACTTTGGCAACTGCTGCCAAGGGTTGTCTTTAATGCTGATAACACTGAGACCAAATGCAGGCTGCAGTGATTATGGAGCGAGTGGATGCTTGTGGATGTGGTGCTAATCAAGCGGGTTGCTTTGTCCTTGATGGTTTCAAGCTTCTTGAATATTGTTGGAGGCAAGTAGGGAGTATTCCATCACACGCCTGACTTGTGCATTGTAGACAGTGGAGCCAGGATGTGAGTTACTCTCCTCAAAATTCTAAGCCTCTGACCTGCTCTTGTAGCCACTGTGTTTATATGGTTAGTCCAGTTGAGATTCTGGTCAATGATAACCCCCCTGGATATTGATAGTGCGCAAGTCTGTGACAATAATACCATTGAATGTCAAGGGGCAGTGGTTAAATTGCCTCTTATTGAAGATGGTCATTGCTTGGCTTTTGTGTGGTGTAAACATTACTTGTCACTTGTCAGCCCAAGCCTGGATATTGTCTCGATCTTTTTACATTCGAACACGGACTGCTTCAGTATCTGAAGAGTGGTGAATGTTGCTGAACATTGTGCAATCATCTTCTCACCTTATAACGGGGGAAAGGAGATTGGTGCAGTAGCTATCAGCCTATCAGAGAGGAATCAGAATTGAAGTTTTTTTTTGAACTATGTTTCCTGAGAGATGGTTCTGGGCTGTTCCTGAGACAGCATAAAAATTTGAAAAGTCCCTGTCTAATCTGATACACCAGCTTCTGGAAGCCCAGGAATAGAATGCTGAGTTAGAAATATTTACGGCCTTTACCTGTGTGTGGTGAAAAGGTGACCCTGATCAATTTTTCAGAAAAGAATGCATCAAGAAAACCATTTAAGTAATCTAGCCAGTTTTGCTATTTTCTTGTCTTTATCCCCTCACAATGTTTGTTTGTCTGTTTGTCTTTTGTGTGAATGGAGTCCAAAACTAAATGCTTCTGATTTAAAGCACAGATATTAATCAGCTTACCTTGTTGTTTCATTTTCTCTCTGCTAAAGGTATTGCGTAGTTTATAAATAGCTAAATCTTTTGTTTAAGATACAAAACCAGCATCTAGAAATTATTCACAAAGTCCGAGATTGCTTATTCAAAAGTCTGGTTAAGGAGCCATTGGAGTGACAATTTGGGGATCTTTGATTGTTTAATTTTACGGTATTGTAAGTACAGAGGTTACAGAGATCATGTCGATGCTGCAGTCAAGAAAACACACCAGCACCTCTACTTTTCCTCAGAAGGCTAAGGAAATTTGGCATGTCCACAAGGAATTGGAACAATTTTTATGGATGCACCTTAGAAAGTGTCCAGTCCAAATGCATCACAGCTTGGTATGGCAACTGCTCTGCCCAAGACTGCAAGAAATTACAGAGTGTTGTGAACACAGCCCAGTTCATCATAAAAAACTAGTCTTCCATCCATTGATTCTGTGAACACTTCCCACTGCTTCAGGAAAGAAGCCAACATAATCAAAGACCCCTCCCACCCCAGTTATACTCTCTTGCCCCTCTTCCATTGGGCAGAAGATGCAAAAGTTTGAAAACACGTACTGACAGATTTGAGAACAACTTCCTCCCCGCTGTTATCAGACTTGTGAACAGACTTCTCTGATCTTTCTCTGCACCTTCTCTGTAGCTGTAACACTACATTCTGCATTCTGTTCTATTACCCTGATATACTTATGTAGGGTATAATTTGTCTGGATAGCACGCAAAACAATACTTTTCACATGCATCTCAGTACATGTGACAGTAATAAAGGAAATTAAGAGAGGCCAATTTGGTTTGTCCGTCTGTCTCCATGTCATAACAATATATTTTCCTGACCGTGACTGGGGCTCATTGATTAACTAATTGCAAATATCAGAAAAAGGCTAGCATTCATATAACACTTTTCATAACTTAAGGATGTTCTAGTATGCTGCATATTCAATGACATCTAGATGATGTGCTTTAATCTCCAAAGTGCAACTTAACCCCATGCTGTTCTGACTTAAGAGACATAAACACGTACAAATGTTTCCTTACTTCACTTCCAACACTAGAATGTAAAAGAAAACATATTCCTTGTTGGCAGAAGTTTAAAGTTACTTAAGCATTACTTAGTCAATGGATATTTGCAACAAACTGATGTTGCAAATCTTAACTCCTCAATTCACACTCAGGTTAATCCATTTCTTCTTTTCAACAGCTAATCTGGCATTGTACTTGCACGCTACGCCACATATGATAAGCAGACAGAAACGAATAAGAACGGAAAGAACTGCGGTTGCTGTAAATTGGGAATAAAAACAGATGTTGCTGGAAATGCTCAGCAGGTCTGGCAGCATCCGTGAAGAAAAAGTCAGAGTTCATGTTTCGGGTCCGGTGACCCTTCCTCGGAAATTAACTTGTGTTGAGCTATTAGGTACTGCACAACATTTAACTTGTTCAAATGCTTAGTTCAAAGACATTGCAGCATGCGCTTTAATAAAGGAGAACTATTAAATTAGTGTGGAAAGCCCATTTAAAAAACAACTCATTGTATTTTAGATTTTTTAAGTAGGCCTACAGGTATGACCACAAAGTTCATTCTTAATTAATACAAGACAATGTTGGATTCCAAGCTAAGATGATTTAATGGAGATTTACAAATTGTTAAGTGTTTTGAAAGAAGAACTTAGAAAGAAGTGATTTGAGAAGCCAATATTGAGTTGTCACTTCTAATTCATCACCAAGTAAGAGAGAAGGCTGAAAAAAATCCTTTGTGCAGGGTTTGGCTTTGAATCATAGAACCCCTACAGTGTGGAAAGAGGCCATTTGGCCCAACAAGTGTGCACTGACCTTTTGAAGGGCATCTCACTCAATCTCCATAACCTCAGCTAATCCACCTAACTTGCACACTACATGGGCAATTTAGGGTGACTAACCCACCAAACATGTACATTTTTGGACTGTGGGAGGAAACAGAAGCACCCAGAGGAAACCCACAACAGACACAAGGAGAACGTGCAAGCTCCACACAGGCAGTTGCCTGAGGCTGGAATCAAACCCAGGTCCCTGGTGCTGTGAGGTAGCAGTGCGAACAACTGTGTCACCATGCCACGCTACTTGCCATAATGAATAGTTAAGGCTGTTAATTTTACCTTTTAAAGAGATAACATATAATCATTTGAAGCAGAGGAAACTACAGGACCAGGGAATTAGTTTTGGATTTCTGAAGCAAAGAATTAGCATTGATACAAAAGGCTGAATTACCTCCTTCTGTGTTGTAATTAACCATGGGTCTACGTGAAGCAACTTTATTGGGACCATTGTCAAGGCATTTGACAGGCTTGGGTTCAGTGCCTGCAGCTTCAATTTAGATGTTTCAGACATTCAATTATAGGCAGTAGTTTCAGTACTGTGTAAGCGCTCAGTGTACTGTTAAACACGGTTTATGATTCTGGAAATAATAGGTAGCGTGTTTGAATACTGTGAACAATTATTTGTGTTCGCTTGTGTTCCTTATTTCTGAAGCATTCTTAATATTTATTTGCTTTTATCTCAATAGCATGTTTGTGCTTTCTTTTTAGCATAACTTATTTCAGAACTTAGTAATTCATGCATCAGTCATACACATAGCATGATACAAACATTGCATCATCAAACTATTCTCGAAACCATAGCTCCAGGAATGTGAAAACCATTCTATAAGTGGCATGAATTTGCCCAGTATAGATCAGCCTGCATAGTTTATTATGCCTTTAAATATCAATCAATATTGAACTAATTTAAAATAGTGTTGATTCAGCAGACTATCTAGTACGTGTCTAAGTAAAAGTTTTTGGGTCTGGTGGAATTGTTGGCAGTTGTAATAAACTTTGCAAACACTATCACTAGTAATTTACTGATGCTGTTTGTGAAACAAATAAATATAACCAACACTTTGAAAGCTCAGCTGTTAGAACCCCTACAGGCCCTTTGGCCCAACAAGTCCACACCAACCCTTGGAGCATCCCACCCAGACCCATCCCCCTATAACCCACCCACCCCTGAACACTATGGGCAATTTAGCATGGCCAATCCACCTAGCCTGCACATCTTTGGACTGTGGGAGGAAACCGGAGCAAACCTGCACTGACACAGGGAGAAGGTGCAAACTCTGCACAGATAGTCACCTGGGGCTGGAATCAAACCCAGGGCCCTAGCACTGTGAGGCTGCAGTGCTAACCACTGAGCCACCAGGCCGCCCAAAAAGTGTTCTCGTTAAAAGTGTGTTAAGGGTCAGAATTATACAGGATGTGAACAATGTGGACTATGATGAAATGTGTGGCAGATTTGGACAAGAAATCTGGTCAGGCCTACTTTGATGCGGGGAGCATCTTGCTCCATCTTTTACGCTTTTGTTGAGCATTGAGATTGGTTTCTTGCTGGACAGCAGGGAGATACCTATTAAGTTTGAGGGATTATTGCTTGTTAAACACCTTATTAATGCGACAGTCCCCCTCATTAATGTTCAGCTTTCCAAGTTACCAAACAAGCTAAACATTGAGAAATCTCAACATGGAAGCCAGAGCACTAACCTGGCAAATTCAGCTCACTGCTGCTTCAAAGGAGATCCACATTGGACACAGGTTACAATCAGTGGGCTCTGGCCACATGCACCCCATGTTTATGGAGATTGCTATCTGACATGTGCTTGCCTCATTGTAAAAGGCTGAATTACCTCCTTCTGTGTTGTAATTAACCATGGGTCTAGGAGAAGCAACTTGATTGGGACCATTGTCAAGGCATTTGATGGGCTTGCGTGCAGTGCCTGCAACTTCAATTTCGCTGTTTCAGACATTCAATTATAGGCAGCTAGTTTCAGTACTGTGGTCCAGTACTGTGGTAGCAGATCACTTCTGTATTTCAGTGCTGCACCGCAAGTTGCAGCATCGGCTATCATTGCAATGCTGCTGCCACAACATCATTTATTCAGGGACTCACATCTAGCTCATACCCTGGACCAGCCTGCATTTTCAGATCTGCACTCACTGTCCTAGCTCTCACTCACTCTAAACCCACCTGGAATCTCAACACATCCCTGCCCTGCTTTGCTTTGCCCTGCCCTACGTGCACTTTATCCCATCAGCCAGAAATATGAGGCTTATACTGCCTCTGCCTTGCCTTTAACCAGCATGTTTGACAGTGCAGCATCTCAGTATCGCATCGTATTGTCAGCCCAGGTTCTATGCATCTCAGACCTGGTCATTGACCTGAAATAATAAGGTTGCCATTCCTCTCACAGATGCTGTCTGAGCTGTTGAGCAGTCTTAGCATTTCCTGTTTTTATTTCAGATTTACAACACCCATAATATTTTGTATTTTATAAAAAATCCTTGTTAGTTTAACTTAGCCTCTCTTAATTGTACATTCACTTGATACTTTACACAGCCTTGTGTCGTTCTTGTGAATGGAAGGTACAGTAACAGTATCAAGTGCTAAGTAGGAGCTCCGAGTAGGAATTCTGTTGTTCACCAAAATTTAAATGATGAACTCAAAAAAACCTAATAAGAGCAAGAAGGGCAATTAAATAAATCTGCAATAAAAAGCTAATATTGATAATGATGACCATCAAATACTTGGAATGCTGTAAATCTAAACTGGTTTACTCGAGTCCTTTAGAGAAGGAAATTTGCTGCCCTTATAAGGTTTGGCCTACATGTGACTCCAGAGTCACAACAATGTGTACAGCTTTTAATGGCCATGTGAACTGGCACAGCAATCCCCTCGATTATGTCAAATTGTTGAGAGACGTATGAGAATAAAATCGGATGGACCACTCAACTTCATTTTTGGCAGTGAATTCACACATGGCGATGGTACATTAGCCCATTGAGCCCTGCAATGTCCATCTCAGTAACTTCTAAGGACTTGTACCAAAGATGGGAAATCTCTTACATTACCTAGTCAAACAATAACCATACAAAAACGTGTATATCAGATAAGGCAGATGGAACCTTGAAGGGTTGACTGATGTCACATGATAAGTTCCAACCATCAGGATATTAAGTATTATTCCCACAAGAAGGTAATCAGTGTCTGCTCTGATGAATGGTCTTAGCTTTAACAGTAACTGAAGTAGGAATGTGGACAGACTTTTCAGTCAAGCTTGGTGTTTCACAGCAGACATCATGTATCTTAGGTGATTAAGAAATTGAATTGCTTCCTGTGATGACGTACATATTAGCATATGCAAGTATTTAAATGATTGTGTTTGACATACTAACAAACACATTATACAAAATTCTTCTTCAATTAAATAATAATCCCATATAATATATCATTTATATATAAGATGATAAGAATTTTGACAACCATAACACCATCCACACAAAACATTCAACTTTAACAAGAACATTTTAAACACTCATCTTTAAGGTTTTGCCTATGATCAAAACTGTAATAACCGAAGTTTGAGTCAATGACGTGTAGAGCTGTTCTTGAATTGTCCATCTTCTTCTCCTGAAGATTGTGTTTGGGAGGATTGTTCTCAGTTATTGGTGCATTGCTAGTTGTCTCTCTGTCTGAAAAATGTATGTGCATATGTGCAGGTGACGTCAGTTGTTTGCCTTGTATAGGGCAGCAGAAAGTCCCCTGCAGATGACACAATACTCAGTAATATGGTAAAGAATGAGGATGATAGTCACATATTTCATGACGACATAGAATCAGTGAAATTTACAGCATGGCAGGGGGCTATTGGATTCATCATGCATGCACTAACTCTTCAAAAGAGCAGTGTGGTTTATCCTATATCCTTAACGGTTTGTTCGTAATGCTGCAATTTCCTAATTCTCAGGTGCCTGTTCCGTTTTAAAATTACATGTGGAATCAAATTCCAATACCTTTTCTGGTTGGGTATTTCAGATCACAACTAATATTGAAGTATAAATGTTTCTTGACTACCTTTCTAGAGCTCCTGCCAATTATTTCAAATCTGATCTTTGGGTATTAATCTACTTGTCAGAGGGGATAATATTTGTCTACCTACTCTTTCCACCCCCCTCCCCCCCATATTATCCTGGAGCCCTATATGAGATTATCACTTATCCTTCTCTGCTTAAAGGAGAACATTCTCACTCTGAGGGTCGTAGGTATCTGGAATGCACTGCCTGGGAATGTAGTGGAGGCTGAAAACCTTACAACCTTTAAAAGAAACTTGAATGAGAATTTCAAATATCGTAACATTCAAGGATATGGGACTAGTGCAGGAGATGGGGATTAGCACACTCTTAGTGGTAGTTATGTTGGTGCAGACTTGATGGGCTGAAGGGCCTTTTCTGCACTGTATGAATCTATGAATTTGACTGTTGAAACCTCTCATACCTAAAGACCCTTATCCCCGTTAATGGCCTGCTAAGCCACCCCCATACAGTTCTAAGGCTCCTACATCTTTCCTGTTATTTAATTCTCAGAACTGCCCACTGCACTCCAGCTGAGGCTAAACCAATGATTTTTGAAAGTTCAAACAGAGATAAGATAGTGAAATGGGCAGTTACATGACAAGTGCAAGTTAAACTGCGGAAAAATACAAAGTGCCGCGTTTTGCCTTGAAGAATGAGAAAAGGAAATATAAACTAAATGGTACAATGTTAAAAACAATGTTCGAAACAGGATACATCTCTGAAGGTAGCAGAACAAGTTGAGCAGGCTGAGATCTTTGGTGTTGTTAATAAAGGTGTGGTGTATAAAAATAAGGAAGTTTAGCTAAACACTGGTAATTCTTCAGCTGTGGAACTGTGTTCAGCCTTGGCATTGCAGTGATGAAGATATCAAAGCTTCAGATATGATACAGCACAGGTTAGCCAGAATGTTTTCAGGGAGAGAGTTCAGATATGCAGAGAAACTGTAGAAGCTGAATAGATTTTCTTTAGAGCAGAGAAGGTGAAGAGGAGATTATTTGATACGGTTGTTAAAACTCATAAATAGTTTTGATAGGATAAGTAAAGAGAACAATTTTACAGAAACAGAATATTCAATAGTCTGTTGACTGTTTAATGTGATTAATTAAAGAATCAGAGGCAATTAGGGAAACAGATGCTTGAATGTGGGTGATTTTGAATAATTATGAGTTAGAAATTTTAGTGTATTATTTTTTAAAGTAGTAGCCATTTAGATACTACACCAGGAATTGGGGTATTGATGAAGCCAAGACCAGTAAGATAAATTGACATAGGTAAACAATGTAGAATGGATTTAACACAAGGGAAGAAATGTTAAAACATGGTAGGACAGATCAGCCAAGTGGAGTATGTGTTCTATGGCATACAGAAATTCATGGCTGTGATGATTGTCTTAGTTAACCACATATGCCAATGGTAATGCTGCTGTATAAACCTGAGCACTTAGTAAATGAGCATGAGTGGAGACTGGATTCATTATGGTAAACCCACAAGGCTGACAGCCCAGTAGATAGCAACAAAAACAAAGTTGCTGGAAAAGCTCAGCAGGTCCAGCAGCATCTGTGAAGAAAAAAATCAGAGTTAACGTTTCGGGCCCAGTCACCCTTCCTCAGAACATGTTTTGAGAAATGGTCAGGCTGCAGGCTGAGGCCAGGCAAGCAGAGAGGGAATGGGTGACTACCCGGCAGTCCAAGAGAACTAGGCAGTTGGTGCAGGAGTCTCCTGTCATCCAACTTATTGATCAACTTCCCTTCTAGATGCTGGTGAGGGAGTTGTATAGTCCCAGGAATGCAGTCAGAGGCATGATAGTGAGAGATGAGTGTCTCAAGAAGGTAGGAAATAGAAAGGAAGAACAATAGTAACAGGGAATTCATTACTCAGGGTACAGACAGATTTTTCTACAGCTGTGACTCCAGGATGGCATATGGCTTCACTGTTTCTAGAATCAAACATTTCACAGAGCAACTGCAGGACAATCTGCTAAGGAAGGGTGAACAACGAGTGGCCATGGTCCCTGTTGACACCAGCAATGTAGGTAGGAAGGGGGAATGTGGGCCTGTAATCAGAATTTGGGAAGCTAGGTGAAAAAGTCTCAAGTAGGACCTCAAAAGTAGTAGCTTCCAGATTGCTCCCAGTGTTGTGTGCAAGTGGGTACGGAAATAGGAAAATAAAACAGATGAATGTGTGACTACAGAGGTGGTACTGGAGGAAAGGCTTTAGACTCCTGATATACTGGGATTGACTGCAGGGGAGATGACATTTGTACAAACCAGATGTGTTCCACCTAAACAGATCTGGGACTGAGTTCTTTGAGGAGCATTTTGTGAATACTGTTGGACAATTTTGACTTAACTCAGCAGGGAAGTGGAAACCAGGAGGGAGTATCAGAAAGGCATACCAGGATGTACAAAATACCAGGAGAGATAGATAACATTAGAATAGAGAATAGTAAGCTCACAGATCATGTTGGAGAAAGGGAAAACAATGAATGAAGTCTGAATCAGGGTTATATGCATGTATGTGAACATGCAGCGAGCATAACCGGGGTGGGAGGGGTCTTTGATTATGTTGGTTGCTTTCCTGAGACAGCAGGAAGTATAGATGGAGTCAATGGATGGAAGGCTGGTTTTCATGATGGACAACTATCTATAGTTCCTTGTGGTCTTTGGAAGATCAATTGCCATACCATGCTGTAATCCACTCAGATAGAATGCATTCTATGGTGCATCTATAAAAATTAGTAAGAGTCCTTGTGGACATACCAAATTTCCTTAGCTTCCTGAGGAAGTAGAGAAGGTGTTATGCTTTCTTGACCATCACGTCGATGTGGATGGACCAGGACAGATTGATGGTGACCACCACTCCCAGGAATTTGAAGCTCTCAACCATCTCCACCTCAGCACCATTGATACAGACAGGGGTGTGCCCTCCACTTCATTTCCTGAGGTCAATGACCAGCTCCTTCACTTTGCTGATATTGCTGGAGAGAGTGTTGTCTTTAATCATGCTCCTACACACTCAGTCTCTTTCCTGTGCTTTATCTTGTCATTTGTTTTGTGGGCTCAGTCCAAAGAATTGAACCCAATAGTTAGGCTGGCACTCCCAGCTCAACAATGAAGGAAAGCTGTCAGATTTTTAAAAATTCATTTCGCGGATGTGGGCATTGCTGGCTGGGCCAGAATTTATTGCTAGTCTCTAATTGCTCTGGAGAAGGTGGTGGTGAGCTGCCTTCTTGAACCGCTGCAGTCCACCTGTTGTGTTTTGACCTACAATGCCATTAGGGAGAGAATTCCAGGATTTTGACCCAGTGACAGTGAAGAAACGGTGATACATTTCCAAGTCAGGATGGTGAGTGGCTTCGAGGGGAACTTGCAGGGGGTGGTGTTCCCATGTATCTGCTGCCCTTGTCCATCTGGATCGAAGTGGTTGTGGGTTTGGAAGGTGCTGCCTGATATGTGCCGTTGTCAAGCGGAGATGTTAAACTAAAGCCCCATTTCTGTCCCAGCAGAACCTAAGAGGAACTATCTAAAGTTGTTTAAGTCAATAACCTTATAAGTTCAATGAACTTTAAACAGTGAACAATGAGCAACAAGCAACATCTACAAAGAAGCTAGGTCAAGTGATTATATTAGTATGCTGGAATAGTTGAGTTATTCAGTTCAAATATACTGACTTATGGTAGATGTAGGTCTGGTTCCAAGTACTGTTTGTGTCTAACTACAGTACAGGGCTGTCGGTCTAATGAGGTTTTGACAGTTAAGTCTTTATTTAGCATTGTTATGTTAGGTCTGCAAAGAATAATGAATGAATTCTCTATGTCTTGCTTTATACCAGCTGTCAGTCAGTCTGACGATACAAGAGGGAATAGGTTAATCAGAGGCTCCACAATAACATTTGGCTATGAGACCAGGCTTTGCTAAACAATTTTGCCATTATCCCACTCTTGCTGTAGGACGTTGCTGCATGTAAACGGTCTGCTGTGCTTCCTACATTACAACAGTGACCGCATTTCAAAAGCACTTGGCTACACTTCTTTCAGACTTCCGAATATTGTGAAAGATATTATTTAACTGGAGGCCCTGATTTCCTTTTGTGCCTTACGTTTGAGATTAAAACTAACCTCAGAGAATTGACCTAAGGTGGTTAACGTATAAGTTGATAAATGTTTCAACTAAAACTGGCTGCAAAGAACGATGTGAATTGATTATATTAGTATGCTGAAATAGTTGAGCTATTCAGTTCAAATATACTGACCCAGTGTAGATGTAAGCCTGGTTCCAAGCACTGTTTGTGTCTAAATACTCTAAATGGCTGTCATTCTAATAAGGTTTTGACAGATAAGGTGTTTAATGAGCATTGTTATGATAGATCTGCAAAGAACTATGAATGATTTATCTGCGTCTTGCTTTAAGCCAGCTGACAGTCAGTCTGACGATAATACAGGGAATACACTAATCAGAGACTCCATGGTAACATTTGGCAATGAAAGACTGTTTCACTGAACATTTTTATGGTGTGAACGAGCACGGAATTGTCTTGATATTTTGGAATTCTTAGTGTAACAAAGTTTTCGCTTACTCCATATAAACTGTGCACTATTGCATGTTTAATGTGGAAATCAGGTAGGCTCACTGCTATGACAATATCATGACTATGTCTAATCTCACAGTTTCTGCTCCAAAAATAGCATTCTACAGGTGCTGGAAACCTCGAATAAAAACAGAAAGGTATTTAGTAGGTCAGGAATTAGTCAGAACAACAGAGTTGTGGTAAATAACTCACCATTTGACTCCTCAAAGCCTGCCCATCATCAGAAGACACAAGTCAGGAGTGTGACAGAATACTCTACGCCTACCTGAATGACTACAACTCCAACAACATTTAAGATGCTTGACACCATCCAGGACAAAGCCGTCTATTTGATTGGTAGCCCATCCACCACCTTCAACATTCATTTCCTTCACCACTGATGTATATCTCTGAGATTCACTGCAGCAACTCATGAAGTTTCCACTGATTACACCTTCCAAACCAGCAAGCTTGACCATCTTGAAGGATAAGGATAGCAGATACATGCGAGCTCCACCAGCTGCAAGTATTGCTCCGAGCCACACATCGTAGAGATTTGGAACAGTATCACTATTCCTTTACTGTCATTGTATCAAAATCCAGAAACTCCCTTTCTAACAATGCTGTGTGTGCCCCTGTACCACAAGGTCTGCCGCGATTCAAGAAGGCAGCTCACCTCCATCTCCTCTGGGGCAATTAGAAATGAATATTTGCCTGCCTAGTCAATGATGCACTTGTCCCATAAACAAATTAAAATAAAAGACTTTAGGCTGAAATTCCCCAGCCCTATACATCGTTCAGGGAGGTGAGAGAGCTGGTAACATGATGGCGGAAGACATAAAGTGGAAAGCCACGATGTAGTCGTTCAAAAACAAGAATATCAGTGATGCTGCAGTTCACCAGGTGGCCTACTGAGCCACTTCAGCACCATTAAGGGCCATTTTCTGCCCCTGATTTTATTTTGTCTACATTGTGAAGGCCCACTATTGATTGGGACAGGGACAGCACTTAGCCTCCCAGTGACTTCCTGAGGGAAAGATCCTTCTTAATAACAATTCCATGGACCATTGAGGTGCAGACAGCAAAGCTGTTCTTGGACCTGTTGGTGCGCATGTTCAAGCTTCTGTATCTTCTACCTGATGGAAGAGAGCATTACCAGGGTGGGAAGGGTCTTTGACGATGCTGGCAGCCTTTCCTTGACAAAGAGAAGTGTAGATGGAGTTCATGGATGGGAGGTTGGCTTGCATTATGGTTTGGGCGGTGTTCACAGCTTTCTATACTTTCTTACAGTTCTGGGCAGAGCAGTTGCCCTACCAAGCCATGGTGCACCCAGATAGAATGCTTTCTATGGTATATTTGTTAAAGTTGGTGAGGGTCCTTATGGACATGCCGAATTTCCTAAACCTCCTGAGGAAGGAGAGGCATTGTTTTGCCTACTTGACTGTTACATCTATATGGGGGGACCAGGACAGATTGTTGGTTATCGTCACCCCTAGGAACTTGATGCTTTCAACCCTCTCCACCTCAGCTCCATTGGTGTGGATAGGGATGTGTCCTCTTCCTTTCTTTTTGAAGTCAATGATCAGCTCCTTAGTTTTGCTGACTTTGAAGGAGAGCCTGTTATCTTTGCAACATAATACTAAGCATTCTATCTACTTCCTGTATTCTGACTCATCATTGTTTGATATCTGGCCTACAACATTGGGTGTCATCAACGAGCTTGTGGATGGGGTTCGGATGAAATTTGTCTTGAGTAGTGACTTGGAGTGACTTGAGCAGATTGAAGCTATATGTTCAATATTGGAGACCTTCTAGCTGAAGATAGTTGCAAACAGTGACACCTTTTCTTTTGCAATATTGTATTGTACTCTCCTACCATTCAGGATAAAGATGTTTACGTCAAAATTGGAAGTAGTTAGAGATGTAACAGGTTGAAGGCTAGGAAATAAGAGAGAGAGGAAAGAACCAGAGGTAAGGTCTGAATTCGAATAGGGGGTAGACAATATTAAATGATAAAGGAGAATAAAGCAGTGAAGTCACTTTACAGAGCTTTATAAAATCATGAGGGGCATAGATAGGGTGAATTGCCACGGTCATTTTCCCAGGCTGGGGAAGTTCAAAACTAAGTTTGGGCATAGGTTTAAGGTGAAAAGAGCAAGATTTAAAAGAGACCTGAGGGGTAGCTTTTTCAAACAGAGGGTGATGCATGTATAGAATGAGCTGCCAGAGGAAGTGGGGCAGGCTGGTACAATTACAACATTTAAAAAGCATCTGGAGGGGTACATGAATAGGAATGTGGTGAATGAGACAAGATTAATTTTGGATATCTGGATGGCATGGACAAATTGGACCAAAGGGTCTATTTCCATGCCGTACAGTTCTATGACTTTAAGACTCTCCGAGTTTGTGATGCAAAAAGCAAAATAAGATGGTAGCAGGACAGGAAAAGAAACAGAATATATGTCCAGAGGGACCATGAAAGCAAATGGGAGTTTCATCATCAATAGCTGTTGTTTGGTCGAATGTCAGCCTGAACAGTACAAGACTGAGCCATGCCACAGCCATCACACCTTACGAGTGTATCTGAGGAGGCTGACAGTAGACTCTACCCCTCAGTGGGGGGGGAGCTCTGCTCCTGAAAGCTAATTATCCAGCAGCTCTCACAGTCCCAGGAGCAGCAGAAACCTGTAGTGAGTCCTGCTGGGACGACAAGTCAGCCCAATGGAAACAACTTTGGCCTGGATTGAGATAAGTCAGGGTATTGAATGGGGAGGGATTGGGAAGCCTGGGGAACTGAAGAGCAGGCTGGGTTAGGTGGCCAGATGGGATGTGACAAAAGGAGGAGGTGGTGTGGGGGTTAGGGGGAATAACATGTTCTGATGAAGGGTTTAGGCCCGAAACGTCAAGTTTTCCTGCTCCTATGATGCTGCTTGACCTGCTGTGTTCATCCAGCCCCATGCTTGTTATCTCGGATTCTCCAGCATCTGCAGTACCTTTTATCTCTGATATCATTGGTGGAAGTGGTTGGGTTTAAGGGTTGCTCTGATGTGTATGAGCACCCCACCCTCCCCAAAGTCGCAAAGGATGTACTTTCCATCGTTCCTTCCTGGTTTTTAACCGGTTGAGTTGTTGATGGCTGCTCACTTTCTCATGACAACCACAATATCAGTTGGGCAGTGTGGTATTCCAGCCGCGTGGCTCACTAACAAGCTGGATGGAGGGACATGAAATCCAGAACAAAGGTGCTGGGAGGAAGGCATAGCAAATATCTCATCACAAAACTCCACTCATCATGAGTAATATCCTGTTTGTCATTTTCATATATTTATGACTTCCCTGAGGGAGAGAGCCTATTACTCATGTTGTGAATGGTTGATCATTCAGCACCACACCCAACAAATTATTTTGTGACTGTCCCAATTTATTTTTCAGCCAACAAAAGGAAAAGGAGTTTAGTTGCACTTCCCCTGCTGATGTGATTCGATTCTCTAGAGCTGGGTAGAAGTAAACCCAATGCTTCATATTCTGAAGAAGGGTCACTGGATCTGAAACGTTAACTCTGCATTCTCTCTACAGATGCTGCCAGACCGCTGAGTTTTCCCAGCAGGGCTTCTGTTTTTGTTCCAGGGGACCATTGAATTCCCTGTTCTGATGGAGAATGTTCCAGCTTTCCCTTGTGTGACTTTTAAGTCCAGCGGAGACTCCTGTGGGGATAACAATTTGGAGCATCTTAAAAGTCAACTCTGATCCTTCTTAACCACAGAATCCTTCTTTGTCTGCAATGCATGGGTTACTCACGTTGCCTCAGCTGATAGGGTTGGAGAAGGGAAATTCACAGCGAGAACCTGTGGTAGATTGAAACTGACCTGATATGATCAGTTTCGAGGGTGAAATTGGCAAGCCTGTTGTTAGTCACTGTGAAAGGCTTGTGCTGACTGAATTGTTCTTTCAGTACAAAATCATTGATTTACTGGGGACAGCAAATCTGTACAAATTGTGTTAGTTTCTTGGATTCTGCTGAGGGTAATTTTACTTAATGGCCTGTGGGACCTATCTGTGATGTGGGGTCTACATATTCAGTGTTTGCCTGGGTTGCTGAACTGAGCAGCGATAATGGTGTCTTCTCTACAGATACATTAAGCTGACATGAATAGAAGAGAAAGTTGTCAGGCTGAAGATTAATAGAGGCAAAATACTCACCACAGAGACCATAAGCCAAGGGTCAGTTTTGTCAATTTCCCTGAAAAACAATGCTTCTAAAGGTTCTGGAAATTGGGGATACAGTTGAAGAAGACCACTGCTCAAGGTAAGTGGGTCACTACTCATTGCCTGTAGCTATCAAGTTAAACAAAGCATCCATTTCTTGTGTCCAAGTCCATCTAAGAATTAGTTGACGATATCTGCATCACCTAGCAAACTGCAGTGCACATTACATCTGACTCCCACAGCTACCGAGAATACACCTCCTCTCACCCACCTTCCTGCAAAAATGCCATCCCCTATTCCCAATTCCTTCGCTTCCACTGCATCTGCTCCCAGGATGAGGCATTCCACTCCCGTACATCTCAGATGTCCTCATTTTTCAAGGACCGCAACTTCCCCCCCTCAGTGGTCGAAAACGCCCTCGGCCGTGTCACCCGCATTTCCCGCAACTCATCCCTCACACCCCCTCCCCACGATAACAACCAAAACAGAATTCCCCTCATCCTCACGTACCACCCCACCAACCTCTGGATCCAAAGCATCATCCTCCGACACTTCCGCCATCTGCAATCTGACCCCAACACAAAAGACATTTTTCCCTCCCCATCTTTATCTGCTTTCCGGAGGGACGGCTCTCTCCGTGACTCCCTTGTCCGCTCCACACTATCCTCCAGCCCCACCACATCCGCCACTTTTCCCTGCAACCGCAGGATGTGCTACACCTGCCCCTACACCTCTCCCCTCACCCCCATCCCAGGCCCCAAGAAGATTTTCCACATCAAGCAGGTGTTCACCTGCACATCTGCCAATGTGGTATACTGCATCCGCTGTACCCGTTGTGGCTTCCTCTACATCGGGGAAACCAAGCGGAGGCTTGGGGACCGCTTTGCAGAACACCTGCGCTCGGTTTGCACTAAACAACTGCACCTCCCAGTCGCGAACCATTTCACCTCCCCCTCCCATTCCTCAGACGACATGTCCATCCTGGGCCTCCTGCAGTGCCACACGATGCCATCCGAAGGTTGAAGGAACAGCAAATCATATTCCGCTTGGGAACCCTGCAGCCCAATGGTATCAATGTGGATTTCACAAGCTTCAAAATCTCCCCTCCCCCAACCGCATCCCAAAACCAGCCCAGCTCATCCCTGCCTCCCTAACCTGTTCTTCCTCTCACCTATCCCCTCCTTCCACCTCAAGCCCCACCCCCATCTCCTACCTACTAACCTCATCCTGCCCCCTTGACCTGTCCATCCTCCCTGGACTGACCTATCTCCTCCCTACCTCCCCACCTACACTCACCTTTACTGGCTCCATCCTTGCCTCTTTGACCTGTCTGTCTCCTCTCCACCTATCTTTTCCTCTATCTGTCTTCTATCCGCCTCCCCCTCTCTCCCTATTTACTTCAGAACCCCCTTCCCCTCCCCCATTTCTTAAGAAAGGTCTAGGCCTGAAACGTCAGCCTTCCTGTTCCTCTGATGCTGCTTGGCCTGCTGTGTTCATCCAGCTTTACACCTTGTTATCAAACTTTACACCAGCCAGTTCACCAGTGTTTTGCTTGCAGGGGTTTCCCACTACATTAACTTTGAGTCAGTTGTGACCAGCAAAATGCAAAGACTGCTTTGCTACTCTGCTGGGATTTCTGCAGGTTGGGAGAATTTGGGATGGCACTCACGTGGTAATGACAGCACCATCAGAACAGCTGGGCTAATAAAGTCAGAGAGATATACAGCGCAGAAACAGATCCTTCTGTCCAAATTGCTCAAGTCGACCAGATATTCTAAATTAATCTAGTCCCATTTGCCAGCATTTGGCCCATATCCCTCTCAACCCTTCTAAATCATGTACACATCCAGATGCCTTTTTAATGCTGTAATTGAACCAGCCTCCACCACTTCCTCTAGTAACTCATTCCATACATGCACCACCTCCTGTATGAAAAAATGTTTCCCCTCTTACCTGAAACTTACACCCTCTAGTTTTGGACTCACCAACCCTGGGCAAAAGACCTTGGCTGTCACCATATCCATGGCCCCATGATTTTATAAACTTCTAATGTCACCGCTCAGCCTCCGACGCTCCAGGGAAAATAACTTCAGTCTATTCAACCTCTTCCAATAGTTCAAAGCTTCCAAACCTGGCAATTTCCTTGTAAATCTTTTCTGAACCTTTCCAAGTTTCACAACATTTTTCCTATAGCAGGGAGACCAGAATTGAACTCAATATTCCAAAAGTGGCCTAACCAGTGTCCTGTACAGCTGGAACATGACCCTCTCAACTCCAATTCTCAATGCACTGCGTGGAACTGTTTTACCTGTTTAATGTGCAATAGATTTGTGATCATTGCAAAAAGATAATGCAACTGTTCTCCAAGTACCCTAGGAACTGTAATGACCCTTATATACTTCGACAGTGTTAAGAACCACCAGACTGACTGAGTAGATTGTTCTTATAGAACAAGAGAAATCCACTCAATTCCTGGCTTCTGATCCTAGTGAAACTCCCACACAGACACAGATGTGCAATTAATGTTATCTAATGCTCAGGCTTACAATGGAGAAAACCTATTTTCTGTAATTCTTTCTCCTCCCAACCTTGCACAAATAGCTCCAATGTCCCATAAAGACCTTAACACATTGTGTTCCTCATCCACAGAAATGGCAAAACTTCCACACTCATGCCGATAATAAGCCTTTCCACCACTCCTCTCAACCCTTCCTCAGACTGCATGTCCAACATTTACTCACAGATGGACTACTCTTTGCCCCAGCTAAGACTTGGGAAGACCAAAACCATGTCTTTGGTTCTCCATCACAAACTCTGTAATGTTACCAATAATCCCATTCCCCTTTCCTGTCATTAGGAGTATTTATCTCCTGGGCAAGTAACTAGGAGGGACAGGAAGTACAGACTATCTACCCTACTGCTGTTGAAGTACAGTAGGCCTGCTCCATTTTAACAGATACATTTTCATTGGGAAATCATTGACTGGAAGTAAACATTGAGTCCAAGATGGTCAGGTGGTCCAATATCTGCCAGGCCAGCAGTGATGTCAATCACAGAAGGAAAGATGGGTTTGAATAAGTTGTGTAATGGAGAAGGGCATGAATCCAGAATGGTATTTTAGAGGAAAATGGTTTTGGAATTGTCAATATTGGGGATTGCATTATGCTCTGCCCAATCTGATAATGTCAGAGCACCTTGGGTGTGGAAAAGGTGAGTCTAACTCAAGATCCTGATTGAAATAGATTTATCATCAAAGTCTCTTGACAATCTGCTCAAGTCTAACTCGCCAATGTAGCCTGTATGTATTATAAACAAAAGCGATTCCTATGCTGTTAACCAATTAGGTCCTTAGGCCCAGGGTAGAACTGAGGGTTGGTGGCAGCCCCCTACTCAATCCATGGCATACCATGGTACTGCTGGTTATGCACCACCCATGACAGGAGACAGTGAATCAAACATTCTTTGTGCCTCCAGTAGGAGCACTTTAACAATTGATTATAAATTTACATGACTTAACCTCAAGAGGTCCCCAGCTTATATCAGAGTTTCCCTGACCAATGTAATTTTCAGATGGGCCATGATCTTATTGAATTACAGAACAGACTCAAGGAGCTGAATGGCCTCTTCCTGTCCTTAATTTGCAATGTGCGCCGCCAGATTTTAAGGATTGGCAGCTCTGCAGTTAGCACTCTCTTCAATTTACATTTTTAAGGGTCAATACTTCGACTGCCCGTGAAATCCGTTGCCTTAAAATAATCATCAGGTCAGTAATGAATGGATAAGACAAGGGATTAGGTTTTAGCCCTCATTCTACCTGGTGTATAGTGAGCAGAAAAGGTAGAGATTTTCTCGAAGGCCATCAGCTGGTATCTTATTTGCCCCAGAGGTAAAATACAACCTTTTGCCTTCTCCACCACAGAATCTACTCTCACCTTTGTGTCCCTGTTTTGCTCTCAATGCAACACATCCATCGACATATCCAGACTCAACAAATTCAAAACATTTCTGGGTGACCTCTCATCTTCAATCCACCAAAATTTTCAGCTCATTCTTGAGTCTGCTGCCTCTGTTCTAATCCATATCAATTCATGCTCACCCATCGCTCCAGGGCTTGCTGATCAACATGAGCTCTCAGTATCTCAAGCTGCCCTGTTTGCCTTACCTCTCTTAAAGTCAGTAATCTCCTGCAGCCCTCTGATCCCACACTCTTGCAGAAACTTTCCATTCCTCTGGCTCTTGTGAGATGCTTGAGTGAATAAAGGTCACGTTCATTTCCATGTACACTCTGACTTCACAAAACATTTCTTGCGTAAATGGCTTTCAAAGACGTTTGTGATAGACAAATCAGTGTTGAGAGAGAATCAACATAATAAGATATGAAATAAAAACGGAAAATGCTGGAGAAACTCAGCAGATCTGACAGCATCTGTGGAGAGAGAAAGTTAACGTTTTGAGTCTGATACCTCTTCTATCTGACCTGCTGAGTTTCCCCAACATTTTCTCTTTCTATTTCAGAGTCCTAGCATCTGCAAAGTTTTGCTTTTAGTAATGTATGAAGTTGTGAGTAGAAATAATTGAAATTTTGTCACCAACAAAAGCATAGGATAGAGTTGGGCTAGCCATGTATGGAACATAAGGTCAACCAGAACATCAGTGCAATGCAAGGTGGTTAGTGGTTCTCTGTTAGAGTTAGGATAATAAGTTTCTCACAGGGACAACTGTCATTGAGGGTGCCTCATCTCCAGCATGATAACTCTGTGTCATAACAGCTACACCTGATAGCAACCCCAATCATCAAAACAAATGATTGTGGGGGACTTGCAACACTGTCTTAGCATCACTATCTCTGAGGCAGGAGGTCTGGGTTCCGGTCCCACCTGCTGCAGAAGTGTGTCATAGCATTTTAGAACAAGTTCATTTGAAAATATTTTACATCAAATAATAAGCTCCTGGGGTATGGGGCTGGTGTGGTATCAAAACACATGATGCAAGGGAGAGTCGGCAGATCAAAATGTGAGCAAACAGAGATATTACATAGAACATAGAACAGTACAGCATAGTACAGGCCCTTCAGCCCACAATGTTGTGCCAACCTATTATCCTACTCTAAGATCAAACTACCCTGCATACCCTACAGTTGCGACCTCACTGTCCACTGGAGTAGTACCAGTTGATTGGAGAGAGGCAAATGTTATCTCCTTGTTCAAGAAAGGGAATAGGGATAATCCTGGGAATTGTAGATATTGTATACAATATTTTAGTTGTATTCTTTTACTTTTATCGCAGGTCCACAGATGTTAGTGCTGTACTCCTTGTAAATTTTGGTTAATTTGCTGATGAAAACCAGGAGCCACATTGACACTTCCATTTGACTGTTGAAGAATTTCTGGCTGAATTTATGCAAAATGCCTTTAAAATGTTTGGCTTCCTGCTCTTTTAACAGCTGTGCTTACTTTCTTTGAGCCCACATGCAGGGTTAACCAACTGAGTGCAGGAGCTTTAATAGTAAACAGATTCACGTAGCTAAACACAGAACAATCAAACAGGAGCTCGGGGCTTTTGTGGTGCAGTGGTAATTTTGCTACCTCTGAGCCTGGAGATCCAGGTACAGGTCCCATGTGGCCCAGGGATGTGCAATATTATCTCTGAACAAGTTGATTCAAAAATACCTTGAACAGGAACTCCTATGACTTCGAGAGCTCAGTCCTTTCCAATCCTAGGATTTCTCGGAAACAAAAACAGAAATTCCTGGAGAACCTCAGTGGTCAGGCAGCATCTGTGCAGAAAAAGCAAGGTTAACATTTGGATTAATGGGTCACTGGTTGCAAAAGGTTAACTCTGTTTCTCTCTCCACAGATGCTGCCAGACCTGCTGAGTTTTCCCAGCAATTTCTGTTTTTATTTCTGATCACCAGCATTTGCAGCTCTTTGGAATTTTTTTTTGTCTAAGATTTCTTGGTCTGCCTTGTGATGCAAGGGGAGCCTTTGTCCACCTCTTACTAAACCGATGTTTTTGGGTTTGACATTCTCTGTTAGGACAGTAGGTGAACAGAGATCAGCTGTACTGGCAAGCTTTTCACTGCGGGTTCAACAGTTCCTGATACTTTGCCCAGGATTGGTATCCTCAGTCCATGTGCGGAGCTAGGATCCATATCTAGGATATGAGATCAGGAGAGTTTAGTCTTTGTACCCATTTCTGACTTCATGGAATTTCCTGGCGAGTGTTGCTAAAGCATACAGGTTGCTAGACAAGGACCATTGATTTCTTACTGTGTACTCACTGATTTAGAAGGCTCTTAATGGGAAAGGGGATTATCAAACAGATTCAACTGAATGTTTGTACCTTGTTAAAGATTTAATGCTGAGCTTCCGGATGCAATTACTTACAATTGCAAAATTCTGTGTTCAATGAAAGTGTCTGTTTTTATTAAGATATGTTGGTCGCAGAGGGCTGAATCTTTTTTTTTTGGCCAAGTCTGAGTTGCATTGAGATTTTTGGAAGGTTTGTCATTGTGAGGTTGAATGATTTCTCTCACTGTCTCTCGCCACCTTTCCCTGGTTAATTACCTACCATGTGCCTTAGGTATCCCTCATGTCCGATTTCCACCCCATCTTAACATGTGCCATTCCCGAAACAGCTCACCACTCAGCAGATGTCCCCTGAAAGACAGGCATTCCTTGAGACTGGTCACCTTCAAAAGCTTTTTGTTTACCTTGGAAAATCACTGTGCTGGTCTGAGCTGCCCTGCATGATTCCTGACAATTGTCCTGTATGGGGTAGATGGGGAAAATTGACACCTGGCTTTGTGGGCAGTGCCCTGCCGGTCAGGGTGGTGCTGTCGCAGGACATCCTCTTCCCTCCCAGGGCCAGCAGTGAAGGCCACCCCACCAGACAATGGCCTGCATGCTCGGAGGCTGCTGCCCAGATTCAAACAATCTCATTCCAGCACTGTCAGGTGAAGATCAATGGCCACCTTCACTCTACCAGGGCTGGTTCCACTATCTTCTCGAACCATAAAAATGATCCAGCACAGAGGAGGGCCATTTAGCCCATCTTGTCCATGTCAACCCAAAGGCACCCAGATACCCTTTCTTATCCCGTCATTTTGCAGAAAGCCCACAGCCCTGCAGCTTACAGCACTTAAGGTCAAAAATTAAACGATACCAGGTTATAGTCCAACAGGACTGAGGTCATGTGATTTGTGACCTTGTTCAACCCAGCCCTACACTGGTTCCTCCACATTACAGCACTTAAGGTTTAGATCCAAGTACTTTTTAAAAGAGTTTAGGGTGTCTGTCACCAGACACCAGATACCAGTGTGGAAAAAGAGTGGAAAAAGAGTGGAAAAGAGATGGGGGAGTGGCATTGCTAGTCAGGGCTAGTCTAGCAGCTACTGAAAGGCAGTTTGAGAATGATATTTCTACAGAGTCAGTTTGGGTTGAGGTCCAGAACAAGAAAGGAGCAGTCACTTTGTTGGAGTTTTTTTACAGACCCCTGAATAGTTGCAGAGAAGTGGAGGAGTGGACTGGGAGGCAGATAATGGAAAGCTGCAGAAGTCACAGGGTTGTAGTCATGGGTGACTTCAACTTTCCAAATATTGATTGGAAACTTTTTAGTTCTAATAGTTTAGATGGAACGGATTTTGTCCAGTGCGTTCAGGAAGAATTCCTGACACAGTATGTAGATAGACCAACACAAGGAGAGGCCACTTTAGATTTGGTGCTCGGCAAAGAACCGGGCCAAGTGTTAGACCTGTTGGTAGGAGAGCATTTTGGCGGTAGCGATCATAACTCTGTTACTTTTACAATAGTCATGGAAAAGGATAGGTACATACAGCAGGGTAAGGTTTATAATTGGGGGAAGGGTAATTACAATTCTGTTAGGCAAGAAATGGGTAACACAAAATGGGAACAGATGCTGTCAGGGAAGAGAACTATTGAAATGTGGAGATTGTTTAAGGATTGCATACTGCATGTGCTTGAAATGTTTGTCCCTAGCAGGCACGGAAGATGCGGTCGAGTGAAGGAGCCTTGGTTCTCAAGAGAGGTCGAATGACTGGTTAAGAGGAAGAAGGATGCTTATGTAAGGTTTAGGAAACAAGGAACAGAAAAGGCTCTAGAGGGATACAAGTTATCCAGGAAGGAGCTGAAGAAAGAGCTTAGGAGAGCTATAAGGGGGCATGAGAAAACCTTGGCGGATAGGATCAAGGAAAACTCCAAGGCTTTTTACACGTACGTGGGGAATAAGAGAATGACCAGAGAAAGGGTAGGGCCGATCAAGGATTGTAAAGGGAATTTGTGCACAGAGCCTAAAGAGACAGGAGAAATCCTTAATGAATTCTTTTCTTCAATATTCACGACTAGTTGTAGAGAAGGACAGTGTGAAACAGGCTGGTAGGCTAGAGGAGGTCAATGTTAGTAAGGAAGGTGTGCTAGGAATTTTGAGGAAGTTGAAGGTAGATAAGTCCCCCAGGCCTGATGGGATTTATCCAAGGTTTCTATGGGAAGCGAGGGAAGAGATCACAGGGCCTTTGGCGATGATCTTTTCGTCCTCAAAGTCCACAGGTACAGTGCCAGAAGATTGGAGAGATGCAAACATCATTCCCTTGTTCAAAAAAGGGAATAGGGATAATCCCGGAAATGACAGGTCAGTTAGTCTTGCTTCAGTGGTGGGCAAATTATTGGAAAGGGCTCTGAAAGATAGGATTTATGATCACTTGGAAAGGTACAGTTTGAATTGTGATAGTCAGCATGGATTTGTGAGGGGTAGATCATGCCTCATAAACCTTATTGAACTCTTTGAAGAGGTGACCAAACATGTGGATGAAGGTAGTGCAGTGGATGTGGTATACATGGATTTAAGTAAAGTGTTTGATAAGGTTCCCCATGGTAGGCTCATGCAGAAGGTAAGGAGGCATGGGATAGGGGGAAATGTGGCAGACTGGATTCAGAATTGACTGACCCTTAGAAGACAAAGGGTGGTAGTGGACGGAAAATATTCAACATGGTGCTCAGTTACGAGTGGTGTACCACAAGGATCTGTTCTGGGTCCTCTTCTATTTGTGATTTTTGTAAATGATTTGGATGAAGGAGTGGAAGGGTGGATTATTAAGTTCGCGGACGATACGAAGGTGGGTCGCATTGTGGAGGGCTGTTCTAGGTTACAAAGAGACATTGATAGGATGCAGAGCTGGGCTGAGAAGTGGCAGATGGAGTTTAACCCTGAAAAGTGTGAGGTGATTCATTTTGGAAGGACAAACTTGAAAGCAGAATACAGGGTTAATGGAAAGATTCTTGGCAGTGTGGAGGAGCAGCGGGATCTTGGGGTTCATGTTCACAGTTCCCTGAAAGCTGCCACCCAGGTGGATAGAGTTGTTAAGAAGGCGTATGATATGTTAGCTTTCATTAATAGAGGGATCGAGTTCAAGAGCCGTGACGTTATGCTCCAGCTATACAAAAGCCTGGTTTGGCCACATCCGGAGTTTTGTGTCCAGTTCTGGTCGCCTCATTACAGGAAAGATGTGGAAATGTTGGAAAAGATGCAGAGGAGATTTACCAGGATGTTGCCTGGAATGGAGGGAAGGTCTTACGAGGAAAGGTTGAGAGAGCTAGGTCTTTTCTCTTTAGAACGATGAAGGATGAGACGTGACTTGATAGAAGTGTACAAAATGATCAGAGGTATAGATAGAGTGGACAGCCAGAGGCTTTTTCCAAGGGTGGAGGTAACTATTATGAGGGGACATGGTTTTAAAGTGAAAGGAGGTAGATATAGGGGAGACGTCAGAGGTAGGTTCTTTACTCAGAGGGTGGTAGGGGCGTGGAAGGCATTGCCGGAGAGGGTAGTGGAGTCGGCCTCATTAGGGGCATTTAAGCGCTATTAGATAGGCATATGGATGATCGTATAAGGTAGGGGTGGAATTTAGATAGACCTTAGAATTAGGGTAAAAGTTTGGCACAACATTGTGGGCCGAAGGACCTGTATTGTGCTGTACTGTTCTATGTTCTATGTTCCATACCCACCACCCTCTAGGTAGAAAAGCTTTTCCTCATATCCCCTCTTATCCTTCTGCCATTTTGTTTGAGTCCTACGACCTCTGGTCTTTGAGCTCTGCCAAGGGAAACATTTTCCTCCAGTCGACTCCATCTCTGTCCCTCACAATTTTGTATACCTGAATCCTGTCACCCCTCACCCTTCTGTATTTCAGCGAAAACAACCCCAACCTCTCCAACCTCTATGTAGTAACAGTTTTCCAGTCCTGGCAACATTCTGGTCAATCTTCTGTGCACTGTCTCCAGAGCATTAATGTCTTTCCTATAATGTGGTGACCAGAACTGCACACAATACTCCAATTGTAGCCTCACCAGTGTCTTACACAATTTCACCAATATCTCCCTACTTTTGTATTGTATACCTCTGCCAATGAAGGAGAACATTCCAACTGCCTTCTCTGCAACCTTATCTACCTGTACTGTTTACCATTAGGGACCTGCATACTTGTACACCAATATCTTTGATTTCATCTACCCCCTCAGTATATTCCTGTTTATTGTATATTCCCTTTTACTCTTAGACCTTCCTAAATGCATGACCTCACACTTATCAGAGTTGAACTCCATCTACCAATGGGATCTTGATCAGATTGGCTAATGGGTCATGGACTGGCAGATTAAGTTTAATTTAGATAAAGGGGAGGTGCTGCATTTTGGAAAGGCTAATCAGGGCAGAGTTTGTAGACTTAATGGTAAGGTCCTGGAAAGTGTTGCTGAATAGAGACCTTGGAGTGCAGGTTCATAGTTCCTTGAAAGTGGAGTCACAGGTAGACAGGATAGTGAAGAAAACATTTAGTACGCTTGCCTTTGTTGGTCAGTGCATTGAGTATAGGAGTTGGGAGGTCATATTGCGGCAGTAGTTAGGGCCACTTTTGGAACACTGCATGGAATTTTGGTCCCCCTGCTATAGGAAGGATGTTGTGAAACCTGAAAGGGTGCAGAAAAGATTTACAAGGATCTTGCCAGGGTTGGAGGATTTGTGCTTATACAGATAGGCTGAATTGACTGGGGTTATTTTCCCTGGAGCATTGGAAGCTAAGAGGTGACCCTATAGAGGTTTATAAAATTATGAAGGGCATGGATAGGGTGAATAGCCAAGGTCTTATCCCTGGGGGTGGGGGTGGGGTCCAAAACTCGAGGGTATAGGTTTAAGGTGAGAGGGGAAAGATTTGAAAAGCGCATGAGGGCTAACCTGTTCATTCAGATGGTGGTGTGTGTATGGAATGAGCTTAGTGGAGGCTGGTACAATTACAACATTTTAAATGCATCTGGATGAGCATATGAATGATATGAATGAACATATGAATACGAAGATTGGTGGAGTAGCAGATAGTGAAGGGCACTGTCAGCGATTACAGCAGAATATAGATAGATTGGAGAGTTGGGCAGATAAATGGCAGATGGAGTTCAATGCGAGGTGATGCATTTTGGAAGATCTAATTCAAGAGCAAACTATACAGTAAATGGAAAAGTCCTGGGAAAATTGATGTACAGAGAGATGTGGGTGTTCAGGTCCGTTGTTCCCTGAAGGTGGCTACGCAGGTCAATAGAGTGGTCAAGAAGGCATACGGCATGCTTTCCTTCATCGGACGGGGTATTGAGTACAAGAGTTGGCAGGTCATGTTACAGTTGTGTAGGACTTTGGTTCGGCCACATTTAGAGTACTGCGTACAGTTCTGGTCGCCACATTGCCAAAAGGATATGGATGCTTTGGACAGGGTGCAGAGGAGGTTCACCAGGATATAGCCTGGTATGGAGGGTGCTAGCTATGAAGAAAGGTTGAGTAGACTAGGATTATTTTCATTAGAAAGATGGAGATTGAGTGGGCGACCTGATTGAGGTCTACAATATCATGAGGGGTATAAACAAGATGGATAGCAAGAAGATTTTTCCCAGAGTGGGGGACTCAATTACTAGGGGTGATGAGTTCAAAGTGAGAGGAGGAAAGTTTAAGGGAGATATGCGTGGAAAGTTCTTTACGCAGAGGGTGGTGGGTGCCTGGAACACGTTGCCAGCGGAGGTGGTAGACACAGACACGGTAGTGTCTTTTAAGATGTATCTGGACAGGTACATGGATGGACAGGGAGCAAAGGGATACAGACCCTTAGAAAATTGATGACAGGTTTAGATAGAGGATCTCGATTGGCGCAGGCTTAGAGGGCCGAAGGGCCTGTTCCTGTGCTGTAGTTTTCTTTGTTCTTTGTTCTTTGTTCTTTGAATAGGAAGTGTTCAGAGTGATATGAGCCAAATGCTGACAAAGGCACTAGATCAATTTAAGATATCATGTCAGCATGGACAAGTCACCCACTCCACCAACACATCTTTATCATTTCGGAGCTTACAGCTATCTTCTACACTAGCCTCTACATGGTCAATTTTTGTGTCTTTCCCAACTGTGGCCCCCATTTTCTAGTCCAAATCATTGATGTATAAAATAAACATTTTCTCTATCTCCGCTACTGTATCAAACTCCCACAATTGGTCAGTCTCTTTCAATCTCACTACTGCATTCAATATTTTCGCAACTCACTGTCACTGAAGCCAGACCCAACACCACTAACTCTGCTGAGTCACTGTGCTGCCCATTCACTCACTCACCCAAAACATCTCCCGACTTGTACTGACAGTCACAGCTGGGCCATTCACTTTCATCTCTCTTACTTACCTCTCTCACTTTCCAGAAGAATAACAGCCCTCAGGAGGGAAGAAAGAGTCAGGGTGAGTGGTGGGCTGTTCATCCTTCATCTTCTCACAGAGGATCCTGATTCTAGTGCCCTGAGCAGGACCTGAACAGATATCAGAGGCTGCCTTTGACTGAAACCCTGAGCAAAGATGTGACTGAAGACAACTGACAAAGGTAACAAGGTTCCTGGCTTTGTGTCTGCACTGAACGGCAAGATAAGACAGATGTAATAAGAATAGAAAATAATATGCATCACTGGCCAAGAAGCCATTGTGCACAAAGCAATGCAAGGCAGGGATGTTGTGAACATCCAGAGAGGTACCCCGTGGTAATCAAAATGAGAGTGTGCAAACAGCCAGGAGAGGTTGCCTGGTCCAATCCATGAGCTGGGTGATGTCCCTCAGCACAAAGCGTCCTTGCTGCAGCATTACACTGATAGTTACCAGTGCAACATTGAAGCGTGGAAGCGTACTGTAAGTGAATCAGAGATGTGCCGTGACTGTTCTTTGAGGCTTGTATTCATTAGATGCCAATGTCTGTGAATGTGGACTGCATGTGACCAGTCCATTGAGCATGAACTGTGATCTTTTTGCCCAATTTCCAACATGGAAGTCCTTTGGAACAGACAGTGAGTTGAAACCATCAGGTGCTCTCTCCGGTTTCCTTATTAAGTTTTCCAATGTCGAGCTGGTTTGGAAAGTTTGCTCAGATGGGAGGCTTAACGAGGTAATTTGGGCTGTTCATAAGGTCTTTAAGAAACAATAGTTACCATCACTCTGTAACTTGCTTCTGTCTGGCGAGAACCGCACCACACTGCCAGTGAAAAACATAAACAAAGGTGTGAGTTGCTCCTGATGTTGAGTTGGACCTCACTGCACTCATCACCTGATTGTACCACATTTTGCCATAACCCTTGCTGCTTAGACACATATGAGATTCCATCCATACACTTTTGGATTTTATCATTCAAGTCATGCTGCTGACAAATTGTACCTGTAATTGCTCACTTTCCAGTGTGCATCAGTGGACAGCTGTGAGGAGGAAGGAATATTAGTGAATGTTTCTCTTCCTCAGTTTGAAAGACATGAAGATTGAAAGTTATGGCCTTCCAATCGCAAGAACGGAAGTCGGTTAAACATATACAGGCCAGGGCTCCAATTAGAACTTTGCTGGGGTGTGTGACTCAGTACTATATCAGATGATGCAGTCACTGACAGAACCACCAGGGAGCCATTACAGACATTTCTGATGCTGCTCATGTTTACAATCGATCGAGGCTGGTACATTTACTCAGTTTAACTGCTGTAGCAGGGGAGTCTTTTTTAAGATTAGGATATTTAATATGAAGTAGGTATTTTTTGCTCATGAGCCAACACAGGAGTTTACAATGTGTCAATCTATTCTATAATTTAAAATAACACAACATTTTATTTGTCTCTTAGTTAGATGGTTGAAAGTTTGAGCTACATCGGAGAGATTTGAGCATCTAATTCAGATGGACACGGGAATGCAGTACTGAGCCAATGGTGCACTGTTTAGGATGCTGTCTTTCTGATGAGACGTTGAAACCAAAGCCCCATCAGAGCACTATTAGATCAACATTAAAGATTTCCTAACACTGTCTGAAGAAGAGCAGAGTAGATCACTTGGTGTCCAGACCAATATTTATTACTCAATCAATAGTGTTAAGGTACATTATCTGGTCATTACTACATCGCTATTTGCATAGTAGTCTGGTACACTAATTGGCTGCTGCATTTCCTCTATAACCAAAGCAAAACTTCAAAAAAAACTTAATTGGTGGTGAAACAATCAAAAAAATTCTGGATTTGGTGATGTGTAATGAGACAATAGGGAGTGATTAGGGAGTGTAAAGTGAAGGAACCCCTAAGGGACAGTGACTACAATATGATAGAGTTCACCCTACACTTTGACAGGGAGAAGCAGCAATCAGATGTAGCGGTATTACAATTGAGTAAAGGTAACCACAATGAAGAAGAAACATACCATCAGGAGGATGAGGCAACCATGAGACAGTCAAAGGAAGTCAGGGACTGTTTAAAAGCAAAAGTAAAAACGCGTAATGTAGTTATGATTAGTGGGAAGCCTTTAAAAACCAGCAGAGGTCAGATAAGAAAGCAATAAGTGGGGAGAAGATAAACTTAGGGAGTAAGCTAGCTAGAAGTATAAAAGAAGATTGCAAGATTATTTTTAGTTATATAAAAGAGGCAAGATATATAAGAAAGAGGCAAGAGTGGACAATGAAAAATGAAGCTGGACAAGTCGTAATAGGGAACGAAGAAATGGCAGACAATTAAACAGGTACTGTGCAACGGTTTTCACAGTGGAAGACAACAGTTGCATACAAGAACTTCAAGAGAGTCAGGTGGCAGGGGTGAGTGTAGTGACCATCGCTAAAGAGAAGGTGCTGGGGAATCTGAAAGGTCTGACGGTGGGTAAATCTGAACCAGATGGACTACACCCCAGAGTTCTGAAGGAGATAGATGAGGAGATTGTAGGGACATTAGTTGCGATCTTTCAGGAATCACTGGAGTCAGGGCAGGTCCAAGACAATTGGAAAATTGCTCATGTAATACCCTGTTTAAGAAGGGAGGGATGCACAAGACAGGAAACTATAGGTTGGTTAACCTGACTTCAGTTGTTGGTAAGATTTTAGAGCCCATTATTAAGGATGTATTTGCTGAATACTTGGAGTGCATGGGAAAATAAGGATGAGTCAGCATGCTTCATCAAGTGGAGATTATGTCTGACAAATCTGTTAGAATTCTTTGGGGAGGTAATGAACAAGTTAGATAAAGGAGAGCCAGTGGATGTGAACTATTTGGATTTCTGAAAGGTCTTTGACAAGATACAGATAGTTTCATTCACGCGAATTGGCTGGAATGTGATTGATGAATAGAGGGTGCTGTTTGGATAATGTGAACTTTCCTCTGTACAGGTACAGCGATTTCCCTATAACATGATTTTCTGTAGCGTGATTTTCTATAACGCGAGCTCACACACGAATGCAACTATTGCCTTATGGGAGAACTCCTGTATTACACAGAGGCTGCTGAGTAAGATAAGAGCTCATGGTGTTAGGGGCAAGGTTCTGGCTTGGATGGAGGATTGGCTGGCTGGCAGAAGGCAGAGTGTAGGGATAAAGAGGTCTTTTTCAGGTTGGCAGCCTGAAATGAAGATCTGCAGGGGACTATGTTGGGACCACAACTGTTGATGTTATGTTTTAATTATGGGCCAACTGGCCTAATTCTGTTCCTATATCTAATGGTCCTATGGAAGTTATTTGAATACAAACGTGTTACTGCCCCCCTCTGTCTGTCTGTCTCTCTCTCTCTCTGTGTTTGTTTTCTTTTCTCCTTCCAGCTCCAGCAGCTTGTAGTCTGACATTATCATCACAACAATGTTCTGTGATCAATCTCTCCACTCGCTTAAATGGCTGCTGTCATTAGAAGGGAAAAAACATTTATTTTCAATGCTATTTTTATTGCGTTTGTTTGAAATTATAAAATGAATTAGTGAGAGTTGCCAGATATCGCAGTAGTGTCTTTCTGTTATCTGGCGTGGTTTTTCTTCCCTAAGGCATAGCAGTATTATGAAAACCAAAATAAGATGAAAGGATGATTGTTTTCTAAGGCAGTTACTAACTATTGCTATGAGTGTAACAGTACTATATAAGGAACTATAATAGCTGTCAAACTAGTTTAGAATTTAAAGACCAATAGAGACCATTAATGGAAACATTGTTCAGCCATTTTGCTGTTGACAAGTTCTATTCCTGATGTTATCTCCACAGGACTTTAATTTGTTCCATTATTAATTGTTTTCTTCTGTCACTGATTAAATTTCCTCCAACACATCATTTTCTTAACACGCACACACATATTTGCACTTGTCATTCACAATAATGGAACAAATAGAGTGCTCTCATTAATACTCATTCTTAATTCTGTTTTTAAATGATACTTTGTCATAGTTCAATAAAGGTGAAGCTGCCATAGTCTTACCAGACCACAGAGCCACTCTCTCACTAGAAAAAAAGATGACTGGTGGTGGTTTAACCCTGGGGAGTCCACACCTCAGGTAAGGGAGATGTTAAGGAGGACAGTCCTTCGAATTAACTTGGCCAGTACAGGAATTGAACGCATGCTGTTGGTATCACTTTGTGTTCCAAACCAGCTGTCCAACTAACTCATCAATCGCACAACGTATCTTGGAGAAGGAAATTCATGTATTGGATAATCTGAGAGATAGAGGATATCCCAAACCATTTCACTCAGGAGTTCGTGACTAATTTTAATTGCCAGTTATTGATTCACATTCTTCAATAAAGTCAGAAAGGTTACTAAGTTCCAAAAAGTGATACAAAGTTAATAATTAGCAACAGCAATAGAAACACAGTGAAGCTCGGCACCGGTAACTCTTGTTTCTGAGCTGTCTTGAGCGCGGTCTTCTATTTTCTTCCTTTCTTCCTGTGTTCCAGTGGCGTGAATACATCCTTCCTCTGGATGTTTGGCAACAACGTCTTATTGCAGCTCTATTTATCCCCGTCAGGGAAACCCTCACCATGATATGTTAGGCCATTGTTTGTCTTGGTTAATAAGATTGGATCATCTGAGGTTAATGGTAGTACATAGACTCCCTGTGCCCCAATACGTAGACCTTTGCAGATGTTTCCTGTTGTTATTTTAAAGGTTCAAACATTCAGGTCTGCTAATTGATCACTTCTGTAATTCTGCAGTGTTACATTCATCTTTTCCTGTCTTTCTGCTAATGTCTCCATCTTATCTCTATTATTGATCTTAGACAAAAATAGTTTTTACAGCTTATAGCCTTGACAAACAACTTTATAATAAAGCAATGTATTCAATATATTGATACACAAAGCATATAATTAGCTAAATTATTAAACGTTCTATATTTTACAAGATGTTGTAGTCTGTAACACCTACATAGTACCCATTAAGTTGGGATTTTTACCTCATTCCATCTGTATAACTCTTACCCCTTTTCACTGTGAGCACTGTGCAGTTTCACACATACATATACTCCTAACATTGACAATTTTCAGTTAAATAACTCATGCTTTGCCTTTAAACCTTGAAATGCCTGTTTCTATAATAAAATAGATTTATTAATGTAGACAGACATTGACTAAACTATATAATCGCATAAAAGTTTTAACATTATAAAATCAGAATTTCATGATTCATATTCAACAAAACCTCCAAATTCATAATGAATTCAGATAAATAATCTCCAACATGGAGAAAGAAAAGGATAGGAGGTGCATGGAGGACCATCACCAAATTACCCATCAAGTCATACTCCATTTGACGTGGAACAATATTGTGTTTCTTCGCTGTGTTAAAAACCTGAAACTTTCGCCCGAAGTCAGAGTATTGTGGGGTCTACATACAGCATAAGTACCGCAGTATCTCAGGAAGGCAGCTCACCACTACCTTCTCATGGTCAATTAAGAATGTGCAATAAATACATATTTTGCCAGAAATACCCACAATATGAAAATAAACAAGTGCTAGAATATTAACTCAGTAGTTTTGACCTAGCATTTACAGGATTTCTCAACACGTGAATGCCTACTGGTTTATTCAGTGTGTCTCACATAAAGGCTATTGACCAAAGGACAAACAAAATTTCGGCTTCTTTTCTTTTTTCAGTGGAAAGGTCTCGATGTTGTTCATTATATTCAACTCATTTATGCTAACTTTTACTTGCTGTATCCAGTACAGACAAATGTTTTCCTATTTAACCTGCTTTTCATGTTTCATTCTCTCCAACTTTCAAAACGTGCACAGCTCAATAATTGTGCATTTTGCAGAGGTGAGTCAGCAAAGGTTTGTCACAACAGAGAACAATTAATGTCAGTGTCTTCATGTAGTCTAAACAAATTATAGAAGAGAATTTTGCTGGATTCTTTATCACAAGTTTGAACTTCTTTCAGTGTGTCTGAAGCATAGTAATGTATGAAGAAGTTTTACTGTTTTGAACATCATAGCTTTGGTATTCTAGATGTCATGACAACCACTGTTGGTCAATATATTTGATAATGAATATCTACTCAAAGTCAATGATGAGCTTTACACCCTGAAAAGACTGTATTGTATTACTGATCTTTGTGGGGTGATTTGTATGGTAAGACTAATAACACGAGCTTTAGATTTAAACAATTAAAGCAGGCATTTAAGAATTCTATTAGAAAAACTTACCACCTGATGTGCATAGAATTAGCTGACATTTTCTCATGTTCTTTTTGGTCAACTGTTTAAAGGCTAAATAAGAATGAAGACTCATAACATTTTAAAGTCTTAGTGTGGAATTTTAAATCCAAATTTAACCAATCTAAGCAGTCTGTTTGATTTGAACAATTGCCTTGTTTTGCTGACTTCTGCAAGATCATTGATTGAAGCAAGGCTGTCCACTGAGTAACAAGGTGAGCTATGAATGATTGATAGAGACAGGTTGTATAACTGGATTTATTTCTTTGGTTTGATTCACTAATGCAACTGCTCCTATCTCTTCCATTATGGCATCTATGAATTAGAGCAAGACCTTGATATGGATTATAAGAGGGCAAAACCATTGCAATGTTCTCAACGAGAAGAAATAATGGATAATATTTCATTATTTTTCATTGTTTACTTTCATCATTCATTTTTGTTGTTATATAAAAGGACCTTCTTGCTGAAGAAATAACTTTCACAGTCTCCATTTATTTCCATTTTACCCATTGTTCTCACTGATTTTGGCTAGTCAGTCTGGCTTTGGTCTTGGGACATACTTAGAGCACAATCTCTGTTTGACAATTTACAAACCGACCAGACTCTAAGAGTTATTTAGCGAATAGCGCTTACACGTTGAAAGTTCTGGACGTTTAAATGTTCATTGTTTTCTCATTTATAAGAAACATGATTTCTGAGCGACACATCTGAAGATGTAGAGGTGAGGGACAATGACACTTGTCACTTCTAAAGAAATATTATCTAAAATTTGATTTGATTTGATTACATTAAATGGCTTGAACAGGCAAACTCTTAATTTAATCAAAAATATTATGACAGGATTCATAGATATCAAATGGGCATTTCTCTCTGGACGCAATGTGATTTCTTTTTCAAACACATTCTTTGGTTTTAAAAGTTATAGCTGACTCATTGGCAGAGTCTCTGTGGCTGAAAGTCTACAGATTGTAATCCTCATGAGTTTGTCAAGGTCACAGCAGTATTCTCCGGTGAATAGCAAATACATTTTGCTTGTTTGTGTTCATCCAGCTCGACACCTTGCTATCTCAGATTCTCCAGCATCTGCAGTTCCTACTATCTCTGAAACAATTTTAACCCCACTGCGAACTCTCTTCTAAGGACGCCTACCCTGAAGAAGTTACCCTTCTCCCTCCGGAAAAACCTCAGTGGATCTCTATCCTTCTTCTATCCGCCTCCCCCTCCCTCCCTATTTATTTCCGAACCCCCTTCCCATCCCCCATTTCTGAAGAAGGGTCTAGGCCCGAAACGTCAGCCTTCCTGCTTCTATGATGCTGCTTGGCCTGCTGTGTTCATCCAGCTCTACACCTTGTTATCTCAGGTTTTGCTTTGGTCTTGTTCCCACATAGCCTGCCACTACACACCCCCTGTTGTTAGTCACTAACAGTCCCCATTAACAACTATTCACCCTCCCAGCCTGGTCTTTAGCAACTCCTTCATCTGTCCAACTGTTTTCCTCTCTCTTTGGGCTCTAGCCTATCGTTTTCTCCCTACCCAACCCACCTCCCTATTTTTCGCATATAAACTGACGTTTTCCCAGCCACCATCAGTTCTGAGGAAGGGTCACTGGACCTGAAATGTTAACCCTGTTTTTTCCTTCACAGATGCTGCCAGACCTGCTGAGCTTCTCCAGCAACTTTGTTTTTGTTCCTGATTTACAGCATCCGCAGTTCTTTCGGTTTTTGTTTAGCAAATACATTTTGTCTTACAGTACATGTTGTTACAATTGTATGCCCTGTTTCTCCCTGATAAAGTGGGGAATAATACTGACAATGTGATTACAGATGCAGTGAGAGGGAAGTTCGTTTCCTCTGGTTTTTGGATATGTGGGTTCTGATCACTCGTTCCAAATAAGGTAGGCAGCAAGTAAAATTACTGTCTTTATCTTATTTCCATGATTCTAGTGTGATGCAGCCTTCCTTTTTCATAGAAGCCCTATAGTGTGGAAACAGTCCATTCAGCCCAACTAGTCCACACCTACCCCTCCAAAGAGCACCCCATCCAGACTCATTCTCCTGCCCCTGGATTTCTGCATGTCTAATCCAAGAATCCCTGGTCACTACGGGCAATTTAGCATGGCCAATCCACCTACCCTGCACATCTTTGGACTGTGGGAAGAAACCAGAGCACCTGGAGGAAACCCACACAGACACGGGGAGAATGTACAAACTCCATACAGGCAGTTGCCTGAGGGTGGGATTGAACCCGGGTCCCTGGCGCTCTGAGGCAGCAGTGCTAACCACTGAGCCACTGTGCCACCTTTTTGAAGGCCCTGTACCCATTTAAAAGGAAGCAGCATTAATTCACTAATCTTGGAATATGGCTTTGTAACACTCAGGGTCATAAGTTAAATGTCACACTGTGCCAGGGGAAGGGCTTCCTGCTTTAACAATCCTGCCTTGGGTGGCATTGGTCAGATTGGTGGAGATCAAACGAGGGGCCATTCTGCCAGAAGGTACAACCTCAGAAGGATGCAGGTTGAAAGGATGATTAATAACCAGAGTGTGCCAATATATATACACACCTTTTTTTCAGATCTTACCCCAGAGGCTAAAGTGATTGAATGCATTTTTACATCCCATGTCATATTCAGCACACTTCTTAAACTGCTCAATGCATCACATCTCCATCACTCAAACCACTGTGACACATGGCACGGAGGTCATGCCCCTGATATTTTGAGGGTACGAAGGACTCATTCTCCATCTTATTCTGGATTTCTCGAAGCATTACACTCTATTGAAAGCATGCTCCTGTGTTGTAGCCTAATGTTATACCATACTCTTATGTATAAGAGGTATGTAGAATTTGAAAATGGTATGTAGTTGTAATAAAAGACTATTGCATTCTTCGATACCACAATATCCACATTCAGAGTCTTACATTAGCATTGCTGTTTCAGGTAAGATACTATTGGAGGCAAACTCACACGAGCAGTAACTCACGAAGGCTTATCCAATTGCGCCTTCCAAACCTGTGACTTCTCCCACCTAAACATACAAAGGTAGCAGATGCATAGGGATCCCAGCACCTGCAAGTTCCTCTTCAAGCCACACACCACCCTGGCTTGTAACTATATTGTCACTTCTTCACTGATGTGGGTCAAAATCATGGAATGCCCTCACTAACAGCATTGCGGTTGTCCTAACACAGCATGGACTGCAAAAGTTCAAGAACGTAGTTCATCCCTAAATTCTGAATGTCAATTAAGGACAGGCAATAAATGATAGGCAATAAATACCAGCTTACCCAGTGATGCCCACAGCCTATGAAGTAACTTAAACCAACAAACTCAAAAACTTTCAGATCTGGTAAAATATATTGCATCAGGAGATTCAGGAACTCCCTGGAACTGGAACATTAATTACTCCAGGAATTTGCAGATCACATTCGGGTGCTGCAAATCTGTAGGAGCTGTAAGGAGTCAGGGCTTGTCCAAAGAGTGAATGGACATCGGGCGTTTCTTGTGTAGAGTTAAAATCCCTGGCAGGCAAGGGAAAACTTTAAAAAAAAAATACACAGGCTGGGAAAGCTAAAAATAAAGAAAATACTGGTAAAGGTACAAAGCATTTATTTAGCCACAGACAGTGAAATCATGCAGGAAAAGTTCTGAAGAAGGGTCTAGGCCTGAAACGTCAAGCTTTCCTGCTCCTCTGATGCTGCTTGGCCTGCTGTGTTTCATCCAGCTCTACACCTTGTTATCTCAGATTCTCCAGCATCTGCAGTTCCTACTATCTCTCAAAGACATGGGGGGTTATTATTAGAGTCACAGACAGTGGGAAACAGCCAAAAAGTAAAAGCATGATTAAAATGTACATTGTTATTGAATCCACAGGCAATGAGATTCATTCAGCAAAGTTATTTATGGAATCAGAATAATTCATTTAGGCTGCAAGTAGTGAGATTTGTCCAGGGAAGTGACAAGAAAGGCAGAAATCTCCATTTTATCTGCAGGAGAATCCTTCACTTAGCTCGAAAAGGCATGGAACCTCTATTTAGATGCAAAAAGTGGGAAAACCATTCAGTAGCAGCACGAGAGAAGCAGCACAGCGATTACTGCAAATTAAAAATCCTTTATTTAGCAAGTAGTGCCCTGTTATCAGAAAGGAATATTTTATCTGTAATACAATGGATCATTTGTAGGAAACATGCCAAAGTAGATCACAGTCACAGTACAGCACAAAGTCAAAGAGCTACCTTCTCAAAGAGGTTAATGAAAACAGACTACAATAGAAGAAAAGCCTAAAGTATTCCCCAGGGCAATAGATGATGGAGACCAGCTTTCTCTCTAAGCTGTGCAGCTGCTCGGAGGATCTGCACAGAGTGATTGGCATGTTAACGCCCTCCACAGCATTTATTCATGGTTCCCAAAGTCTCCGTCATGCATACACCTCAGAAATTGATACAGACAAAAACAAAATTAGCAGGAACGCTGGTGGAGACCTGACCTTATTGCCTAGAGGGTTAATTTGTCAAGAAGCATCTCACTAATTTCAAGCTTAACGTAGGGACAAATATTGTTATATTATCAGAACATGACCCATATTTGAAAAAAATACTATTTACAGCTACCAACAATGCAATTATAAAGTTGAGGATGTTTAGTGGTTAAGATTAACAACTCTCCAATGCACAGGTCAGAGAGTAGAGAACTTATAGGTCCTTCACAATCAGGAATTGTCAATCTTGAGCAGGAATTCATGTTTTTCCCTCAGCTTTCTTCAAAATGTTAAGGTGGTTAAACAGCAGAAGATAAAGATATTCTTTGAACATGGGTATCATAAATTAATAATGATCTAAGGAATACTCCGTACTGAATGTAGCATCACACCATGATGAAAGAGACAAAACCGTTATGTCTGTTCACATCCCCATCAAGATTCCACATCCTTAAATGAAACAAGTTGAGAAACAATAATTACCAGAATGGACACTATTTAAACCAACAGATCATACACATGGATGGTTAATGTACCCAGCCCTCAAGGATTCATCCACATTTCTGATAATCACCCATACTCAAGTACACATTGGTGATCAAAATCTACTCTACATCTGCAGCCAATTGGTCTTTTTTTGAGCTAAATTATCCAATAGTAGTGTTTTCCAGGAAAAAACAGTGAATTCTGTTAAGTGTCGTTAGACAATAAATCAAGAATGCTGATTACATTTACAACTCCATTTGAAGTTTTGTTTCAGCAGATTTCCATTTAGGATCCCCTCAGCACCAATGAGTTTTCAAAGAACTGTGTTCAAAATTTTACAAGGTCGTCAATGTGTTGTTTGTCATATGGATGACAGACTGCCACTTGGTGAAACATTGAAGAGCATGATCAAAGAGTGTGTGCAATCTTAATGCTCTTACGGTGGGAGGACTCACCCTTATTAATGGGGATGAATTCTTCTAGGACTCTATTTCTTGGACACATTGTGAATAACGATGGAACAATAGCAGATCCGCGGGAAGGAAAAGCCGTTGTTTCACTCCAAAATCAGTTTGCACTTTACAAAGATTTTTCGGGACAGTTAACCAATTGAACAAAGCTTTGCCTCATATTATAGAAGTTTCTTCTACGTCCTGTGGAAAAAAACAGAGATGGATTGGAATGCAGGAAGATATTTTTCAAAGGATTTTGAACTGTGATATCCATGGATATTCTAGCCCATGACAAAATCAGTCCTTTCCAATGCATCACAACTGCTGACTTTTCAGCTCCAGGCTACAGTGCCCCTCCAGGTGCATTAGGACATGTGTGGTTAACCAGTTCCCTACATATTGTGGGCCTTGTCAACACAGAAAGGCAGTCTGCCATGATGGAATAACTCTGTCAGCTACCTGACCCTTTAAGAGATTTTCAGAATCCATCCCCTTGGTCTGAAAGCAGTCATAGAGACAAACCCCAAACCACAGTCTCCCTATTAAATGAGAAAGAATTAACAAGGATATGTCCACAAATTCAGTGGTTTTGGCTCTCCCTTTTGATGCTCTCCTTTGAAAGAATATATGTGCAGGAGAAACCTTAACAGGAAAGGAAATATCAATCTTGGAGCTGCATACCATCCTGTGTTTTCCATACAGAGAAGGAATTGTATGAAGAAACTGTGGGAATTTCATGTCATTGAGAATCTGGTTTACACCACTATTTTAATGGGGCAAGCCAAAAGAGAAATGTAAGAATGAAAAGAATTTTCAGTCCTCCTGCTGTCAGGAACAGAATCAAGTCAACAGTCTTCATCCGGAAATCTACCAGCTTTTTCAGTCTGAATATAACTTGCTTTCTGAATGCCTGAATTTGTGAAGTCAAAGATTCAGTGGCTGGATAGAGAGAGGTGTTGAATATTAAATAATAACAAATGTAAATACATAAGCAAACCCAATTTCATGTTATTTGTTAAAAAATAAATGATAATGATACATGAGGAGAACACTGCTGCTGATCTTCAATATAGTTCAATGAGATCTTTTAAGTCCAACTAACTGGACAGGTGAAGCCTTACATCGCAACAATCAAAGGAACTCTCACAAGCTCAGCTTTCGCTTGAACTATAATAGATAGTCGGCCTGGATTCAAGCATCTTGGCATAGTTATATATAACCATTGGACCTAATACAATGGATGAAAACAATGTACTTTCAGTATTTCTTTAGCTCTGCTAACATTATCTGCTACAACATGGACTTTCACTCAGCAGGACATGTAGAAGATTGACAGATACCATTTTAATAATTTGTAGAGAATACACAAGTGAGATAGATGATTTGGGAGAGATAATAGGAACTGCAGATGCTGGAGAATCTGAGATAACAAGGTGTGGAGCTGGATGAACACAGCAGGCCGAGCAGTATCCTAGGACCAGGAAAGCTTGATGTTTCGGCCCTAGACCCTTCATCAGAAAAAACTAAACTTTTCTGATGAAGGGTCTGGGCCCGAAACGTCAAGCTTTCCTGCTCCTATGATGCTGCTTGGCCTGCTGTGTTCATCCAGCTCCACACCTTGTTATCTTAGATGATGTGGGAGTTTACTTTGAAGATGTATTGATAGACAGGTCTCACTTCATTGTTAAATACTTTGTTACAAAGGGGACTAGCCAGAGGTGAATAGTTTATTGGTTCCTATGATGCTGCTTGACCTGCTGTGTTCATCCAGCCCCATGCTTGTTATCTCAGTTTATTGGTTTACTTGTGTTTTATGTAAAAATGGCCACATGCACTGCAGTAATTAGCCCTTTTTAAGTATAGTGAATGGTTTGATTTACAAGGCAAAGCAATGAATGTATACTCCCATAAACTGCAAGTGAATGAATATCCATGTCTTCTGTATAATAAACTGGCTTTAAAATAAACATTAACTGGGGCATCAGAGAGGACTCCTCTTTTCTGTTTTGAATAGTTTTGTGGAATCTTTTGGTTATGGCGACCTGCGAGAGTTGACTGGGCTTAAATTTAACCTTTCATCGCAAAGGTGGCATCTCCCTCAGTATGGTGCTAAACTCCCTCTGTGCTGCGCTGAAGTGTCAGCCTACATTAAGTCTCTGGAGTGGGAACTGAATGTACAGTTATCGAACTCAGCAGCAAGAATCCTACCACAGAGTCATGTTGATACAGCATAAATGGTGGAAATGAGGCAAAGGAAAAGATACAGAATGCACAGGAAAACGGTTGTACGATAGGAAATTGTGATTTTGATTGGATTGAGAAAAGTGACTGCAAAAGGCAAAACTTTACAAAAGAATCTTTGTGTTACCTTAATGTGTTCACAATGCAAGTCATCAGCTACATTAGTGTAATTATTGTTATTATTACCATTTCAGTAATGCCATAATTATCATAATTGATGTTAAGATGGTTGAAGCTACAGTGTCAAGAAGAAAGCAAAAATCACTTTAGTACACTTAAAAGTACTTATTCTAAATACCTACTGTCACAAAATGTATATTATGCAATTGCTGGCAGAAGTAATTGGGCTTCTCAAAGTGATAATGGAAGGCAATGTCGACAAGTTGATGTCAACTCTGTTTTTCATTAGAATAGTTTATTTCTGATATTTTTCCACATGCAATGTATGAGCAATAGAACTGGAAGTGAGCAGTTAAGAAATCCCTGTAAATACTACTGAGGGTTTCTTTTTATCCAGGGTGATGTTTAGGTATGTACGACACAGCAGTATGAAAAGTAAAATATTAAAGTGTCAGGGCCATCAAATTAGTAACTGCAAATAAGGCTTAGAGAAGTGAAGACATGCACTTTAAGGGCCATGGCCTATTGTGCAATAGACCCAATTGCTAAGAAAATTGGGATTGGGTTCGATAGCTCTTTTCTGGTCAGTCAAGACATGACGGGAGGAATGGCCTTATTCTGTGCTGTCAGTTTTTATTTTGTTTCTGTAAATGTTAAGAGAGGCAGTTGGTAGTGAGTGATGGTGGGAATGGATTCCACTAATAGGGCAAAATAATTTTGAGGCTTAAGGTAGGAACTGATTAGGAGAGAAGGGTTAGTATATAAGTTTGATTTTGATGCAACGGGGAGGAAAAGGAGATCTGAGGCAAATTTTATTGCAGTCCAAGGAATTTTGGCACAGGAGCAAATGTGGAGAAAGCAGTTTATCTCCATGTTGAAGAATATTACTGTAAGTAAGATGGGAGGTTTTTTTATTTATTTGTGGAACATGGGCATTACTGGCTTGAAATAAATTTGTTGCCTGTCCCTAGTCGCCCTCCAGAATATAGTTGTGAGCTGCTTTCTTGAACTGCTGCAGTCCACATGCTGTGTGTTGACTCACAATGCCATTAGGGAGGGAATTGCAGGATTTTGACCCAGTGACAGTGAAGAAACGATGATTATATTTCCAAGTCAGGATTCTGAGTGGCTTGGAGGGGAACTTGCAGGGGGTGGATTTCCCATTTATCTGCTGCCCTTGTCCTTCTAGATGGAAGTGGTTGTGGGTTTGGAAGGTGCTGTCTGAGGGTCTTTGGTGAATTTCTGCAGTGCATTTTGTCAATAGTACACACTGTTTCTACTGAGCATAGGTGGTAGATCGAGGCACCGAGCCGTAGAGCGTGGAAACAGACCTTTCAGTGCAATTCATCCATGCTGACCAAATTTTCGAAACTAAACTAGTCCCATTTGCATGCATTTGGCCCATATCCCTCTAAACCTTTCCTATTCATGTACCAATCCAAATGTCTTTTAAATGGTGTAACTGTACCTGCATCCACCACTTCTTCTGGCAGTAAATTCCACATATGAAACACCCTCTGCATGAAAAAGTTGCCCCTCGTATCCCTTTTAAATCTTTCTCCTCTCATCTTAAATATTTGACCACTTGTTTTGAACTCCCCACCCGATGGTGTCAAGCTTCTTGAGTGTTTTTGGAGTTGCACCCATTCAGGCAAGTGGGAATATTCTATCACACTCCTGATGTGTGCCCTATAGATGATGTGCAGGCTTTGGGGGGATAACAAGTGAGTTACTCACCACAGTATTTCCAGCTTCTTATAGCCATTGTATTTGTGTGGTGAGTCCAATTGAGTTTCTGGTCAATGGTAACCCGCAGGATATCGAGAGTGGGGGAATTCAGTAATGGTGATGCCATTCAATATTAAAAGGTGGTGTTCAGATGGTCTCTTATTGGAGATGGCCATTGTCTGGGAATTACGTGGCTCAAATGTTACTTGTCACCTTTTCAGCACAAACCTGGATATTGTATAGGTCTTGCTGCATTTGCACATGGATTGCTTCATAATCTGAATTGTGTGAAAGGTGCTGAAGATTATACAGTTATCAACTCATGTCCCCACTTCACACCAGATGGAGGGAAAGTCAATGATAAAAAAGCTGAAAATGGCTAGACCTTCAGGGCACTGCCTTTCTCTAGTCCCACTGGGTCACAACAAAATTTAATTGATTTACCCAGTTCCCAAAGTGTCCAATTGTATGAGTTTCCATATTGGAGTTAAAATGAAAAGACCTATTAACCAGGTTTTTGTAATAAACTCAAGGTTATTAATCTATTTTAAACAAAATCTGTTCAATGACAATGTAAAACTGCCAATCCACTTCGTTTGTAGAATGAAAATACATATGTCTAACCCCTTTAAAATAATGCAAAATACAAGGGCACATGAGCAAATAAACACTAATCCGCTGCGTAATGGATGAATTGGATTTCTCTCTGCACAGATTAACTTTGAGGAAAAGAAAGATCTTTATAAATGACTTGGCTGAGGATTTGGAAGGCTGGGTTAGTAAGTTTGCCAATGACATGAAGGTTGGTGGAGTTGTGGACAGCGTGGAGGGCTGTTTTAGGTTGCAATGGGACATTGACAGGATGCAAAGCTGGGCAAAGAAGTGGCAGATGGAGTTCAACCCAGAAAAGTGTGAAGTGATTCATTTTGGAAGGTTGAATTTCAATGCAGGATACAGGGTTGATGGCAGGATTCTTGGCTGTGTGGAAGAACAGAGGGATCTTGGGGTCCATGTCCATAGATCCCTCAAAGTTGCTACCCAAGTTGATAGGGTTGTAAAGAAGACGTATGGAGTGTTGGCTTTGAATTGAGTTTAAGAGCCGTGAGGTTATGCTGCAGCTCTATAAAACCCTGGTTAGACCACACTTGGAATATTGTGTTCAGTCCTGGTCACCTCATTATAAGAAGGATGTGGAAGCTTTAGAGAGGGTGCAGAGGAGATTTACCAGGATGCTGACTGGACTGGAGGGCAGGTCTTTGGGGGAAGCTAGGGCTTTTCTCATTGGAGGCATAGATAGAGTGGATAGTCAGGACGGAAATAACGATGACAAGGAGGTATAATTTTAAGGTGACTGGAGGAAGGTATAGGGGAGATGTCAGCAGTAGGTTCTTTACACAGAGAGTGGTGGGTGCATGGAATGTACTGCTGGCAGTGATAGTAGATTCAGATACATTAGGGACATTTAAGCGACTCTTGGATAGGCACATGGATGATTGTAAAATGAACGGTATGCAGGTTAGTTTTGATCTTAGTAGGATAGTAGGTTGGCACAACATCATGGGTTGAAGAGCCTGTACTGCGCTGTACTGTTCTTTGTTCTGTGTTCTTAAAAATACCTTTAGCCACAGAATCTTAAAAACTTTGATGAGAGACAAAAGGGCAAATTATGGAATGTTCAAGCAGCTATCAGTTATGGTGTTTTGTTGCACAAAGACAAATGTCAGCAAACACAAGCAGAGATCTCTGGGATCATTGTCAGAACAACTTGCTTAGAATCACCAAACCCCTACAGTGTGGAAACAGGCCCTTTGGCTCAACCAATCCACACTGAACCTCAAAGCTTCCCACCCAGGCCCACCCTGTTATAACTCACCTAATCTACCCATCCCTGAACACTACAGGCAATTTAGCATGGCCAATCCACCTAGCATGCACATCTTTGGACTGTGGGAGGAAACCCACACTGACACAGGGAGAACATGCAAACTCCACACAGACAGTTGCCCAAGGGTGGAATCAAACCCAGGCCCCTGGCACTGTGAGGCAGCAGTGCTAACCACTGAGCCACTGAGCCACCATGCCATTCCTGCTTTGGAAACTGTACGATGCACATTCATCTCAATTATCCTCCAGAAGATTATCAGGATTCAGACTGGACCAGGGCTCCAAGCACACATTTGACCCACAGCAAGAAGTCTTCCAGAAGCAAGAGGGCAAACCTGGAAAGCCCTTTCCCTTCCCCAGGCTGGTACCACAGTAAAATCACACAAACTCACAAAATACTGGAGAAACTCAGCAGGTCTGGCAGCAGCCTTGGAGAGAAAGCAGAGTTAACATTTCGTGTCCGGTGACCCTTCTTTAGAAACTAGACAAAACTACAAAATGGACAAGGACACAAACACACAAACATAGATAGATTAGTCCTTATCTAATGTAACTGAGATCAGAGCCTGCTATAACTAGGATTATTATGCATGGCAGTATTTTGTATTAGTGTAAATGAATAGTGTTACTTTAAGTTTAAGTTTGAAGATAATTGTTAACCTTATCTTCTCAGAAACTTGTCTGTAAGCAACACAAACTCAAGAGTCTGGCATTGAACACATGATGCTACAACTCCTTCACCATACCATCCTTCTCTGATGTAGAGCCCAGTTATACAGTGATTGGAGCAGGTTTTACTTGAACTATGCAAATTCCTTTGACTCTAGGAGGTATACTGATCTCAGAGATCCTGATTTGATTTGATTTAATGTAATCACACGTAGTTAAGGACAGTGAAAAGCTTTGTTTGCGAGCAGTACTGGCAGTCCATAGGGTGCTTAGACAGAGTGAAGCATACAGGTTACACTGCACAGGAGGTGCACAAAGCAAGATCAACATTAACAAGATCAATACTATTTAAAGTTAGAGACAGTCTATTAATCAGTCTAATAACAGCAGGGAAGAAGCTGTTCTTGAACCTGTTGGTGTGTGTGTTCAAGCTTCTGTATCTTTTGCCTGATGGAAGAGGTTGTAGGAGAGTGTTGGGGGCTGGGAGGGGCCTTTGATGACGTTGGCAGCCTTTCTGCAGCAATGAAAAGTGTAAATGGAGTCCATGGGTGGAAGGTTGGCTTCTGTGAAGGTCTGGGCTGTGCACACAACCTTCTGTAGTTTCTTACGGTCCTGGGCAGAGCAATTGCCATACCAGGTCATTAAGTACCTGGATAATACGCTTTCTACGATGCATCTGTAGAAGTTGGTGAGGGTCCTTATGGACATGAAGAATCGCCTAAGCTGTCTGAGGAAGAAGAAGATGTGTTGGTTGTGCCTTCTTGACCATCACATCTACATGGGACATCCAGGACAGATTGTCGGTTATTGTCATTCCATTACAAGGAAGTGAATACAGGCAGATGGAAGGCCAGCTTCATCAACATCTACTGCTATTGCTGTAGGAAGGAAATGTGAAAAAAAAGACTTTAATTGACTTCTACACTCACCACTGTTTGCATTGTATGGCTGCAGTGTGCATGACCTGCAGGCTGTACTGCAGAAACTTGTCAAGGCTTCTTTGCTATGAACTCAGATCTACAACTTCCTCCAACTGGAAGGACAAGGGTAGGAAGTGTATAGGCAGCACGTCAGCTCCTGTTTCTGCCCCCTCGAAGTCACATGCCATCCAGACTTTGAGTCAGAATACAGTTCCTTACCTATGGCTGGATTGAAATGCTGGAGTGCAACATTGTGGGAATTCTTCACCATTGGAACTAGCAATTCAAGAAGATCCACAACTGTGAGGGAATACGGACTAAAATGCATGGGATGGAAATGAGAATTTAACCTAATAGTTATTAACCAGTAAAGCCTCCAGAAAGATGCATTGTTCTACAGACAAGAATAGCGATAGTATCAGTCATAATGACGTGAAATTGCTGATAAAGATTACACACATGAAAAAATTGCTACCCTTGGGATCCTTGTGATGGTTGCGAGCACCAGGATGCAATGTTAGTTCAGACAACAAAAAACAATATCAGAAAGCCACAAAGTTGACCAACCCGATTGTTTTAAAAATGTATCCTTGAAAATCTAGGGCTAGGAAACATTCTTGGAAATTGAACAGGCAATCAAACGAAAATGGGAGGGTCTTCTTACCTGATCTGGGTGAATGATTATGGATGTTCCATTATTCACTGAATGACCATCATTCATGGCACCTTTTAATCACATTACGCTGAGAAGTTCATTCTAAATATCTCAATATAAATGATTAGATTCATAAGGGGAGAATCATTGGTATCGGTCACTTCCACTTTAAGTTTCATTCTCAACCTAACGAGTTCCATTCTCCTCAGGGAACAAGGCAATATTACTTTGCTGTTTGATGGACATTTTTGATTTCTTTTACAGCCTTGTATTGATATTAAGTAAAAGGTTAAAGTTTGGATTCTCTCACAGAAATAGGAATGAGCTATCTTTCCAGGATATTATTTAGCTTTGTGATTTACACTCTTTGCATAACAACTGAAATTGCGTGCTTTGTTGTAACGTTAAGTTTAAAGTGAAAACAACAATTTAAACTGTTTTATGCAATGTTTGGTACCTACTGCTCAGTGAGCCCAATACCTATGACCTTTGGAATATATTCTAAAGAGCTTCACCCAGACTCTTACAATACTCAGGACAATTACGATCTAACTAAATAAGACTTCTATTTCCAACTTTTGAGAAAAAGATGACACCCTTGAGTGGATTTTTATCTTTGGTTGGGAGCCTATAGTACTCCTAGAGTCTAAACTTACAAATATAGGTACACCATGCCATCATCCAGAGTTATGCTAAATCCTAATGGCTCCAGGTGAAGAGTTGTGACGGTAAAAACGCCACAGACTCACCTTCACAACAACTGGGGATGGTAATCCTTGAAAGTCATCCTCACAAGCAATCCTGAAATTGAAAGAATGATTTTTTTTGTGATTATTAATGTGATGGAAAATTATGCAAAGGGGAAATATGTAAGTTTAATGCAAATGGCATTCATGGGAGGTCTTTTATGAATTCTTCAATTAGGGAACTTTGAAGATTTATTTGATATAGATTATTAGAGATATAAAAACAATCAACATAGGGAAAAAGGAAAGGGAATTGATTTAGAGTTTCTGCTATTCACTGTTTTCTTATGAATTAAAAATGAGCCAAAAGTTAACTATGAATTTAGTATCATTATAATTAATCATTTTGAATAGAAAGAAATTACATATTACGATGATTGGGCTTTAATATCATGGTATTAGGACTCTGCATGCATTAATAATTGCAGTAAAAATCTGTGAGATTTCAACATTAAACGTTCTGTACAGCGAGCTGACAGAAAGATTTCTTGCCTTTGCACAAATGTGAAAATGCAGAATAAAATGTTAGTGTTAAGTTTTTAATGGAAGGCTTGAGACAGTATAATTTAGTGAAGGTGAATTTTGCAATATAGATTGAAAATTGCAAGTTCATGTCCTTCCTTTGAACTGAACAAATCAGCCATAAACAACTTTGAACAATGAAGAGGTAATAACATGGAGGACAACCATTTGGGGATTGTAGTATTATATGATTCATTGCAAAAGGACTAAGTGACTTTGGAGAAAATGAAGTGACTACTTATAAACTTACAAAAATAGCTACAACATGCCATTAACTAATTGCTATTGTTTGTAATGAGGAAAAAATTCAAAACCATTGAATCTGTTAGCAGATAAAATATTAGTATGTTAGAATGATGTTTAAATAATCAATCATTATGGGCCATATGCAAAGGAGTTAATGTAATTTGAGGTCCTGAGTAATACACCTCACAGAAATTACACTGTCATCACCATCATGTAAATTATTCCAGTAGCATTTTAGAATCTGGGGACTCACTTCACCACTGTCTGCCAAATGTCTCTTCACATACACAAAGCCAAGATCTTTGCATCAGACCCAACGAAAACAAAAAAAAAATGAAAGTTTCTAACTATATTAATCATTGAAGATTAAAACAATATTCAGTTGGCCAAATATACCATATCAACTGATAAAGGGTATTATATTAAATAGGAATTTCATTCCATTTGTAAAGACGACATGTACAATTGATTAGTTGTGCTTTTAGATTAGCTTAATTCACGCAATTAAAAATTAGCCTTTTGTCATACACTATCTAACATCAGCTCATTTATCCCTAACCAAATGGTTTCAAACTCTGTTTTTAATTATTGGAGCTTTGCTAAACAGCTTTCTGTCAATTTCACCCAATATCTGGTATGATACCAATTGCGCAACCCGATTTTACATTTACTGATAAAGATAATATATTTTTTAACAAACACAGTAATGTGAGAGAACACCTTTCAGAAAAAAAGCTGTGATTTGAAAGACATTTCGCCAAAATGCAAGATGTCTGCATTGGCAATTAATGATCTACAAGAATATACAACATGTTTGTGGAAATCATTTCATCACACAGCACAGAATGCCATTTGGCTCATAGCTCTTTAAATAGAGACAATGCAATTAAGTTCACTACTCTATTCTTTCTCCAGAGTCCTACATAAGTTCAACTTTCAAATATCTATCCAGGTCCCTTTGAAATTTACTGGTGAAACTGTTTTCACCAACCTTTTTGGTGAAGTGTTCCAGATTCTATGAGCTATCTAAAACCAAATGTCTCCTCATCTCTTTGACAGTTCATTCACCAGTTTTCTTATTTTTAAGACCAGTGGTTAACTGCCAACTTTGTTCAATTTCCTCTATCAAACCCCATAAAATTTTGAAACTTGCATAATGTCTAACAAATTAGCAACACAGAAAGTAATCTAAAAAAGCTGTCAGGCAGATAGCTGTATAGTTGTCAGATTATTGTCAGTACTCCAAAATGAAAAGCGAGTCCAGATATCATACCATCTAATTATTTGAGAGATAATTATATATTGATACAGGGTAAAATTACTCACAACAAGTGAGTATTGAATTTCCAGACGGAGAAATAAAACTAAAAGCTAATACAAGAAGCAACATTCATAATATCTAAAGATCTCGACTCAAAATGCGAGAATATTTATTTAGCCATTATTGATGCATAAAGTGGGTGGTTTTTCACAAAAAATTTTACCATGACAGGGGCCAAAGTTTCTAACTATAAAACAGTTCTATTTGTAGCACTTAAATGAGAAGTACACTCATTTTATTTTTAAAAAATTGCCCTCTCTGATAAGAGTTCTGAAATTGTATTTTTTTTCTAATTATTCTGTTCAGAGATGTTATTATACACCTCTGGATCAGCTAAGACTTGAACACAGGCCTCCCAGTCCAGGGATAGGGACACACACAGACTGCATCACAAGAGGGATTATAATGAGCAACTTGCTCATATCTGTAGCACACAAAACTTTATAATCTATTAAACAGATGGTTTGTCACTAAGCAAGTAATGAAATTGTTCCTTGGACAAAGGAATATGGTAAGGTCTATTTTATATATTTTGTGATTCTTACTCTTCTCATGACGGAGATCAAAAAGAAAGAAAGAATGACTATATAGGATTTTTCATGCACAGCACTTGTTATTGATAATATAAAATAAATAATTGAACTTTGAACTCCATAGGCTGGTTTAATAACTGGGATTTTCATGGATGACAAAAGGGAGATCAAAACATTCATTTCAAATGGTCATAGGTTGACTATGTTTCAGGAAACCAGTGTTGCTTAGACTAAAGACAAAGACAATCTGATCTGAAATTAACATTTTTCCCAAGAGCCATTGTTATAACCACAAATTGGACTAATTGTAAGAGAAAATATTGTGGTTATCTTTTAAAATTGTTCATTGTCTGATGCTCCTTTCCAACCAGAGCTGCTTCTTCTTGAAGGAGGGAGACTTATCTGTCTGTGTTCATAGAACATAGAACATTACAGCGCAGTACAGGCCCTTCGGCCCTCGATGTTGCACCGACCTGTGAAACCAATCTGAAGCCCATCTAACCTACACTATTCCATTATCATCCATATGTTTATCCAATGACCATTTAAATGCCCTCAAAGTTGGCGAGTCTACTACTGTTGCAGGCAGGGCATTCCACGCCTTTATACTCTCTGAGTAAAGAACCTACCTCTGACATCTGTCCTATATCTATCACACCTCAATTTAAAGTTATGACCCCTTGTGCGAGCCGTCACCATCCGAGGAAAAAGGCTCTCACTGTCCACCCTATCTAATCCTCTGATCATCTTGTATGTCTCTATTAAGTCACCTCTTAACCTTCTTCTCTCAAACGAAAACAGCCTCAAGTCCCTCAGCCTTTCCTCATAAGATCTTCCCTGCATACCAAGCAACATCCTGGTAAATCTCCTCTGCACCCTTTCCAATGCTTCCACATCCTTCCTATAATGCAGTGACCAGAACTGTACGCAATGCTCCAAGTGCAGCCGCACCAGAGATTTGTACAGCTGCAACATGACCTCACGGCTCTGAAACTCAATCCCTCTACCAATAAAACCGAACACACCATACGCCTTCCTAACAACCCTATCAATCTGGGTGGCAACTTTCAGGGATCTATGCACATGGACACCGAGATCTCTCTGCTCGTCCACACTACCAAGAATCTTAGCCCAGTACTCTGTATTCCTGTTACTCCTTCCAAAGTGAATCACCTCACATTTTTCTGCATTAAACTCCATTTGCCACCTCTCAACCCAGCTCTGCAGCTTATCTATGTCCCTCTGTAACCTGCAACATCCTTCCGCACCATCCACAACTCCATTGACTTTAGTGTCATCCGCAAATTTACTAACCCATCCTTCGACGCCCTCATCCAAACAGCAGTGGCCCCAAAACAGATCCTTGCGGTTCACCACTAGTAACTGATCTCCAGGATGAACATTTCCCATCAACCACCACCCTCTGTCTTCTTACAGCTAGCCAATTTCTGATCCAAACCGCTAAATCACCCTCAATCCCATGCCTCCGTATTTTCTGCAATAGCCTACCATGGGGAACCTTATCAAATGCTTTACCGAAATCTATATACACCACATCAACCGCTTTACCCTCATCCACCTGTTTAGTCACCTTCTCAAAGAGCTCAATAAGGCTTGTGAGGCACGACCTACCCTTCACAAAACCGTGTTGACGATCCCTAATCAAATTATTCCTTTCTAGCTGATTATAAATCCTATCTCTTATAATCCTTTCCAACACTTTACCCACAACCGAAGTAAGGCTCACTGGTCTATAATTACCAGGATTGTCTCTACTCCCCTTCTTGAACAAGGGGAGAACATTTGCTATCTTCCAGTCATCTGGCACTATTCCTGTAGACAATGACGACATAAAGATCAAAGCCAAAGGCTCTGCAATCACATCCCTAGCTTCCCAGAGAATCCTAGGATGAATTCCATCCAGCCCAGGGGACTTATCTATTTTCACACTTTCCAGAATTGCTAACACCTCCTCCTTATGAACCTCAATCCTGTCTGGTCTAATAGCCTGTATCTCAGCATTCTCCTCGACAACATTGTCTTTTTCATGTGTGAATACTGATGAAAAATATTCATTTAGCACCTCTCCTATCTCTTCGGACTCCACGCACAACTTCCCACTACTGTCCTTGACTGGCCCTAATCTTACTCTAGTCGTTCTTTTATTCCTGACATACATATAGAAGGCTTTAGGGTTTTCCTTGATCCTACCTGTCAAAGACTTCTCATGTCCCCTCCTGGCTATTCTTAGCTCTCTCTTTAGGTTCTTTATGGCTAACTTGTAACTCTCAAGTGCCCTAACTGAGCCTTCACACCTCATCTTTACATGAGCCTCCTTCTTCCTCTTGACAAGAGATTCAACTTCTTTAGTAAACCACGGTTCCCTTGCTCGACCACTTCCTCCTTGTCTGACAGGTACATATTTATCAAGGACACGCAGTAGCCATTCCTTGACCAAGACCCACATTTCAATTCTGCCAAGCCGTTGCAGTTTCCTTCCCCATCCTAAGCATCCTAAGTCTTGCCTAATCACCTTATAATTGCCTTTCCCCCGGTTATAACTTTTGCCCTGCAGTATACACCTAACCCTTTCCATCAGTAAAGTAAACGTAACCGAATTGTGGTCGCTATCACCGAAGTGCTCACCTACCTCCAATTCTAAACCTGGCCTGGTTCATTACCCAGTACCAAATCCAATGTTGCCTTGCCTCTTGTTGGCCTATCTGTTCTCCATTCCATATCGTCTGGTCTGTCCAAAAAAAACCCCTTGAAATAGCAACTAATTTGAATCTTCTATGTTTGTTATAGCTGCATTTTCAGACCTGATGTTTGTAGGCAAGCCTTAATCTCCAAAATGTGAAAATTTTCATCTTGGTATAAATCAAATAAGATATGAAAACATATTATGCTTCCAATGAGGGACCTGTCTGATTAATTTTGTTGCCCTTGAGGAAAATGTTAAATTTGGTTCAAACTTTTTTGATCTAATCCATATCAGTTTAATGAAATATAGCCAACCTACATGGAACAGATGATTCCTGTGGCCATTTTAAGTCAATGTTTTGGTTCATTTCAAAAATGATATCAGTTCAAGAATGTCCCAGGTATTAAATTGACCAATAGAATTCACAGATCAGTTAGTAATGTCCATGTGATTTGCTATTTTAACTTAAGAAAACCCTGTGAGATTGCCTCGAGTAAAAATAATCAACCACATTTTAATTGGAAGGACTTATAACCACATGCTAAAAATAATTTAAAGCTTTGCTATGATCAAGCAAAGACACTGAAGAGAGTGGAGCTGGTTCAACCTTCTCACCTGTCCAGGATGGAGAAGTCCAAAATTAGAGGGCATAGGCTTAAGGTGAGAGAGGAGAAGATATATAAAAGGGACCTGAGGGATAACTTTTTCTACACAGAAGTGGTGTGAGTATGGAATGAGCTGCCAGAAGAAGTGGGGAAAGCAAGTACAATTACAGCATTTAAATGGGTACATGAATAGGAAGAGTTTAGGAGGGATATAGGCCAAATGCTGGCATGTAGGACTATGTCAGATTGGGATTTCTGGTTGGCACAGATGAGTAGGACCACCTGTTTCCATGCTGTGTGACTCTGAAATTGCATAAGAGGTTGAGAGGTAACCTGACAGAGATTTAGAAAATAATGAAGGGTTTAGAGAAGGTAAATGGCAGATGTCTTTTCTCTAGGGTGGGGGATTTCAAGACTAGGGGACATATTTTTAAGATGAGGTGAAATATGTAAGAGAGACATGAGGGGCAATTGTTTTACAGAAAGTGGTTCATGTGTAGAATGAACGTCCAGAGGAAGTGGTGGATGCGGATAAAGTTGCAACGTTTAAAAGACATTTTGATAATTATATGTTTAAGAAATGTTTGGAGGATATCGGCCAAGTGTAAGAAGGTGGACCTAGTTTACTTTGAGATTATGATCAGCATGAACAGGTTGGACTGAAGGGTCTGTTTCTGTGCTGTATGACTCCATAACTGTATGGTTATGAAAGATGTTACAGGTTGTAAGTACATTTTATATTCAGATTGTAAGTACATTTTGTATTACAATTTAGGAAACACATGGGCAATATATCCATAGCACAGGTCCACAAACAGAAATATGATGACGACGACACTGTAATCTGCTTTCATAAAGTTGGTTGAAGGACCTGAGAGAGCACTTCCACGTTTTTCTTTAAAATATTGGCATGTGCTCCTTTATTTCTACTCAACACCACAATGCAATATTTAATTGGCGGGCAGGGCCTTGGTTTAGCATTTCGTACAAGTAATGGAAAATTGAGGATGATATTTACATAACACCTTTAATGTAAAAAGAACTCTCAAGCTTCTCAGAAGCATTAGAAAATAAATTGTACCACCAATTAAACAACATAAGGAGAAGAGCAATTTGTCCTCATCACTGCACTTCAGTGTCGATTTTGTGCTCAAGTGTCTAGAGTGGAAAGTGAACCTAAGACCTACTGATTCAGAGTTGAGAGTGTTGCCATTCAGCCACAGCTAATACCTTTGAAGTCAAAATGTTGCTCGCCCAGAGATAATGATACCTTTCAGCTCTTTTCACAACAGTCTGTCATTGCTGAGATAATGTTAGGAACAATTCTAAAAGGGTGCACAGAGAAACCTCCCACATAACCATTCAAAGTTCAGCTCTGAAAGAGTGCTGTCTGTTCAAACAACATGCAAGCTGCTTAGCATAACAGTCATGAAAATGGACTGCCCAAAAAAGTTGCCTTTGTGTTAGACTGTGTGCTGATAGGGAAACAGTAGGGCAAGGAGGAGGAAATATACTGAACCAGCCATGCTGAAGCCCCTTTCACAATTTGAGAATATAGCTCAAGTCCTTTCTCTCTGTGATTGTGTGGAGAGAATCAGCAAAGCCAAATTAGAAATAAAGTGCCAACCAGCTACAAGTGCTCATCATTTAGTTTCAGCCTCTCTACTCTAACGGACCTTCTCTTAATCATAATGTGCGTAATCTTGCCTTTCTTTGCAAGATTTCTTTTCTTTCCTTTGGTGTAGACTCTTCTCATTCCTTTCTCTTTTATGTTGTGGTAAAAGTTTAAAGGATGTTACCATCGTTTTGGAATATACATTTTAAAGTAAAAGTAAAGCAGGTTTTGGTTTGTGTTCTGTGAAGGAGACTTGTTTTTTTGAAACAGGTCAGTTAGCTATTTGAAGCAGTGAACGAAACGCATCATTTCCAAGGAAACATATGGTGCAAGTTGAATGCCTCAGTCAGATGCTTGCAAAATTAATTGCTGAATGGTGAGTTTAGAATGATTTACAATGGCGAGTTTTATTACCTACACTGAGACCAGAATCAGGTTTCAGTTCAGAAGGACTGTTTCATATCAGCAACAGGGAAGCATATTTTTTTGAAATCTCCAGTTGTGTGAATTTGGTAAAATCCTCAGGTTGTGAGAACTGAAAACATGTTTAGGCTCTCTGGACTGAAAATAAATCTAGGCCATCAAATCTGGGAAAAAGACCATAGGATATAAAAACTGGAAGAAATCAATTGAATAAGAACTCTAGAAATTAAGAGAAGATTGATACTTCACTGGGTTTGGATAATATAAAGGATATTCTGAGGAAAATTGTTAAATATTTCTATTTACTCTATTTTAAAATCTAAATTATCATATATATAAGTAGAATCCTTATAGTGTCGAAGCAGGCCATTTGGCCCATCGAGTCCACAGCAACCCTCTGAAGAGCATTCCTCCCACGCCTACCCCTTACCCTATTCCTGTAATCCAGTACTTCTCATGGCCAATTCACTTAACCTGCACATCTTTAGACTGTGGGAGGAAACACACGCAGACACAGGGAGAATGTGCAAACTGCACACAGACAGCCACCCAAGGCTGGAAATCAACCCAGGTCCCTGGCACTATGAGACTGCATGGCTAATCACTGAGCCACCATATACACATTGTGCTGTGTCTTTCCTCCACTCATTAGCTCCAATGTGTTAATAATGACATATGGGGATGAGATCAGAGAATCATTCCATGATGACCTCAGCAAGACAACTGTAGGAATAACCTGTTGTGTTACATTTTATTGTAGGTTTGCCAGCATATATTTAAGAAACATGATCATATTATCACCACTTTATCATAACACATGACCTGAGGGTATAATGATCTCATAATCCATTCTACTCAGATTACTTGAAGCATGGAACTCGATGAGTAGTATGTTGCTCTTTGTCACATCACAGGTTAAATGATAGCATAGTCAATAATGTCTCTGAAGAATGTAATGTTTATACGTAATAGTTAGCTGTAATAAAGGCCTATCAGATTCTTCAATACCGGGATATCCCAACCAGCGCAAAAGCAGGTCAGAGGCTATGAATACTTCGACGAATAACTCACCTCCTGACTCCGCAAAGCCGCCTGTTAACTACAAGGCACAAGTCAGGAGTGCAATGGAATACGCCCCACATGCCCGGAGGGCTGCAACTCCATCAACATTCAAGAAACTTGGCATCATCCAGGAAAAACCAGCCCACTTGATTGGCATCCTGTTCACCATCTTTAACATTTACTCCCTCAGTCAGTGGTGAACAGTGACAGCACTGTATACGAAACACAATATGAACTGCTGCACTCACCAAGGCTCCTTCTAAAGAACCATCTAAACTCATGTGCTCCACCACACCTAGGACGGTCAAGGATAACTAGTGTAAAGGAAGTCTCTAAATCAAATTGCCCTTCAAGCCACACAACATCCTGACTTCAAATTATATTGTTGTTCCTTTGCTGTCACTGGTTTGATATTCTCAAATTCCCTTCCTAACAGTACCACTCCTCGTGGACTGTGGTGGTTCAAGAAGGCAGCCTGCTACCACCTTCTCAAGTTCAATTTGGCATGGACAATAAAATGTTAGCCTAACCAGCAACACCTGCAACCAAGGGATAAATTAAAAAAACTTCTTAGCAGTGCTCCAACATGCAAAGGTCTTGACATAAGGCTACTCATTCGCTTCAGGACGGATGACGATCTCTTCAATTTAAAAAAGACTCAAGACAAGCACAAAGAATGAACTGAAACTGTGGGAACTCTTTTGTTTTGATGGATAACTGTGTAGCACCTACTCTGGAGGCCATTTAATTGCTTGTTGATCACTTTGCTGTTGTGAACCATTCCAAACCCCCTTCAAAGTATATCAACAGGATAGCCTAGACCCTAAATTTTATCTTATTTAAAGGCAAGTATAAAGCTGCTGTGTTCCAGTTGTAATTCGATTGTTTTGCTTAAAGCAATAGTGTGACCATTTCATTCTTACCCTACAATTAAAAATACAAACAAACAGAAAGAAGAAATAGCATAACTTTAACTCGATTGGAAAACTTAACAGAATAATAGATTATTTAACTGCCAAACAGCAACTGTTCCAATATAGTAACATCTCAAACACACCCTTGGCAAAGACAAAGTTAATAAAACATATTGTCTCACATGTAATTCTAGCAGCAGAAAGAGAAATTGCAGCTTCCACAGTTAACTTCAAAACCCCAACAACTACTGAAAGCTAAAAATCCTGGCTCTGTGGGAGCCTGACTCCACCCATTCGTGCTGCTTCTATTGTTCCAACTTTAAAAAAAAAGAGGCCTCACAAGCTGGTTACTTTGTTGGCTTCAAATAGACTATTTTGCATCTCTGTCTTAAAATTTCTCTTCAAAAAGTACAGATCAAAATATACCTCCTAAAGCCATAATATCACCACATTTCTCTTTCCTCCTAGTTCTTTGGCATGACAATAGTTCTGGAGAAGGTAGAGATCTGATGTCAACCCACCAGTGATGTCACTTTCAAATCCCAACAGTCATACAGCACTCTTGTTAATAAAGAGGGTTTGCGATTTTGGAAGTATTCTCCTCAATAACAATACAGTAGATTACAAAATAAACTACTGGTTGGCAAAAGCAAGCTCAGCATTTGGCAGGCTGTCCTTGAATTTGCAAAGAGCCACTGAGTTTATTTCAGCACAAAATCAAAGCCTACCAGACACTGGTTCTTATATCACTTGGTTATGGATGTGAGACTTGGACAACCTGACAACGCCATAAAGCAACTGGAGGCATTCCATCTTTGCTGTCTATGATCCTTTTGCAACATCAGATGGTAGGACAAATCCCCGTCACCAAAGTTCTTGGGAAGTGCTGCAGAACTGGCATGGACAGCATGCTTACCAGGGCTCAGCTTACCTGGGCTGGTCACATGGATGATTCCTAGATACTAGGAGGAAAAACTCTCTAGCCTGCTGAGGATGAAAATCCACTCTACAGGAAGCCTCAAACTTAGATAGAAAGACAATCCGAGAGCCAACCTCAGAGCTTGCAAGTTGGATACATGGAACTAAAACAAACTTGGGTAGAGCCAGGCTCCATTATCAAACCATTTTACTATTTAATTTCATGCGATGTGGGTTTAACCTGCAAGACCAGCATCTTTTTCCTGTCCCTTATTGCCCCTTGAACAAAGTAACTGTTAAAACACTTCAGACAGCAGTCAACTGCATTACTGTGGAGTCCTTTGTAGGCTCTTTGAGGTCACAATAACAGATATTCTCACCAGAAAATATTAGTCTGTAGAAACCAGGTCAGAGCTGGCTATGGAAGTGGTCACCTGCCACCTGACCTATTTTACAAGCCCTCCCTGCTGAGAACATGCGTATAGATTCCAGCCCATGGTTTACTCTGACATTCATTGAACATCAGTCGCTGAGGACAGGAGAATACTTGCTTCTTTTGCTCTGGATGAGAGAAGTGGCTTTGATTATTCAACAAAAAAAAAAGAACTAATGGATTTCATCTTCTTTGTAGGCTATTTCAACCTGGTGAAATTGCAACAGGTTTCATTTTATCTGCGTGGAAGTATTGAATTCAGAAACTCATTTTGATTCCTTTCTTGTCGTGACTCTTGACCTGGTATCTTTGTTGTGTGCACAAACCTATTATAGCTATGGAATATGCTGAAGTTTAGTCGCCAGTGAATCTTATACAGTGACTTTATCCATAATTCAAAATATGATTCAAAACACAATTATTGCTTATCTGTCAGTGAAGCCTATAAACATATCCGAGAGAAAACTAATTGGAATACATGTCAGACAAGGAAATGGTATATGAAATAATTTTAAAAATATCTGGTGTTCATAGAGAATTGTAGAATTCCTATTGTGTGGAAGCAGAAGATTTGTCCCATCGAGTCCACACTCACATTCCAAAGACCATTGCCTCCCTACCCTAGCCCTGTAACCCCACATTTCCCATGGCTAACCTAGCTAGCCCGCACACTTCTGAACACTATGGGCAATTTACCATGGCCAATCTACCCAACCTGCACATCTTTAGCCTGTAGGAGGAAACTGGAGCAGCCGAAGAAAACCCACACAGACGCAGGGAGAATGCATAAACTCCAAACAGACAGTCACCCAAGGGTGGAATCAAACCCAGGTCCCTGGTGCTGTGAGGGAGCAGTGCTAACAAGTAAGTCACCATGCCGCCATGGTGTTTCAGAATGGCATTAGTGAAAAGAAAACTCAAGTGCTTTCACAGTGATTTTTACAATATTTATAATCCAGCAATTTTATAATTCAGAAGTGAGAAAGAATACTATGATTCATCCAGTTTGCATTCAGAATTATTTTGCCATCAAAAACTATTTCTTACGATAGAACAAAAAAGATAATAGGTTTTTGTAGTTAATTTTAATCTGATGAAATATTCTTTGATAGAAAAGAAAAATATGTCATTTGTAGGATTCCATAATCTACAAATCGTACAGAATTTAATGCTTCAGTTCTCACAGTATTACTCTGCTCTGTATGTTTCCATGTTTAACCTGGGAACCTTGAAATTGGGTGTTTCAAAGACACAAGTAGACAACTTATTCCAGATGCAAATAAAGAAAAGGTGATGCTAATTCACTGATTTACCTTTGGTTGATACTTTTCTAAGCTATCGTTTCAGATAAATTATCTTTAAGATACTTGAATCACTTAATCATCTTTACCCTGAGAAAGTTTAAGGAATATTTTTATTTAATGAACTTGTAGATGGAAATGATAAAGTTCATTGAATTTTAAAACAGTAATTTTTGAGTGTCTTACTTAAAGATATTGATCACTCTTTTCTGAATTTAGATAGCAGGTGTATCGTTACACATTTAGGTGGCCTATGTTATAACATTTTCTGACAGATAATTAGAATTATACCTCTGTCTTTGTGCTACAAGTTTAATTCTCCAACTGGGCTTCCTAATGAAACGTTGAAGTGCTGCATTTCCAATTGCCCTACATACATGTTAATGGAAAGATTATTAACTGGAAAGACAATCTTGGATTGTCTTTCTATCTAAGTTTGATTATTTGACAGTTATTTGTAATGAAACTGGCAAACGATTTAATAAAATCCAAACACCATCCCCAGCAATGTTCAGATAAGTGACTTGTGAGTAGTGATTTTAAAAAAATTCATTCACAGGGTGAGCGCATCACTGGTTTAGGCCAACATTTGTTGCCCATCTCTAATTAGCCAGAGACCATAAAGAGTCAACCACATTGCTGTGGGTCTGGAATCATATGCTGGCCAGACCGGGTAAGGATGGCAGTTTCCTTCCCTAAAGGACATTAGTGAACCGGATGGATTTTTCCTTACAATTGACAATGGTTTCATGGTCATTATTAGAATTAGAATTAGAATCCCTACAGTGTGGAAACAGGCCCTTCGGCCCAACAAGTCCACACCGACCCTTGGAGCATCCCACCCAGACCCATCCCCCTATAACCCACACACCCCTGAACACTATGGGCAATTTAGCATGGCCAATCCACCTAGCCTGCACATCTTTGGACTGTGGGAGGAAACCCACACAGACACAGGGAGAATGTGCAAACTGGGGTTGGAATCAAACCCGGGACCCTGGCGCTGTGAGGCTGCAGTGCTAACCACTGAGCCACCATGCTGCCCTAGGCTTAGGCTTAGGCTTAGGCTTAGGCTTAGGCTTAATTCCAAACCTTTCCTCTAAGAAAAAAATTGAATTCAGCTTCTGCCATGGCAAGACTTTAACCTGTGCCCCCAAACATTATCTGGGGCCCTGGATTAACAGGCTTGTGACAATACCACTAAGCCATTGCCTCACACCCTAACAGTGCCCATTCACTGGTTGCTACTCATGTAAATGAAATTGTGCTCCATTTCCTGCAAATATCTGGTTGTCTCCTATTGTTTAATGTTTTCTGCATGTTTAGCACTGCTGCCTCACAGTGTCAGGGACCCAGGCTTAATTCCACCCTTGGGCAACTGTCTGTGTGGAGTTTGTACATTCGTCCAGTGTCTGCATGAGTTTCCTCTGGGGGTTCTGGTTTCCTTCCACAGTCCAAAGATGTACAGGTTAGATGGATTGGCCATGCTCAATGTGTCCAGGGATGTGCAGGCTAGGTGGATGAACCATGGGAAATGCAGGATTACAGCGATTGAGTAGATTGGTCTTCGGAGGGTCAGCGTGGACTTGATCAACCAAATGGCCTGCTCCACACTGTCAGGCTTCTATGATTCTGTTCTTTCACTCTACTTTTCAGTGTTCTATCATTCCTAATTCTTCCTTTCACCTGTTTCCGTTTGTCTCATACATTGTGTTATTTAATTTTTATTTTCCATCATGAATGACAGCAAATCAGCTGCTAGTGGTTAACTTCAATGAAAAATAGAAAAGTTTGTGGATGATTTACTGTTGCCTGCTGGACAAAAAGCATTAAATACAAAAATTTCACTTTTCCCCTTTTTCATTTATTGCCACCCATTTCTATTTCTGTGGACTACTTTTGGAGTCACTATCACACACAGATTTCAATTCTTTCTTGAGGAAATACCTTTTTGTCGTTTTGCCGTTTCTTAATAATAAAACAGAATTTAAAAATTATGCAAGAAATCACCAGAGCATCGCTTATCTGTCAAAATCAATGCGACCTATTAAAAATTTCCATTTCTTCTTTAGTATGTAATTATCTTAGCTATTGTTGATACTCTGTTGCCAATTGAAACTCTGTAATTATGTTTGTCAAACAGTTGTAGTTTTTATGATGCTTATTTCAGTGGCAGATTTTACAGATAGTAAAAATTGAGTTTACATTTATATTAACACACCCAAGACGAGGAGAGTACTACGAGAGTACTATGTCTAATGGTGGGCATGTCTGCCAGCCCAAACTTGGGTTGATATTTATTAGGTTTATTTTCTTTTGTGAAACTCTACATTTACTGCCTAGTCCAGAAGATTAAAGATGGTTGCATGGGTGAATGGGATTTTGAACAATCAGGAAGTTGAAATAACTCCACAGAGGCGGGTATCCCATCATCACCTCACTCTTTACTTATAAATGTACTGCATTTGATACTGGTCCAGCTCCCTCAGAGTGAGCAGAGCCTCTGATACTCCTGTTTATATCTGTCAGCCAGGCCTCCCAGATTGGAGCATCTTAACAATTCTAATTGGGGAACTCATTCAATGAAATCCACCTGGCTGACCTTGCTGCAATCACAACCGAAATCCTCATTTGAGATGATCTAGCCATCATGGTATTGGGTCGGCTTGATGAATCAGCCATTCTTTTAGTACTGTTTAGAATCATACAATTGTATTTCATAAGACTGAGGTACACCTGAAAAGCCAAAAGATAGGGAAAAGTTAAGGTCTACTTGGATTTTAGGCTTGACACTAGAGTAATGTGGGAGTATTGTTGTGATCCCACAGCATCCAATAACTTGAAGCAAACAAACAGAATGGTAGAAATCAAGGGACAATCTTTTCCTGTAATAATCAAATAAAAATCAACATAAAGCACAAATATGCTAACTGGAAAATTGGATTCAGTGGAAAACATAAAGTTATACTTTAAAAAGTTGCGTGCATCAAAAGGTAAACCTCAAGGATTTCTCATTTAGATCTCCCACGTTTTTATGGCATTGAGCTGAATCTGTGTCATTTCCTCAGTTTTCACACAGGGTTTCTCTCTGTGAGGCTCAGTGAATTTTCCCATGTTATTGTGCGAAATTCACCTCATTAGCTGTATACCATGTTTGTATGGCTCCCTGCTCATCTGATTCTGGTCTGATTCTCACACTTGCCATAGGCAGAAATATGTGTTACTGCTAGGATACCCCAGGATCCCTGGTACTAGTACCACCTTTGAATCTCAATCATGCCAGGAGTAGGCTATCTGAAGTTGCTCCTCACTGTGCTGTAGCATGGCTGACACATCTTTGCCCTTACGAGAACACCAGACCACACAGCTTACCTATCCTTAGCCACATGCCATTTTAGAACCCCATTAAAGTCCTGCAGCACTGTGTACACCCGTCCCACCCTCCTGCAGCACTGTGTACACCCGTCCCACCCTCCTGCAACACTGTGTACACCCGT
>JAHRHZ010000009.1:3722206-3739570 GCA_024137785.1 Ginglymostoma cirratum
CAACACTGTGTACACTCTGTCCCACCCTCCTGCAACACTGTGTACACTCTGTCCTACCCTCCTGCAACATTGTGTATACCCTGTCCTACCCTCCTGCAGCACCATGTATACCCTGTCCCACCCTCCTGCAACACTGTGTATACCCTGTCCTACCCTCCTGCATCACCATGTACACCCTGCCTTGCCCTCTAGCAACACCATTTACACCCTACTCTGCCGTCCTGAGTCACCGTGTACACCCTGTCCCATCCTCTAGCAGTATAACAATATATTAAGAAAATAGCCTAGATTTTACCTTTTTCTTATTTTAAAGCTAAGTGTAAGGCATTGTGTTTCAGATGCAATTCGATTCATCATACTTTTTGAATTTAAATAAAACTCACTTTATTTTTACACTACAGTTAAAATGCAGAAAAATAAAAATAAAAGGAAAGAATTAGCTTAACTGTAACTCTATCAAAATGATTAACAAAATGATATATATTAACTGCTACTAGTTAACTGTTCCAATACAATAACATCCCATAAACATTTCCTTGGCAAAGGTAAATTCAGTAAAATAGATTGCCTCACATGCGATTCTAGCTGCAGGAGGAGAACCCCAGCTTTTAGAGGTAACAAAGAGAGAAATAAAAGCGTCCACATCCAGCTTCAAGATCCCAGCAACTGATGAAAGCTAAAACTAAAAATCCTGGTTCTTTGAAAGCTTGACCCCACCCATTCAGGCTGCTTCTATTGTTTCAACTTAAAATAAAAACATGGCCTCACAAAGTGTTAACTTTATTGGCTTTGAACGACTGTTTGGTACCTCAGACTCAACCTTTCTTCATAAAAAAATGGACAAACTATACCTCTTAAAGCAATAGTATTGTTACACTGAGGAGCCAAAGTGCAAAAAAAAAGGCAAGGCGAGATAGGGATGCTGTGAGCATGAAAACAAGTGAGTGCTGAGAGATTATTAAGCAGTCCTGATCTGCAGCCATCTCTAAGCCATGAGCTGGGTCCTGTCGCTATGTGCTGAATATCCTCGCAGCAGCATTGCAATGAGAGGTGCCAGGGCACTGCATATTGTAGCATTGATCATTTGATAGAGATAGTTTAGTACATTCAAGGTATATTCTCTCAAAAGCAAAATGTAGAGGAAATAATTCTATAGCATCCTGGATGACAAAACAGACAGAAATTAAGATAAAGGAGGAAAACTGTGGTTATGGTAGTTGTTAGCTGAATAATACAACTGAGAACTAGGGTGAATATAGAAGGTTGTAGGAACTGTCAATGCTGGAGTCTGAGATAACAAGGTGTAGAGCTGGATAAACACAGCAGGCCAGGCAGCATCAGAGGAGCAGGAAAGCTGACATTTTGGGTCTGAACTCTTCTTCAGAAATGGGGGAGAGGAAGGGGACTCTGAAATAAATAGAGAGAGGGGGAGGCGATGATGGAAGGTGGGTAGAGGAGCAGAGGGGTGGAGAGAAGAAGGACAGGTCAAGGAGGTGGGGATAAGGCTAGTAGGTAGGAAGTGGGGGGTTGGGTTTGGCCAGTGAGGTGGGAGGAGTGGATAGGTGGGAGAAAAGAAGGACAAGTCAAGGAAGCAGGGACGAGATGGGCTAGTCTTGGGATGAGGTTGGGGATGAGGAGATTTTGAAGCTTATGAAGTCCACATTGAGACCATGGGGCTGCAGGATTCCCAAGCTGGATAAGAGGTGCTGTTCCTGCAGCCTTCGGGTGGCATCGTCGTAGCACTGGAGGAGGCCAAGGATGGACATGTCGTTCAGGGAGTGACGGGGGAGTTGAAGTGGTTCACGACTGGGAGGTGTAGTTGTTTGTTGCCAACCGAGCGTAGGTGCTCCACAAAGCAGTCTCCAAGCCGCTGCTTGGTTTCCCCAATGTAGAGGAGGCCACATCGGGAACAGCAGATACAATATACCACATTATATTGCAGGTGACGTACAAGTGAACATCTGTTTAATGTGGAAGGTTTTCTTGGGGCCTGGGATGGGGGTGAGAGGATAGGTGTAGGGGCAGGTGTAGCATTTCCTGCGGTTACAGGGAAAAGTGCTGGGGGTGGTGGGGCTGGAAGGGAGTCTGATTCCCTGGTCCTCAACACCTCATCTTTACCATGGACGTCCAGTCCCTATACACCTGCATTGCCCACGCAGATGGCCTAAAGGCCCTCCACTTCTTCCTGTCCCGCAGGCCCGACCAGTCCCCCTCCACTGACACCCTCATCCGCTTAGCCGAACTCGTCCTTACCCTCAACAACTTCTCTTTCAATTCCTCCCACTTCCTGCAGACAAAGGGGGTGGCCATGGGTACCTGCATGGGCCCAAGCTACGCCTGCCTCTTTGTAGGTTACGTGGAACAATCCCTCTACCGTAGCTACACTGGCCCTAAACCCACCTCTTCCTCCGTTACTGTATCGGCGCCCCCTCGTTCTCCCACGAGGAGCTCGAACAGTTCATCCACTTCACCAACACCTTCCACCCCAACCTTAAGTTCACTTGGACCATCTCTGACACCTCTCTCTCCTTCCTGGACCCCAGTGTCTCTATCTCTGGTAATCACCTGGAAACTGATATCCATTTCAAGCCTACCGAGTCCCACAGATACCTAGAATACACCTCCGCTCACACACCTTCCTGCAAGAATGCCATCCCCTATTCCCAATTCCTTCACCTCCACTACATCTGATCCCAAGATGAGGCATTCCACTCCCGGACATCCCAGATGTCCTCGTTTTTCAAGGACCGCAATTTCCCTTCCACAGATATCAAAAATGCCCTCGACCGCATTTCTCATGTTTCCCGCACCTCAGCCCTCACGTCCCCTCCACGCAATAACAACAATGCCAGAATTCCCCTTGTCATCACTTAGCACCCTATTAACCTCCAGATTCAACCCAACATTCTCCGCCACTTCTGCCACCTGCAATCTGACCCCACTACCAAGGATATATTTCCCTCCCCACCCTTATCTGCTTTCCGGAGGGACCGCTCTCTCCGTGACTCCCATGTCTGCTCCACACTCCCCACTAGTCCCACCATCCCGGCACTTTTCCCTGCAACCGCAGGAAGAGCTACACCTGCCCTTACACCTACTCTCTCACTCCCATTCCAGGCCCCAAGAAAACCTTCCATATCAAACAGATGTTCACCTGCAAATCTGCTAATGTGGTATGCTCTATCCGCTGTTCCCAATGTTGCCTCCTCTACATCTGGGAGACCAAGCGGAGGCTTGGAAACGACAACACCTCCCAGTCGCGAACCACTTCAACTCCCCCTCCCAGTCCTTGGACGACATGTCCATCCTCGTCTCCTCCAGTGCCATAACAATGCCACCCGAAGGCTAGAGGAACAACGCCTCATATTCCGCTTGTGAACCCTGCAGCCCAATGGTCTCGATGTGGACTTCACAAGCTTCAAAATCTCCCCACCCCCGACCTCATCCCAAGACCAGCCCAGCTTGTCGCAGCATCCTTGACCTGTCCGTCTTTCCTCCTACCTATCCGTTCCTCCCACCTCACTGATCAACCCCCACACCCACTTCCTACCTACAAGCCTCATCCTGCCTCCTTGACCTGTCCGTCTTCCCTCCCACCTACCTGCCCCTCCCCCCTCACTGACCAACTCCCATCCCAACTCTCTACTTACACTCACCTGTACGGGCTTTATCCTTGCCTCCTTGATCTGTCCGTCTTCTCTCCAACTATCTGCTCCTCTATCCACCTTCTATCATCACCTCTCCCTCTTTCTATTTATTTCAGATCCCCCTTCCCCTCCCCCATTTCTGTAGAAGGGTCGTCAGACCTGAAACGTCAGATATCCTGCTCCTCTGATGCTGCCTGGCCTGTTGTGTTTGTCCAGCTGTACACCTTGTTATCTGAATATAGAAGGTACAGTGAAATTAAAAAGTAACTAAACAAGGCATAATGAGTATGAAAAGAGACTGACAGCTAGCGTAAGACGAAACAATGATAAAAAGCAGACTGAGGTTGATTCAAGGCTAAAAGGGGTATTTATAGCTGGAAGCAAAGGATATTGTTGAGCTATTTGATGAATACTTTGCACCTGCCTTTATGAATCTAGTTCATAATGAAATATAAGGTAAATGAGACACATTGAGGATTTAAATTTGGTAGGGAGCAAATTTGGTTAGGCTATCTGTACTTAAAAGTTGAAAAGAAACCAGGGCCGATGAGATGGATCAAAGGATACTGAGGGAAGTGAAGGTGGAAATAATGGACGCACTGAGTGTAAGTTCCCTCAGTGATGGCCTTCTTTCAATTCAGAGGTGGTCCCAGAGAACTGGAGAGTTGCAAAAGCTACACTGGCAATCAGAAAATGTTTTAACAATAAACCCAGCCGTGATGGATCAGTCGGTTTAATTTTGTTGATAGAGAATCTTCTACAGACAATTGGTCTGGGACAAAATTACTGGTTACTTGGTCAAATATGGGCTATTTAAAGAAAAGGTCATGCTTAACTAACTACTTTTTTGATGAGATGACAGAGAGGGTTTATGTGGGTAGTGCTGTTATAGAATCTCTACAGCGTGAAAGCTGGCCATTCAGCCCATCAGGTCCATTCAACCCTTGAAGAGCATTCCCCCCAGACCCACACCCCTACCCTGTATTCCCCATGGCCAACCCATCTATCCTGCACATCTCTGGGTATTATGGGCAATTTAGCATGGCCAATCCACTCAACCTGCACATCTTTGGACTGTGGAAGGAAACTCATGCAGATATGGGCAGAGCATGCAAACTCCACATAGACAGTCACTCAAGGCTGAAATTGAACGCAGGTCCCTAGCACTGTAAGGTAGCCGTGCTAAGCACGAAGCCAGCATACTGCCCTAAATGAGGTATAGCACATAAACTTTCAAAATACATTTGATCTGATGCGCAACACTATAACTCATGGAGTAAAACAGGTGGTTCAAACATGGATATGATATTAACAGAGTGACAGTAAATAGAACTGATTGTTAATATGATCATGGGAAAATTTGCAGTGGAGTTCTCCAGGGGTCATTTGTTAAGATCCTTACTCTTCCTTATATATATATTAGTCACCTAGGCCCTAGCATTCAGTGCACAATTCAAAATTTGAGAATGATACAGAATTTGCAGTTATTATGGACATTGAGAAAGACTGATCAGCATTTAAAAGAACATAGACAGTTTGGTGGAATGGATGAAAAAGTGACAGATGAAATTCAATGGAGAGAAGTGATTGATTTCTTTGAAGGAACATGAACAGACAATTATTTAACAAAGGATTCAACTCTAAAGAGGATGAAGAAGTAGAGGGAGTTAGTTTTGTAAGTGCGTGAGTCATTGAATGTGACAGCATAGTTAAAAGAGTGGTTAATAAAGCAAATTGAATCTTTGGCTTTATTAATAGAGGCATAGACTACAAAGGTCATTGGTCAAAAGCTGATGGTAAACTTATATAAAACAGAGTTCAGTCTCTTTAAGCAGTACATGTGCTTCTAGGTGCTATGCTTTAGGAAGGTTGTGAAGGCATTAGAAAATAGAGAAAAGATTCAGGAGAATGGTTCAAGAGAGTGGAACTTCAGTTATGTAATAGATTGGAAATCTTCAGACTGCTTACATTGGTGAAGAAAGGTTTGAGAGGAACTTGATTGTGAAATTCCAACTGATGTGGTGGAAGGGAAGGAGGAAGGAAAGGAAAAATTGTTCCTGTTAGTGGAATAATTAAGAACAAGAGGGATAGATGTAAAGTAATTGGCAGAAGAGCAATGGAGACTTGGGGAAAATGTGTCATAGAGTGAATGGTTAAGACCTGAAATGTGCTGGCTGACAGCATGTTCAAGCAAGGTTCAAGCAAGCTATTCAAGAGGGAATTACACTATTATTACCGATGCTGCTGGACCGACTGAGTTTCTCTAGCAAGTTCGATTTCTGTTTCACATTTTCAGCTTCTGTAGCTGTCAGTATTTTGTGCAGTATTATCTGAACATGAGCAATGTCAGAGAGCTCTTAATAACTAATCAACATTCTAGGCTTCATCAACAGGGACACAGAGTAGGCGAGCAGGGAGAGTAGGTCGAACTTTGATAAGACAGGGGTAAGACCTCAGCTCGGTTCTGGGTGCCATGCTCAGGACGGGTGTGAGTGCATTGGAGGGAGTGCGGAAGAGGTCAAAAGTCACACAACGCCAGGTTATAGTCCAACAGAATGGATAGGGAGAAGTAGTTATCAGTTGTAAAGGGATCAAGAACCAAAGGGCACAGTCTTAAAGCATTTTGCGAAAGAAGCAAATGGAAAGTGCAAAAAATATTTTTACACTACAAGCAGTTTGAATAGTGAATCCATTGCTTAGGCGACAGGTACAACTGTGGCGTTCTGGAGGGTATTGGATGATTATTTAAGGAAGAACAATGTATAGATTAATGAGGAAAAGGCAGGAGGTCAATACTACATTCAAATATGTAGAGGCACGTTAGGATAGCTGGCCTCCTTTTGCACTATAACTATTCTGTGTTTCTATGTTCTGGGTCATGGAGAAAGGGTTAAGTGAGTGACATGAGGTGAATTGCTCATTTTGAGATCTGGTGCAGCCAGAATGGGCTGAATGGTCTTATCCTGTGCTGTAACAAAGCTGTGGCGGCTGTTTTTATGTTTCTATTCAATTTGAAATTTTATTTCCAGGAAATACTCTGTGAAAAGGGAAAATACAACTTGGTGTACGCAACAGAAAGATTTTTCACTGAATGTGTTCAATTGTGTTGTCAAAATGACCAATCAGAAATAACCCTCCAAAGATATTTCTAGAAACTTTTTTTGTGTTACAGTGTTGAGATCTGATTCTTGGTAGTACAGCTACCTGAAGTAATTGTATTTGGAATCTCATTGGTTGAAACTTTAAGTTATGAATTAATTGATCTTGTGTTTCGGTCGGTGCCTTGATCGGCTGAAGCAATTCTATAGATTTACAACAGCATTGTGTTCACATGTGCCCAGGAGTTTTGGATAATTTAAAAAAACTCCTAAGCCAATAGTAGATAATGATCAGGATGTGATATATGTGATTCTTTCATTTTTATATAATTACAAAGTATATGTTATCTCTTTGTTTCATGCAAATTTCATGCCTAAAATCCATGATAAATATACACCTTCTTCTTCATTATTATCTAAATAATCACTATCTACAAATAAGTGAACACTCCTGTGAACATTGATGGTTGATCGTAAACATGTAGTAAACATGCTCCTCACCTGTCAATTTGACATTTGAGATGAGGATATAGGGGACTGGAGATTTAAAACACTGACGTTAAAATGCTTTTTAATGAGAATGAGCCTGAGTTTGGTGCCATTGCCGACATCCCTCTCATTTCATGAAGCATGTATTTTAATTTTTATCTCTTCACTGCAGCACAGCAGGACTGAGGTAAACAGACTGTTATGATTGGCTGGTGTGTAAGACAATTTTCAGCTCAGACCCTGAGTTGATGGCACAGCTGTAACTATCTCTCTCTGCAATACAATTTCACACCAAACACACTGAGGACCTTATAGCTACAAATCTGGGTGGCCCTTAACACAAACTGTGATGCTGAATTAACTTGTGTCTATTGCTTCCGATATAGGGGGCAAGCAAACCCTATACCGTGTGCTTATTCAAATAATTGTGTTGTTCAGCTCTAAGTGCATTGTTGAGATACTGCACGCTTCCTTCCAACATGGAGGCAGCAGGGTTAGCTTCTTTTGGATCCTGAGCACGGGGCTCGGCCGTTCATGGCTCATGTAGCGGGTTCTGGTGTATCCACACAGCTTCATCATTGTCTTTCCAGCTCGGTAACGTTTGTTCTCTTTTGGTTGCTCTGGGCCCTCCTCCTTGTTGTCCTCCTGTGGAACTCCATCTCTGCTCCATCTCAGCTGGCAGCATCTGAATGTGAGCCAGGACCCCATCGGTCAGCCCAGAGCCAGGACCCCATCAGTCGACCCAGAGCCAGGACCCCATTGGTCAGCCCTGAGCCAGGACCCAATCAGTCAGCCCAGAGCCAGGACCCCATCGGTCAGCCCTGAGCCAGGACCTCAATGGTCAGCCCTGAGCTAGGACCCCATCGGTCAGCCCTGAGCCAGGACCCCATTTGTTGACCCGGAGCCAGGACCCCGTCAGTCAGCCTGGAGCCAGGACTCCATCGGTCAGCCCGGAGCCAGGACATCATAGGTCAGTATGGAGCCAGGACCCCATCGGTCAGCCTGGAGCCAGGACCCCATCGGTCAGCACGGAGCCAGGACCCCTTTGGTCAGTATGGAGCCAGGACCCCACAGGTCATCCCGGAGCCAGGACTCCATTGGTTGATGCCCAGCGCTGGAGGAGGCGTGAAACCTGCACAGCATGACTGTCTTCATCTCGGATGCAGCAGGCATGGAAACAATGGTGCTAGTGACAGCAGAAAAGAGCAGATTGCCAGGACCCTGGGGACAATATTGGACGGTAGCGACTGGAGGAGCAGTGAGGGTGAAGGCAATAGAGAGGGAAAGATGAAGTTTTGAAGCTGTCTCAGTTTTAGTAATTTGATATTGATTTATTCAGTATTTTACTATTAATACAATTTATTCAGTATTCTAAAATTCAAGCTGGCGCTAGAACATGGTGACATTATCCACTTTTCACTGTATCTAGGTACCAGTGACAATACATTAATAACTCAGATTGAGTAGCTGACAGGATATATTGTATAAGTTGATGGTTCTGAAGTGACAATGGCTCCACCGAGTTGACTGATGTTCCACACCATCTGTGGGTGGAGACAATGGCCTGATTTTGGTTCCTGGGCTGAGTGAACAGAGACGAGAGAAATCCCAGCTCCATGGGCCCTACCTTTAGAAATGGCCACAGAGGGTGGTTCCTGTGTGGAATGAACTTCCTGAGGAAGTGGTGGATGTGGATACAATTGCAATGTTTGAAAGACATTCAGATAAGTACATGAGTAGGAAAGGTTTGGAGAGATATGGGCCTGGAGCAGGCAGGTAGGACTAGTTTAGTTTGGGATTATGGTCGGCATGGACTGGTTGGACTGGAGGGTCTGTTTCCGTGCTGTATGACTCTACACAACCACACACACCCTCACCCTACTCCCCATTTTTGATCCAGTGGAACAGGCTGTGTTGGGAACTGGGCTAGACCACCTGATAATAAAACAAAACTGTAAGAGGCTGGCAAAAGTTCGAACTGGCCTGAATATCTTAAAATTAGTCTACAGTTTGGAAAAGAAGAGATAAATTTTAAATAACGCAAGTGTTAGAAGTCATGGCAAAAGTGAGTTTGACCTGGAGAAGACACAAGAATGGCACACCATGGCAAACAGTGACTCAAAGTATTTCCAACATTGCACTGGACACCTTGGTTCAAGAGGTGGAAAACAGGGGCGATGCCTTCTATATAAACACAACCAAGATGCCCTTCACAAAAGAATTGTGATCTCAGTGGTTCAGGGAGCTGTTGAAGTTAAGACCAGGAGCCTAGCCTGACGACCTGAATGCCATGTTGCAAGACATTCAGTGACTCACACGAATAATCAAGGTCAGTTGATGTATATACCAATGCCATCTTCTATCAACAAAACTAGCAGCTTCACAAACTGTTCAATGCACCACACCATTATCACTTGTTTACCACTAATCTCTATCAATCGTGGCTCGTACCTAATGGTCATAGCTTCACCTTATGTAGACACTTAGCATGGGTGCAAGTTTCACACTCACAGATTACAGCTTGCACGTAATAAAGTATGCAAATTAGTATTTGGTAGCACAGAACTTGAGTATTGCTAAAGAATGTTACATTTTGTTAGGGTTTTTACATTGCACTCATCAGGCCATTTCAGAAGAAATACCTAAAGTAAGGGAAAAGCGACATTTATGTTATCTAAGAGGAGAGTACTGATTGCTTGGTACGTAGACTCTGATTGGTAAAGTCATTGCTATGGAGCATGCACCAGGTAATGATGACAGGCAGGTTTTCCCCCAGCCCCCATTGCGAACTGTCAGCCTTTTCTGTTATTATCGAGTGGCCCAGCCCAATTCCCAACACAGCCTGGCCCATTGGGCCAAAACTTGGGTGTTATGTGTGGCCATTTCTAAAGGTGGGCCCATGGAGCTGGGATTTCTCTGACCTTTGTTGACCCAACCCAAGAGCCAAAATTAGGGCTGAGTCTCCACCCACAAGCTGTGTGTGCCATCAATAAAATGGGTGGAGCCACTGTAACTTAAATATTATTCCTTTGCCACTAACTTTCCAATATATCCTGCCAGCTACTCAAACATGACTTCCACATCATTCAAAAATATTGCTTGGTACTCACTGACACATTTCATTCTCTTTCAGGACAAAGAGACAAATAACCAGAAGTGGAAGCACTGAATCAATGGGAGATAGAGATCATACAATGCCTACAGTGTGGAAGTAGGCCATTTGAGTCCACACCAACCCTCCAAAGAACATCCCACCCAGATCCACCCCATCCCTGCATTTCCCACCCTTGACACTATGGGGCAATTAGCATGGCCAATCAACCTAACCTGTACATCTTTGGATTGTGGGAGGAAACCGGAGCACCTGAAGGAAACCCACGCAGACATGGGGAGAATGTGCAAACTCCACACAGACAGTTGCCCGAAGGTGGAATCAAACCTGGGTCCCTAGCGCTGTGAGGCAGCAGTGCTAACCACCAAGCCACCGTGCCACTCAAGGTATGGCTGCATGGCCTGTCAAAATGTTGCTCAGTGTTTGACTGTTATGGTAAAAGCTGAAACCAAAGTTAGGAACATTCATCTCACTGTTGCACAAAGTCATACTGCTGTCATCAACATTGTGGGTATCAGTGCTTAATGGCACTTGCAGGATGCCATAAAAGTCAAACAATGCGTCCTCCAACATATTGCCAATATACCTAATACAAACAAGGAACAGAAGTAGGCCATTTGGCCCATTCAACCTGCCCTGTCTTTAGACAAAATCATGTTTGATCTGTTTAGAATCTTAGATCCATATTCATGCATACAGCTTATTAGCTTGTTTACCAAGATTTGATTGAACTCTGCTTTAAAATATGCAAAGTTCCTGCTTCCATTGCCTTTTCATTAAGGGAGTTCCAAAGATTCATTACCCACTGTGAAAAAATATTTTGCCTTAACTGTCTTTTAAATTGGCAGCCACTATTTTTAAACATTGACTCCTTGTTTAAAATTTTCCCGTATGAGGAAAATTCTCTTCAAATCTACTCTATCAAGACCCCCAAGGATCTTAAATGTTTCAAATAAGTCACCCTTTACTCCTCCAAACTCCAATAGATACAAGCCGAGCCTGTCCAACACTTAAAGGGATCTCAGGGGTAGCTTTTTCACGCAGAGGATGGTGCGTGTATGGAATGAGCTGCTAGAGGAAATGGTGGAAGCTGGTACAATCTCACATTTAAAAGGCAATTGGATGTGTACATGCATAGGAAGGGTTTAGAGAGATACTGGCCAAATGCAGGCGAATAGGACCAGATCAGTTTAGGATATCTGGTTGGCGTGGACGAGTTGGTCTGTTTCCATGCTGTATAACTCTATTTCCTGAAAATGTCATCACTCCATTCCAGGTATTTGTTTAGTCAATTTTCCTTGAACCACTTCCAATATATTTAAATCCTTACTTAAATCAGGTCACCATCCAATACACCATATTTCAGTTGTTGTCCCATTGAATCACTTAAATCTGGGTAATTTTGTAATCAGTTCCTCTCACCATAAACGATAACTGCTGGCTTTCCTAATCTCTTGTTGTGTCTGCCTCTGAACCTTTCATGCACAAGGACACCCAGATCACTCTGCACCTCAGAGCTCTACAATCTTTCATTTTTTAGATAACATGTTTTATTTCATTCTTCCTGCCAGGTCAATTTCACACTTTCCCACATTAGGCTTATCTTGCCAGATCTTTGCCCACTCACTTAAACACTTATATCTTTTTATAGAAAGTAAGAATTGCAGATGCTGGAGTCAGAGATAATAGTGTGGAGGTGGATGAATACAGCAGGCCATACAACATCAGAGGAGCAGGAATGTTGACGTTTTGGGTCGGGACCCCTCTTCAGAAATAGTGGTGGTGGGGGAAGAGAGCTCTGAAATAAATAGAGAGAGGAGGGGTCGGTTTGGGGAAGGTAGGTGGGATGGTGATAGGTGAGTGCAGGTAGGGGGTGGTGGGCATTGGTCAGTGAGGTGGGAGGGGTATAGCTGGACAGAGAGAAGATGGACAGAGATAGTAGGAACTGCCGATGCTGGAGTCTGAGATAACAAGGTGTAGAGCTGGATGAACACAGCAGATCAGGCAGCATCAGAGGACCAGGAAAGCTGACGTTTCAGGTTGGGACCCTTGTTTAGAAAAATGGAAGGAATTACAGATTTATCTGAAGATAGGTCCAGACCCAAAACGTCAGCTTTGCTAGTCCTCTGATGCTGCCTGGCCTGCTGTGTTCATCCACCTTTACACCTTGTTGTCTTAGAGAAGATGGGCAGGTTGTGTCAATCAAGCAGGTGGGGATGAGAGGTGGGGGGGTGGTGGGGATTGGTCATGGGATGAAGCCGGGTGGGGGGCGGTGGGGATGGCGGGGAGATTTTGAAACCAATTTCCTATTCACTTCCCTCAACTCACTGACCCCTCCCCACCACTCCCTACCTGCACTCATTATCACCATTCCACCTAGCTTCCCCAGCCCTGCCCCTCCTCTCTCTATTCATTTCTAAGCTCCCTTCCCTAAACCCCCTCCCCCAACACCCCACCCCCCATTTCTGAAGAAGGGTTCCAAGCCGAAAACATCAACTTCCCTGCTCCTCTGATGCTGCCTGGCCTGCTGTGTTCCTCCAGCTCCAAACTGTGTTATCTTTTTGTAGCCTTCTTATGTCACCTTCACAGTCTAGTTTCCTTCCTATCTTTGCATCATCAACAAAATGGACAACTGCACTTTCTGCCCCTTCTTCCAAGTTATTATATAAATTGTGAACTGTTGAATTCCCAAGCCTGTGGCACACCACTCCTTGCATTCTGCCAACTGAAAAATACCCATTTATGCCTACTCTCTGCTTCCCACTTTCAGGCCAATTTCCTGTTCATGTCAATATGCTATCCTCTACACCATGAATACCGATATTTTACAATAACCTTATCAAATGCCTTCTTGAAATCTAAGGTCAGTACATCCACCAGCTCCCTGTTATCCATACCATATGTTGCTTCCTCAATGAACTCCAAAAGATTGGTTAAACATGATTTCCTTTCGCAAGACCATATTGACTCTGGATAATTACAAGGACTGTACTGAAGTGCCCTTCTATAAATTGTTTAATAATACCTTTGAACATTTTCCATAGGTCAGATGTTCAGCCAACTGGACTGTGGTTTCCTGGTCTCTGTCTCCCTCCCTTTTTCAGTGAAGAGCTATGTACTAATCAAATGATCTTCTAATCTTTTAATCCCCAAATAAAGCTAAGGAGCTTTAGAAAATTGGAACCAAATTATCATGCAGCTCACTAAACACTTCTTTTCAGACCCTAGGATGCAGACCAACAGGAAACAGGCACTTGTAAGCCTGAAACAATTTTTCCAGTACCACTTCTCTGGTGACTGTAGTAATCCTGAGTTCTCCCCTCTCTTCCATTTCCTAATTTATATGTGCTTTTAGGTGTTATTGATATCCTCTATAGTGGAAATGATGCAAAATAACCTGTTCAATTCATCTGACATCTCCTTGTATTCCATTATTAATTCTCTAGACTCCCTTCACCAACACTCGCATTATTAACTGTTTGTTAAATATTTATAGAAACTCATCATCTGCTTGATATTTCTAGCTGGCTTTCTCTTCTTTTTCTCATGCTTTGGTTTTGTTTTGCATTTCACATAAACATATAACATTTCTATTTTGGACGGCAAGTGGATCCCTGCACAGATCTACTGTGACTTTTCTGTGGTAGCAATCAACAATAAAACTTTTAAGTGATAATGTGCTGCACAAGGAACTGACAAAGTTTCTGTGCAGAGTTACCTTGTGGTCCACTTGCAGATACACTCTCAACATTGGCATTTCACCATAGTTCCTGCTGTTGGCCATCTGTCAAACTGCCAGTGCAGACTCCTACCATCCAAGTTAAGGGCTGTTTTAGCCTTCTAACACAGAACTCCTCAAGATCATTCTTGAAAACCATTTAGTCTCCGCAAATAAATGTTCCACCTGCCATACTGCAACCACAGGATTAGTGCACACAGAATCACGAGGAAAAGCAAAAGCAAACGAAGACATACATTTGGGGAAGGCACAAAGGCAAATGGTCGATGATTCTATGCAATAATGTTTGATTTTCAAATTTGAGATGCATTGTATATTTCGTGTTGACTTATTTTTGCGCTGTGATCAAATAAATGCTATGATGGTTAGTAACAGAGGAAATGTTCGATGTTGAGTGTTGGCAAATAGGGAATTGAGATTTTGTTTATTGGTGTCAGTTCATAGGGTCCTCCAGAGTGTTCCAGGCAGCAGAAGCATCATTTAAACATTCTGCTGGTCACATTTCCTGTATCAGGATGAATTTTATTCATTTATGCCATTCGTTGTGTTTCCCTGGATGTGGAGGGAAGAGGAAATTTACCCTGGAGGAAAACTCACCCCTTTTTGTCACATTTACAATTAGTGCTGGGGGAGGTGTTGTAAGGAGGGCTTTATTAACAGCACAGACCACACCTCACCAGTTTCTTGATTGGCTGCCTGCCTCCCCAGAGATAATGTGAAGTATAGGAATAGGCAAGCAGGTGGCCCCTGAACAGAACTTCCCTGCCCTCGCTTCTGACCCTCTCTGATCTCCCTTTCTGGTGGTTGCCACCCTGTGAGGAGAAAAAAAAGGAACTTAGCTTCTCGCCACTGAACGTCCCTCTTGAAGTTAGGGTGGATTTTAGAACCCAGAAGTCACCAAGTTTCAGGCCTCTGATAGGATGAGAAACTCACCCTTACTTGCCTATCAACTCTTAATAAGTACATTTGTGGGCAGTTGGGTGGTTGCTGATGACATAACTCATAAAGAGCAGCCAGAGGAATTCTTCCCCCATAGTTTTCTTGTAACGCCCTAAATTTCTGCAGATAAACCTTCTCACTGAACTTTACACCAAGATTTCCGAATGACCACTGTTGCATATAATTAATTGCAAGTTATTTCAACAATTTGTTTTCATCAAACAAATTTTCCATAGATTAATTTAGCAATCTTTAAATGGAGGAACAAAATAGCTTCATGTGTCTTGATGGCTACTCCATATATTTTGATTCAGAAACCTTTTGAGATGATATATTGGGTAGTATAGTGTTGGAGCAAATACCATGCATATAAAATGACTAATATAAATGTATTGACAGTTAATTTAGTTGTATAATGATTTGTTTTCCCCTATCCAAAGCTATGAAAACCAAGCTAAACAGAAAATCTGTTTCAATTTTAACAACTTCCACTTGCTTGGGTAAGATGGATGAATTCATTAATGTGTACAATATGAAAGGAATCATTTTGACAGAAAAAGTTGCTGAGAATGTTGATGGCTTTCATAATCTCTATACAGAATACACACCTCAAGTAAGAGAAAGACTTTCTAAAAGTAGACAATTGCCAATCACACAGACTTATTCATTTCTTCTGAGATCCAACATGTGATTGAAATGTTTATGGCATATTTTTATATTATCGGGTGAAAAATGACGTATCACCTTGAGTAATTGACGCAAACTGTAGCTCAATAGCGTACCAAAGGGGTAAAAAAAAAGGCTTTTTGTAACTTGAAATTGCAGTATCAGATGGAATAAAGAATCATTTGGATCTTATATAATATTTCATAATAATTCATGTTGAACCAATCCGAGACCCCTGTCCCAATAAATTATATGGGGTGGGGGAGGTATAGGATATAGTCATGGTCAATCAATGAGGAACATCTCAGTTTTGCACCTCCATTGTACAAACAGATATAGACCTGCATAACACAACTTCCCCTCGGCTATTTAAAGGCTGAGTGTCTGCAAAAGGGTGGGAGAGGTTTTCTCAGCTGGAGATGACCACTGCCAGGATCTGCAGGCAATAGTTCTCCAACCTGAATCTCAGTGACGAACAACTTATCGGATGTCTCCACTTCTCTACAAAGAGTCTTAATTTAAATTAGCCATCTACTGCAATGATACACACATCCCCAGTGTGAGGTCAATAATTTCCGGTTGTGCAGTTGATTATAGCGCTGAAAGTTAATACCCTGTACTCGTTCTAGTTTGAAGTGATACTTGCACCGTCTCACATTTGCAGCCCAGTGGGTGAAAAAGGAAGGTTTATGAGGCTGTGTACTCTGGGAACCCTGCAGCCCAATGGTATCAATGTGGATTTCACAAGCTTCAAAATCTCCCCTCCCCCAACCGCATCCCAAAACCAGCCCAGCTCATCTCCGCCTCCCTAACCTGTTTTTCCTCTCACCTATCCCCTCCTCCCACCTCAAGCCACTCCTCCATCTCCTATCTACTAACATCATCCTGCCCCCTTGACCTGTCCGTCCTCCCTGGATTGACCTATCTCCTCCCTACCCCCCCACCTACACGCACCTTTACTGGCTCCATCCCCGCCTCTCAGACTTGTCTGCCTCCTCTCCACCTATCCTCTCCTCTATCCATCTTCTATCCGCCTCCCCCTCCTCTCCCTATTTATTTCAGAACCCTCTTCCCCTCCTCCATTTCTGATGAAGGGTCTAGGCCCGAAACGTCAAGCTTTCCTGCTCCTATGCTGCTGCTTGATCAGTTTGCCCTATTGGGTTTTCAGAACACATTTTAAGTTTATTTCCCATCTCCTGAGGAGATGGTGTTGTTGTTGTAATGTCAACAGGCTAGTATTCCAGAACAATCGGCTAATGTTCACCTGATGTGAAAGCCTATTTAGTGTATCATTCTGGTGAATGCTCAGGGCCCCAGTAGCACTCACAATGCCCTCATTTCGCGGCAGTCCACTGTCTGCATTTGAACCTCCACAACAACCTCCAGGGCTCCCAGGCTGAATATGATTTGCTGTTCCTGCAGCCTTCGGGTGGCATCACTGTGGCATTGCAGGAGGCCCAGGATGGACATGTCGTCTGAGGAATGGGAGGGGAGTTGAAATGGTTCGCGACTGGGAGGTGCAGTTGTTTGTTGCGAACTGAGCGCAGGTGTTCTGCAAAGCGGTCCCCAAGCCTCCGCTTGGTTTCCCCGATGTAGAGGAAGCCACAACGGGAACAGCGGATGCAGTATACCACATTGGCAGATGTGCAGGTGAACATCTGCCTGATGTGGAAA
>JAHRHZ010000009.1:3739580-3770430 GCA_024137785.1 Ginglymostoma cirratum
TCTGGTGAATGCTCAGGGCCCCAGTAGCACTCACAATGCCCTCATTTTGCGGCAGTCCACTGTCTGCATTTGAACCTCCACAACAAAGTGAAGGGCAGCTAGTGGGTGACAGTGATCAATCTTTCATCCTACGGGTGAAAGTTTGAGAAAATTGTTGAGGGGGAAGGGGGGATGCATTAGGTAGTTTCTAATGTACCATCCTCACTGACAAGATAACTCACTCAATTGCCCACCAACGCACTTATGAAGTGTTGATGGGAAAAAGTTCTCTTTTGCAAAACAATGTTTTAAAATGTTTTTCATTTTTTCAGTGGGGGCTGGGTTAGCTGAATTGATCGGGTGGTCGGTGTTGATTCAGATTAATGTCAACAGTCTGGCTTTGATCCATGGTCTGACTGAGACAAACCTGGGGACAATCTTTTCAAACTATCCATAATAAAAAGCTATGGTTCAGCAAATAATTGTAAAGAGCCTATCTTCAGCAGGGAGAACTGACGATGGTGATGTAGTAGAACAACAGACGGTGGCATTTATACAAAATACAGAACTTGAATTTATGTAGAATGATTCATGAACTGAGGATGCCCCAATGTGAGAAAGTTTATTTGAACTGCAGACACTAGTAAGATGTTAGAAACACAGCAGCCAAGTTGTGGCCAGTAAACTCCAACAAGTTCCTATGTTATGATGATCAGATAATCTGATTTTACCTGTGACTGGAAAGGAAGACAATCAGAACATGGATGAAAACTGCCCTTCCTTGCAATGTTGCCATGGTATCTTCTGCTCCACTGAGAGGACATTCATTTCAGTTTAGCATCTTATCTGAAAGATCCCACTCGCTCAGTATTGCATGAGTCACATTATGAGCTGAGGTCTATGGCGTGGGATCTGAAAGCAGTATGTCTGTGTTGCAGGCAACAGTGCTGCCAAGAAATATCTGGAAAGGATCTGGAGAGTGGTGTGAGGAAAATAATGAATGCCAAGCTAAAAGTTTGGTTGTAGCATTCAATTTTAAAGACTGACTTAGGTTAGGAGATGGATGTTGAAATTTGGTGAGTTTAGAAAAGGAATTCTATTCTCAAGGAAACTAAGGAGGGACCAAGGTTTCACTGAATTTTTTAGGAAATATTTTAAATATGTGCATGATGTTTCCAACACAAAGTAATAAGAAAGGAGGTTTTACTCTAAATTCTGATTTGACAATCCAACTTGCATAATATTGCGAAAGAAATGGATATGGTAGACTTTGCAGTTCTCTCCAAGGATCTCTGCAAATAACTGATTCTGAGCTGTGACCACCCAAACAAGTTGATTTTCTTGGTTAATTAAAGTTATTCTTTTAATTCAGAATCTTCAAGTGAGAGTTTTCTCTATACTTTTATCCACTGGTAGATTTTTCAGATTTTTAACCAATTGTGCACCCTGTATATTGACAATACACTTCCAGTGTTATTTGATGATGCTGTAACCAAGGCAATTGTTAAACTTGGAAGCAATTCCAAATTTGATTTCAGTTAACAACATTCAACCTGCATCAAGGTTTAGTTGCTGAGTTCAATCTTCAGGAGACTATACTGTCGTTACTTTTGCAGTTAACAGCTGATTTTGGTCCTGACTTGGTAATGAACAACTGCGCTTTCTGTAAAGTCAATGGCATAGTTCTTATAGTGTTGGGGATTCTCTGTTGCTTTAATGGGAGTGTATTCAGCAAAGGAAGAGAAAAGACATTTTAGGCTGATATCATTTCACTTCTGACGATGTGCCAGGTCTTGATTTACATAACCAATTGCAAAACCACATACGAATTTGTAGCATTATCTAATCTGGAACCCTTTAAAGAAAATCCAATTTAGATAGCCCACAGGCTAAAAATTAAATCCTAAAATAGCCAGACACCACATTTGTGATGTTACTGTGGTATGAACAGAAAGAAATTTGCGTAGTACTGCCATAGATGCAAACCCACATATTGCCAAGTCTGAGTTTTGGTCAGAAGGGAATAGGCAATTTTATGGATGCGTTTCCTGAAATTTAAGAGGAAATCAGAGTTTATATTACTTCCACCAAAATAAAACCTTGACCTTTTACTAGTGCAAAATAGTAAAACTATACATCTGTAATGGATTCAATGTAACCAGTGACTATGCATGAACTATTACTAGCTCTGAACCGAACGTAAGAATATTTGAGCAAGAGTAAGCCACTCAGCTCCTGGAGCAAGCTCAGTGGTTGGCACAGTGGCTCAGTGGTTGGCACAGTGGCTCAGTGAATGGCACAGTGGCTCAGTGGTTAGCACTGCTGCCTCACAGCAGCAGGGACCTGGGCTCAATTCCACCCTCAGATGACTAACTGTGTGGAGGTTGCACATTCTCCCCACATCGGCATGGGCTTCCTCTGGGTGCTCTGGTTTTATCCCACAGTCCACGGTTGTGCAGGTTAGCTGCATTATCCATGCTAAATTGCCCATAGTTTCCAAGGATGTGCAGGTTAGGTGGATTAGCCATGGGAAAATGCAGGGCTACAGGGATAGGGAGGGGATGGGTGTGGGTGAGATGCTCTTTGGAGGGTTGGTGCGGTCTTGATGGGCTGAATGGCCTGCTTTCACACTGTATGGATTCTTTAATATATTCAGTTCAGGCCATGACTGATCTGTATCTCAAGTTCACTTACCTGCTTTTGCTCCACTTCTCTTGTTGCTGGTATGCAACTCAAACCCATCAAAATTTTTTGTGAAAACTATTGTCACAGTATCCTCATGCATTTGAGGAAAGAATTGCAGACCATTTTTTCTAAAAAGAATGAAATGTAGTCCACTTTAAATTTATTGCCATTTGGAGACAAAACTGGCATTATGGTAGGAGACAGATGGTGGTGGAGGGTTGTTTTTTGGACTGGAAGTCTGTGATCAGAGATGTTCCACAGTGTTCGGTGCTGGGTCCACTTTTGTTTGTCATTTATACAAATGATTTGGATGAGAATATAGGAAGCATGTTAACATATTTGCAGATGACACCAGAATTGGTAGTACAGTGTACAGTGAAAATCAGTTGGGTCAACGAGCTGAGGAGTGGCAGATGGAGTTTAATTTTGATAAATGTGAGGTATAGCAGTTTGGTAATACAAACAAGGACTTATACAATTAATGGTAGGGCCCTAGGTCATGTTGCTGTGCAGAGACACTTGGGGGTTCAGGTACATATTCTTTGAAATTTGTGTCAGAGGTTGGCAGGGTGGTTAAGAAGGCATTTAGCATGCTTGTCTGCATTGCTCAGACCTTTGAGTATAGGAGTTGGGACGTCATGTTGAGGTTGTACAGGACATTGGTAAGGCCTCTTCTGGCATACCATGTGCAGTTCTCGTCACCCAGTTATAAGAAGGATAGAATTAAACTGGAGGGAAAAGATTTATCAGGATGTTCCCGGGAAGGTGGGGTTTGAGATATTAAAATAGTCTGGAAAGGCTGGGATCTTTTTAACTGGAACATAAGAGATTGTGGGGTGACCTTTATAGATGTTTATAGAGGCATGAGGAGCATAGATCAGGTGAATGACAAGGGTCTGTTCTATGGCGTGGAGGAGTTCAAAATAGGGGGCATATTTTTATAAAGTGAGAGGAGAAAGATTGAGAAAGAATATGAGGGGCAACTTTTTTTACACGGAGAATGGTTTGTGTGTGGAATGAACTGTCAGAGGAAGTGGTGGATGCAGGTACAGTTACAGCATTTAAAAGACATTTGGACAAGTGCATGAATAGGAAAGTGTTGGAATGATATGGGCCAAGTACGGGCAGGTGGGACTAGGTTAGTTTGGGAACATGGTTGGTGTGAACTGGCTAGTCGAAAAGGGTCTGTTTCCCTGCTGTGTGACTCTATAACTCTGTGACCTCCATATTTTCCTATCTTATCTGTGATATCTTGACTATATTTTGTCTGAACTGAATTATAATAACTTTTTGAGGACTTTGCTAACTCAGTTTCAGACAACCACATCCGTATGCAACAGGAGAAGGTGCCAGGATTGATGCATGTGTAATAATTGTGTTGAATGCTAATTTTACAGGGTTAGGGCTATGATCCCAATGTTAGCAGCACTACATTTGCTATAAACACTGCAAGTCCATGTTTGCTGCATTAAATTTTATCCTTCTCTAGCAAACTTATGTGCAACGATTAAAACATCAATTAAATGTAATTATTGAGGAGTTGTGTGACAGCTGTAAGATGTATGGTTGCTTCTATGTTTCTAAATGTGTTGGGTTTAAATGCCAGAAATCAAATTTTGAGTAAATTTTAATGTATTCCTGAAGGGCTTATCTCACGCTTTTGACATAATTCTCACATTTTTAAAAATCAAATTGGCTTAACATTATATTGACGACAAGTCGTTGGAAATAATTATCTTCCTGAACCAGCCAGGTTTAATTTCTTCATTTATAGATCATAATGCTGAGAAAATACTTTATTGCAGTAATAATATAATTGAAAGAACGTACTACAACAACTCATCAAAGATACTTTGGCGGCATGCCCAAAATCTACAAACTCTACCATCCAGAAGGACAACAACAACAGGGATATGTAAACACTATCATCTACAATTTCACTTCCAAGTTACACAACATCTATATAATTGCTTTCTCTTCATGGTCACTGGGTCAAAATCTTGGAATTCCTTACCACACCGTGTAGTGGGTGTTTTTACGCCAAGTTGACTAAATTTAGCTCAAAGGCAAAGGTCCACCATCAACTTTTCAAGGCAAGAAGGGATTATTAGTGATATCTGCATTCTGAGAATTAATCGAAAAATAACCAACAGTTTTGAAATGTTTAAAGATTGTGTCTTTTTATTTTTCTGTACTTTTGATTGTAGACTGAAATGAAAACAGAGCAGTTTTAAAAACCAAGGATTGCTGAAGCATTACTGCAGGCTTTGAAAGCAGATAGCCTGTTTCTAATTGATAGAGATAACAAGGTGTGGAGCTGGATGAACACAGCAGGCCAAGCAGCAGCATCATAGGAGCAGGAAAGCTTGATGTTTCGGGCCTAGACCCTTCATCAGAAATCTCTTATCTCTGTTTCTAATTGATAGTCTTGTTTACACAGCTGCTGGTTCAGGCAGTTGTAGGAGAAGGAGCAGATGGTTTGATGGAGATTAGTCAACTGCAAATAGTTGACTGGTCTATGGAGTAGTGACCAGTTATTTATTGCAAAGTCTATCTGCCTGCCAACAACTATGTGACTGGTTCTTGGGTAGTTAAAAAACTTGGGACTGTGAACAAGATTGCGAAAAGCCTTCAGTTTTTTTCAGCTCAGGAGGTCTTTCTGTTCTATGGTAAAAAACAACACTTTAAGCCTAAAGAAAACAAATTTAATTTCCCTTCAGCAGTTACTATAAGCTGCAAATTTTAATTAATTATTCAGGGATCTTTTATAAGCATGACCCAGCCATCCTGTGCCTCCTGCAAACTAATGAAAGCATTCGGAGAAGGCGGACTGAGAAGTAGCATTCCAATCAGCACAAGATCCATCTCAGCAGATCCTGTGAACAGAGATCACTGATGTGTTTTTCCGTTTTCCCTCTGTCCATAACATTCAGTTTGTTTTTCTGTGTATGTGAGTGCGTGTGTGCATGTGCATGTGCATGTGTAAGGTGGGGGGATGGTTTATAAGGATATTTGAGTTTTAACTAGTAGATTTATATGCCAATTCTTCATACTTGTTTGCCTGTATCTGCTGATATTTCTTGGAATATGTAGTAGTTTGTACTCAGTGCAGAAACCTGGGCAGTGCTTTTTGTCTTGCTGGGTTTGAAAGTTGGGATAATTGTGGAATTCTGTGTACTTATAATATATCTCCTGACTCCACTTCTGTCTCTGTGTTTCTTTCTACTATTTTGTGTATATCAAGTATAAAATAAACTAATTAGCAGAACGACCGCTTGAATGTATACTGTATGTGATTTGATTTATTATTGTCACATGTACCAAAGTACAGCAAAAAGTCTTGTTTTGCATGCAGTACAGGCAGATCATAATGTGCAAGGATGTACAGGCCATTGGATGATTGAACAAGGTGAAGCATACAGAGTTACGGCTGCACAGGAAGTGTACAAAGCAAGATCAACATTAGATTTGAAATTAGAGAGGTCCATTCAGCAGTCTAATAACAGTGGGGAAGAAGCTGCTCTTGAACCTGTTAGTGCATATGCTCAAGCTTCTGTATCATCTGCCTGATGGAAGAGGTTGGAAGAGAATGTAACCGGGAGTGGAGAGGTTGGCTGGTTGTTTTTCTATGCAGCGAGAAGAGCAGATGGTGTCCATGAATAGAAAGTTGGCTTGTGTGACGGTCTGGACTGTGCACACAACGTTCTGGAATTTTTTACAGTCCTGGGCAGAGCAATTGCTGTACCAAGCCGTGATGCATCCAGATAGAATGCTTACTATGATGCATTTGTAAAAGTTGGTGAGGGTCCTTATGGACATGCTGAATTTTGTAAGCCTCCTGAGGGAGATGAGGCATTGTTGTGCCTTATTGACTGTCACATCTACATGGGAGGACCAGGACAGATTGTTGGTTATCGTTACTCCTAGGACCTTGATGTTCCCTGCCCTCTCCACTTCAATTCCACTAATGTAGATAGTGGTGTGCCGTCCTCCTTTCTTCCTGAAGTTGATAATCAGCTATTTAGTTTTGTTGAAACTATCACTTTAAGAGGTATATTTTGCCCTTTTTTTTCTGAAGAAAGTTTGAGGCAGAGTGCCAAGCAGTCTGTTCAAAGCCAAAGAAGTTGAAGTTTGTGAGGCCTTGGGTTTTTTTTAACATTGCAGCAACAGAAACAGCTTTAATGGGTGGAGTCAAGCTGCTACAGAACCAGGATTTTAAGTTTTAGCTTTCTGCAGTTGCTACGGTCTTGAAGCTGGATGTCGAAGTTCTTATTCCTCTCTCTGTTACAGTTAAAAGCTGGGGTTCTCTTCCTACTGCTAGAATTGCATGTGAGACAATCTATTTTACTGAATTTGCCTTTATCGAAGGTATGTCTATTGGACGTTACTACATTGGAAGAATTAATTAACAATTGTTAATATATCTATTATATATGTTAGAGTTGTTAGAGTTACAGTTAAGCCCATTCTCTTATTTTATTTTTTATCGGCATTTTAAATGTTGTGTAAAAGTAATTTTTTTTGCTTAAAGTCAACAAATTTGACCAATTGAATTACATCTGGAATGCAACACCTTACATGCAAAATAAGAAAACATTAGGGTCTTTGCTATCTTCTTAATATGAGAAGGGTTTCATGTGCTCCATAATACGAGAAACAAATTTTAAAGCTAAATTGGAGTAACATTTTGTGGGGAGGTAAATGATACACTCTAACCCCTGCAGTGCTGACTGGCCAGATTCACTGCAGTCACTGTGTTCTCCTTCTCTGTGGAAATGAGTGCAGATATAATAACAGAAGTAAATGTTCTGGCCAGGACCACGAGAAACTATAGAGAATTGTGAATACAGCCCACACAATCACACAAACAAACCTTCCATCCATTGACTCCATCTACCCTTCTTGCTGCCTTGGAAATGCAGCTAACATCATCAAAGGCTCCTCCCACCCTGGTTATCATCTCTTCCAACCTCTCTTGCTGGGCAGAAGATATAAAATCTTAAACAACGTACCAACAAATTCAAGAACAGCTTCTTCCCCGCTGTTATGAGACTTCTGAATGAACCTCCCAAATTTTGAATTTAATGTTGATCTCAATCTTTGTGCACCTTCTCTGCAGCCATAACATTGTATTCCTCACTCTGTTCTATTACCCCAATGTACCTTATATGTTATAAATTTGCCTGTACTGAATGCAAAACAAAACTTTTCACTCTACTTAGGTACATGTGACAATAATTAATCAAATTAAATTATTAAAAAAGTGAGGCAAGAAATCAGGCTGTCTGATACACGCAATGATCTACAGTCTGGGCCATTGCTTATTCTCACTGTGGCCAGGCCCGGAAACAGATTTATGTTTCCCAGCCCAACCAAAGGTCAGGAGCCTGGAGCTGAAGTACAATTGAAGTTTTAGAAACTGACCCTTTACATCGTGGAACAGAGGCTACAACCTTACACAACATAAGTTTTTCTGTGCCATGGACTCCTCATGACCACAGAAGCTACAGGTGACCAGAGAGGCCAGACTTGCTCAGTGGTTTCAAGGGGCAATTGTGAGCAACACCCAAGTGATTTTTTTTTTAAAAAGACGTAATGCATTTTAAGTAAACAAAATCAAAGTAAAATGTCATTTTGGTGACTGACAAGGCATTTTAACCCCTGCGTTCTGCATCAGCAGCTGAAACCTTTGAGTGTGATCCAATATCATTACAGTGCGTTTCATTCAAACAGAATCATGGCGTCTCTTTAAATAGTTTCAAAAATCAGCTCATCTCCTAAAACGATTAATATCTTACTGTTTGTCCCACTAACATTTAAGCCAAAAGTGGGTGAGTTTCGAGTGTTTTCAGTTCTAGTCACAGATCTTTAATCTTTTGACTTTCCAGCCAAGCCCTGATGTTATTCTAGAGAATGGGTGCTGTGTGCACTTCTGAGGCTGATGTACCCATGCTCAGATAACACGGTGTGGAGCTGGAGGAACAGAGCAGGCCAGGCAGCATCAGAGGAGCAGGAAAGTTGACGTTTCGAGTCTGGACCCTTTCCTGAAACATCAGCTTTCCTGTTCCTCTGATGCTGCCTGGCCTGCTGTGTTCCTCCCGCTCCACACTGTGTTATCTTAGACTCCAGCATCTGCAGTTCCTACTGTCTCTGTATCCATACTCAGGCATGTTGTCCAAAACTGAATGCAAATGTACTCTAATCAAGGCTGTGTACAACTGAAAAGTAACTTCCTCCTCTTTCTATTTTGTATGTTGTGTGGTAAAAGCTGACATTGAATCATTGACTGCTTTTTGCACCTTTTATCTTTCTTGTACTGGTGCATTAGCTTTCAATGATTTGCACACATGGACACCTAAAATGTTTTGCTTCACTAGCCTCTCACCGTTAGAAAAAATATGACTAGACTGGCAGAAATATTGTGAAAGCATCAACTTCATGGTAAGGAAAATCACAATCCTGGTGCAGCAAGTGAGAGAGAGAAATCTGCTTTGAATGTTTGCATACAGGTAATAGAGTTCCAGGAAATGACGACATATGGCAAAGAGTCACACAAGCAGAAGAAATTATATCCGAATCTGCTGTTCTTCTTCACACACAATTTGAACTCATTCAAAATGCAGTAGTGTACTAGACCAGCTGTTACATTCCTTTCATACATATGGAGAGCTGGCTTGAGCATTCATGTTAGATATGGTTCAGTTGTCTCGAGTCACAAGCCTGTAGGTTCAGATACTTAAGCACAAAATCTTGGTTGACACCCCAATGCAACATTGAGAGAGCCTTGAATGTTGAAGATACCATCTTTCAGGTGAAATATTAAGCTCTGTTGAAACAGAAAAGATGCCATAGCACTTTTGATGAGGAGGAGATGAATGCTCACAAGTGTCCTAACCAATATTTATTTCTCAATCAATGCCACTGAAACTGATCACCCACATGCTGTCACACCGCAGTTGTGGGAGCTTGCCGTACACAGATTGGCTGCACTGTTTCTTACAGCGACTACACTTCAAATATATTTCATAAACTGTAAGATACTTTAGGAGTCCCGAGATTCCATAAGGTGCTATCCAAATACAATCTTTTTTAAAAAGTGCCCCTAAAGGATTTGCTTTCTTTGCAGCTCTCTTTCCTGCAGACCATCTGACTGTCATTACAGCTCGCCTCCACTCCCTTGCTATTTCTGCTATCATTTTCCTTTTAAACTATTTGTCTAGTATAAAATGTTTGAGTGGAGTTATTATATCGGCAGGGTTGTAGACTTATATTTCAACTAATTCCTGCAATTCTCTTTTCCAAATATGTTTGTTCTGTTGATTTTTGTTCAGGTTGCTTGCTTCAGTAATCTTACCAGATGCGTTCAATTGCATACATTTACTTGGGTAATAATAATAATTTTCAACAATTTCCTCATGGATCTTAAAATAGGATTAGAATGAGGAAATGATTAGGGAAAGCAATAATAAATGTGGTATGATGAAGAAAAAAAAACATGCAGCTGTGTGGTACAAAGACAAAATAACATTATGTGGTTCAGGGAGCTGCTTTTCATTGCTACTAGCTGTGACTGACATCATTTGGAGATAAAAAAACTGCACATCGCATTATTAGCAGAATATTGGTAGTAATCCATGGGAGTTAAAATCAACTGGTAGTGGCTAAGTATCTTGAGTATTGCAAATAAACATGGATTTCGATGAATGTTCAACTTAGAAGCTGATTTGAACAGTAGAAATTTTATACAATATATATTTGGCATTTAATTATAACATCTACTTAAAAGCATAACACAGACAAGCCTTCAAAGTTATCATTCTTTAGAAAAAAAAGGCTGTAATCACACATAAACTTAACCAGGCCAGATGGCTGTTACCAAAAACTGTATACCTTTAAAACAAAACAGTGGCCAGCAGTTACTTATATGCTGATGTGGTCCAGGACATTGCCAAAAATTTTAATGGCCAATCACATCTATATGAAATAGAAAATTAGCCTTCAATTCATCAAAGCAGTCATCAATATTCTTAAGGAGTAAACATTTTTCACTTTGCTGTACAAAATTTAACATGGAAGTATTACATGCTTTTCTGTCAAAAAGTTGATGAATTGCTCATTCCTGATGCAGGTGTGAAAGGAGTTCAGGAATTTGATGTGCCAAGTTGAACATCAGGTTGTGTGCACCAAATTTGAGAAGTATTGTAGCTTCCTAATAGCTAATGAAATGCTTGCGTCCCGATTTTATTGATTTAGCTTCAAGGGTGGCATGGTGGCTCTATGGTTAGCACAGCTGCCCCACAGCACCAGGGACCTGTGTGGAGTTTGCGTGTTCTCCCTGTGTCAATGCAGGTCCTCTTTGTGTGCTCTGGCTTCCTCCCACAGTCCATAGATATGCAGGTTAGGTGGATTGGCCATGCTAAATTGCCTATTATGCCCAGGGATGTGTAGGCTAGGTGGATTAGCCATAGAAAATGCAGGAATAGGGTGGGGTGCTCTTCAGAGGGCTGGTGCCAACTGAACGGGCCAAATGGCCTGCTTCCACACTGTAGGGATTCTAAGATTTGCAATTATATAATTTAATCAAAAGCCAAAAGTAGATATTTCACCAATAGCATTTTAATTTGTTCTTTGTTCTCACAGATTAGACTGCTTAAAATGCCTGAGAACTGTTTCTACGTAAAAGCAAATAAAAACAAATCTGGAAGTCCTGACCTGTTTACTGAAGTTACTTTTATCTTTAGTGCACAAAAATCAGATACCATGTTCACTTTCAAACAAGATTTCCTGACTTGGAATACATCACTATTCTTTCACTGTTGCTGGATCAAAAATCTCGCAACTCCCTTCAAAATAACACTATGGAATTCCCCGCACCCTGAAATCTGCAATAGTTCAAGAAGATAACTGAGCATCACCTTCTCCAGGGGATGACCAATAAATTCTGGCCCAGCTAGTAAAGCAAACATCACATTAACACATAAATCAAAAGCTGGAATGGTCAGGTGATGCTGCATGTCCCAGCACCCATGGAGTACATAATGGTGGGTGTTTATGGGAATGGCCATAGCACCAGTTGTAAAGCAGAAGCTTTTGAAGACTATGATATCCTGTTATCTAATCTTCCTCATATTCCACATATCCCTTATCGCATAGTTTCTGCTGGTACACAAGCTGCAGATGGAGTGCGCATGCCCTCCTTGTTTTCTCTGCTCTACATTATCTCCTGACAACTTTACTCTTGTGCCTTTTTTCTTTTAGCTAGTGAAGCAGTATGTTCTGGTCTGACAGCGGAGGAGTAGCATCAAGTATAGAGTGAAGATGAAGACACAGCATTGTCACTTGATTTCACACTCACAGCCACCAGTTCAGATATTGGCACTGCATGTATCTTCATGGATGCTTTCATACTGAGATCAGTATGATACCCCAAACATAAGGGCAAGAGACAAGGATAGTGCACAGAAGAAGCACAGGGCTGGTAGTGACGGCTGGATCTGCTCCAGAGACTCTGATGAGACTATGAAGAGAAGCTTATATACTTGGTGCATTGGTGAGCCTGTTTTAAACCCTGCATTTAATGTGAAGCAGCATGCAGGAGCCCAGTTCCAAATTTTTGTGCAGAGTTTGACACCCATCCTTTCCAGCAAGCTGAAGTGATGAAGACTGTCCGTAGACTTGTGAAATCTGTCTGAATACCGATGTCTCAACCTCCAAAGATCAGAAACTCAGACTGTTGTCAACAAGGTCAGCTTGCTGCTATACAGGATCTAACTGTCTCCCATCGCAACAGTTGATGACTATGATCGAAATGACTATGGTCAAAGCAGGTTTTTGGCTCAGTCCAGCACCAAATGACTAGGATTACTGAGGCACAGCCCCAGGAAGTGGCAGCAGCTCCATGGAGTGCCCACCTGCCATTCTCTGACAGGATAAGGGCAGTTATCCTCCTACCTCTGTTACTCTGCCAGTACACTTGGTGTTGTCTGTCAGTCAGCCAGCCCAGATTGCTGCAGCCCATGCCAAGCTGATGCAGCATGCAGTCAGATCTTCCAAGTCCGGAGCTGCTTACTGTTGTACTCTACAGCCATCTGCAATTTCCACCCCAGCCCCATTAACCCTTTACATTTACTAAGCCTCCATCAGCCACTTTGCTGAATCAATAACCCTTGAGCAGGCAAATGTCAATGAAAGACAGGTGTTAAGGGGATGCACAAAAATTATGCTTTTAAATATGACATGGATTGTCTTGATCTATAAATTTGTTTTGGAAAGTTTATTTTCTGTTTTTATTTCACTGGGAATTAGGTGTGACTGGCTGGTCCAGTATTTTATGCCCCGGAGGAGGTGATGGTGAGCTGCCTTCTTGAACTTCCCCAATCATTGGGTTGCAGAAACACCCAACAGAGCTGTTAGGAAGGAAGATCCAGGATTTTGACTGAGCGAGAGTGAAGGAAAACCGTTATAGCTCCAAGTCAGGATAAGTGTGTTGTTTAGAGGGGAACTTGCAAGTGGTGGTCCTCCTGTGTATCAGTTGCCCTTGTCATTGTAGGTTTGGTCACAGGTTTGGTAGGTGCTGTTGAAGGAACCTTTTGTTAGGTTACTATATTGCATCTTACAGATGGTTCAATGTGCTTGGTTAAAGGTGAAGCTTGTGAACATTGAAGGTGGTGGATGGGTGTCTACAAAGCAGATTGCTTTGTCCTGGATATTGTCAGCCTCCTTGAATGTTGTTGGAGATGCACCTATCCAGGAAAGTGCAGTACATTCCATCAGATGTCTGTCCTGTGCCTTGTAAACGGTGGACAGGCTTTGGGAATCAGGCAGTCAATTACTTGCCACAGAATTCCTAGCTTCTGGCCCGGTCTTGTAACACAGTATCTATATAACTCATCTAATTCAGTTGCTGGTCAATGGTCATCACCAGGATGTTAATAGTGGGGGTTACAGCATCAAAAAAGTTGTTGAATGTAGAAGAGTTTTGGTTAGATTTTATCTTTTTTAAGTTCCTCACTGTCTGGTACAATTTGGCATGAATGTTACTAGTTGCTTGATGCTTATCCACCCAGATCCTGGTGTACATAGATATGGGCCTACTTCGTTTTCTAATGAGCTGTGAATGGTACTTAACATTGTGCAATCAGCAATGAACATCCCAAACTTTGGCTTGATGATGGAAGGACGATCATTGATTGAGAAGCTGAAAGTGATTGAGCCAAGGACACTATCCTGAAGAACTCCTGCAGTGATGTCTTTGGGCTGAGTGAGTGACCAACAAGAACTACAAACATCTTCATATGTGCTATGTATGACTCCATTTGTAGAGGGTTTTATCCCCTATTCCTATTGACTCCACTTTTTCTGGGGCTCCATGACACCATAAGTGGTCAAATTCTGCCTTGAAGTCAAAAACCTTGAAGTCGTTCACACCTCATGCCTTGAGTTCTTCTCTTTCATCCATGTTTGGATCGAGACGATCATAAGGTCAGGAGCTAAATGGCCCTGGTGGAACAAAAGCTGAATATCCATGCATTCAATGTCGTTGGCTTTAGTAATTGGTGAATGGGGTACCTAACAGGGAGCGATGTTGAACTTGTCTCAGACACTTGTTAGACCTCAACAAGAGAATTGTGTTAAGTTGCAGGAGCCTACTTACAGGAGAAAGGTGAAACACAAACAGAAACCGGTGGAAAAATGCAGCAGGTCTGGCAGCACCTGTGGGCAGAAAGCAGAGTTAATGTTCATATCTGACGACTTTATCAGAACTGAGTTCCGTTTTTCTGTTTTTTTGAATTTCTGTTTTTGTTTCAGATCTTCATCATCCGCAGTTCGTTGTTTTATTATAGAAAAGATGCGAATGCATTGGAGAGAGAACTGACATGATTTACAAGAACGGTTCCAGGAATGAGAAACCTCAGTGATGTGGATTGTTTGAATAAATGCTCTCCTTGGAGACAAAAAGCTGAGATAAGATTCGATAGAAGTTTTCAAAATCATGGGCCGGCTTGATAGAGTAGATAGGGAGAAGCTGTTCCTGCTTGGTAAAGAGAAAAGAAAGAGCAGGTATAGATTTAAAGTGATGCACAAAAGTAGCAAGGGTGATGTAAGAAAAAGCTTTTTTTCACAATGAGTGCTTAGGGTATGGAGTGCACTTCCTGGACTTGTGTTGAAGGCAAGTTTAGTTGAAGTATTCAAGAAGGCATTGGATGTTTATTGAGGTAGAATTGGTGTGTAGAAATGTCAGGAAAAGGCAGGAGATTGGCATGAGGGAACAGAAAAGGTTCGGGTACAATAGGCTGAATGGTCTCGTTATGTGCCATAACAATTCTGTGATCCTGTAAAGCAGCTTGGCAAGTGGTGCTGCATGTTCTACAGCACAAGCCCGTAGGATGTTATCAGAACATTAGACCCCATAACCTTTGAAGTATTCAGAGCTTTCTCGATATTACATGGAATTAATCAAATTGAGTTAATACTGGAATCTGTGAGGCTGGGGACATTAGGAGGAGTCTGAGATGGATAGTACACTTGGTATATCAGGTTGAAGCATTTCTGAAGGGTCTAGACCCAAAGTGTCAGCCTTCCTGCTCCTCTGATGCTGCTTGGCCTGCTGTGTTCATCCAGCTCTACACCTTGTTATCTCAGATTCTCCAGCATCTGCAGTTCTTACTATCTCTGAAGGTGGATGTATATGCTTCAACACTATCTTTTGCAATGATCTGCAAGGCTCCCGCATCATTGAGGATCGGGATATTTGTGCAGCCTCTTTCTTCTGTTAGTTGTTTAATCGCCTAATTTGAGATTGGATGAGGCAGGACTCCAGAACTTAGAGTTAATGGTGTTATATGCTGCTTCAAATATTTAGTAGACAGGTAGCCCTCTATTGGTGCTTGACCAGGTTGATAGCACATTTTAGGTATCTCTAGCACTGTTGTTGGCATTTCCTTCTGCACTCTTTATGTAACCAGCGTTGAGCTCCCAGGCTTCCAGTGAGGTGGGTGACATGCTGGGCAATGAAGTTGCAGGTTGTCATTCAAAGTAATATTGTTGAAGTTGATGATCCACAATGTCTCAGGAATGCCCAGTTTTAAGTTGCTAGATGTATTTGAAGTCTGTTCTATTGTGGTATTACCATAAAACATGATGGAAGGTATCCTCAGCGTGAAAGTGGGGCTTAGCCTCCACAATGATTGCACACAAGTCGTGCCTACTGCTAAAGTCAAGGACAGATGCAACTGTAATACTACACTTGGTGAGGATGAGATCAGTAAGATTTTCCCTCTTTTTAGTTCCCCCACCAGTTGTTGCTGACAGTCTCATAGCTGTGTGCTTTAGGAATCAGCTAGCCTGGTCAATAGTAGTGTTACCTAGCCATTCTTGGTGATGGACATTAAAGTCTCCCATCCAAAGTACAACTAATGCTTCCTCTAAGAGATGTGTACCATAACGGGGCAGTGATTCATCAGCTCAGAATTATCTTTGGCAGGAATTTTCCATGCCCATATTTCACTTAATGCTATGAGACTTATTGGAATGCTGAGTAGGTTTTGAGGACCCTCAAGGCAACTCTCTCTTCACTTTCTGCCATCTTTTGTGGGTCCGTTTTGTTAGTCGGACAGGACATATGAGTGATTACCTGTGAGGTATGTTCCTGTCAGATTGCTGTTTAACTAATCTATGGGACAGCATAACTGCCTGGAATTCGTTAATACGTCTTTGCAAGGTTAACAGGGCTGGACCTCCATTGTCATATCTCCTCTTTAGGCTTTGCAGCAGTTTGATACAACTAAGACATTTGCCAGGCTGTTTCAAGGGCAATTAACAGTCAAACATAATACTGTGGGACTGGAGTCATCTGTAGGTCAGACCAAACAAACTTGGCAGATTTCCTTCACTAGAAAGGAAGAGTGAAGCAGAGTTAGTAATAACTGCAGATGCTGGAGTCAGAGACAACACAGTGTGAAGCTGGAGGAACGCAGCAGGCCAGGCAGCATCAGAGGAGCAGGAAAGTTGATGTTTTGGGTTGGGACCCTTCCGCAGAAAGGCTAAGAGTGAAGCAGATGTGTTTTTTGACTCTAGGCTCGATTCACTTGCAATGTGTGAAAGAATTTTTTTTCTTAAATCACACTTCCTTCTTTTGCAAATCATGTCAAATCTGTGCTGTCTCATTCTCAATCCTTTTACGTGCAGAAAATGTTTCTCCCTATCTACTTGAGTAGATAGGGAGAATCATGAGTCTCATAAATCACGAGTATCCTCATGATTTTGAAAACTGATCAGCTCTCTTCTGAAAACAGAACGTTTCAGTTTCTCAGGTCAATCTGTGCAACTGAAATTTCTCATTCCTAGAATCATTCTCTTCTATCTCTTCCACACGCTCTCTCACATTCTTGAATTCCTGAGGTTTGGCACACAGAATTGTTCCCAGTACTCCAGCTAACTAGTGATATGTACAAGTTTGGCATAGCCTTCTCACTCTGAGACTCTATGCTAGCTATTAATGAAGTCAGGGATACTATATGCTTTACTAACTACATCAAGACAGCATTTAACAAACTTCTTAACAACAAGTTTTGACATCAAGAAGCCTGAGTAAAACTAAAATAAATGGAAATCAGAGGAAATGCTATCCACAGCTTGGAGACATATCTAGCAGAAAGGAAAATGGTTGTGCTTGTTGGAGGTCAATCATCTCAGTTTCAGAATTTCACTGCAGGAGTTTGACAGGGTTGTGTCCTAAGCCCAACCACACATACTTGCTTCAGCAATGACCTTCCCTGCATCATACTGTTAGAAGTAGGGATTATTTCTAATGATTGCACCATGTTCAGCACCATTTGTAACTCCTCAGATACTAAAGCATGTCATGCCAAATACAGCAGGATCTGGACAACATTTAAGTTCTGTTCTGAGGAAGGGTCATGGACCCAAAATGTTAACTCTGCTTTTTCTTTCATAGATGCTGTCAGATCTACTGGGCTTTTCCAGCAACTTTGTTTTTGTTCCTGATTTACAGCATCCACAGTTCTTTTTGTTTTTATTTAACATTTAAGTTTGGACTTCTTAATAGTAAGTGGCATTTATGCCGCACAAACACTGGGCAATTATTATTTCTAACCTAAGAGAATCTAACCATCTCTTGTTGACATTCAATGGAACGAAAGTCTCCTCTGTCAACATCCTGGTAGTTGTACCATTGAGGACAAATCTCCTCTTTGATTGGCACTGTATTCTTTGGATTACGTATTCATTTCCTGAATCACTAGCACACAGCAGCATCAGTAGGTACCATATACAAGATGCATTGCAGTAACTCTGTCCATAGCACCTTCCAAATATGAATCACTACCACCTCAAGTAAGTCTAGCACACGCATGGGAAAACCATCACTTGAAATGACCTGACAAACTTGCTGGCTGTATCAAACTACTGCTGAACCTAAAGAGAAGAAATGACGACAGGAAACCCAGCCGTAGTGATCTTGTAAAGACCTTTAACCAAATTCTGGGGTCTTGTGCTGTCTTACAAATCATTCAAATCACACTCTATCCTGACGTGGAATTATCTTGACACTTCTTTGTTGGCACTACATCAAAATGTCAGTGCTTCATGTTTAGCAAAACCATGAAGTACCTTAACCATAGAGATTGCTGCAGTTTAAGAAGGCAGTTTACCACCACTATCCCAAGGCAAAGCCAGAAACCATATGACACCAAGTTATAGTCCAAAATCCAAAATATAGTCCAAAATTTGAAAACACAGGCTTTTGGAGTGCTGCTCTTTCACTTCACTTGATGAAAGCTCATGATTTCACATAAACCCGTTGGACTACAATCTGGTGCTGTGTGACTTCTGACTTTGTCCACCCACCCCGTCCAACACCAGCAACTCCACGTCGTCTCAAGGCAATTAGAGGTGGGCAATAAATGTTGGTCTAGCCAGTAATTCTCACATCCCGAAAACAAGTATTAACAAATGTGGTTCTGCTTTAAATGTTATTCAAACAGTTTGCAAATGTCAAGGAAATTTTGATCATTAATGCTCCGAGAGAAGTTTATTAATATTCCTCATCGTGTAGATAGGTTGCTTGCATGCACGAAGCTCTTAGCTGTTCTTCAGCTTGTCACATTTAATAGGTCAATGTCAATCAAACTGGAACAAAAATTTATACTCCAGTGCATAAATGAGCATGTTTTTGTGCTGCTTTCATTCAAGCATCACTACAAACAACAAGTCTTAAACGTTTTGTAAAGACAAAGTAAATGTAAAGGCAACTCATTAGGCTTAGTTAGTACACCTGAAAACGTTTTATGCATTCTGTGTCAATTTCTCAGAAAAACAGGAGGATCTAACACTCGAAACAGGAGCATTAATTTCTTATGCACAGTTTTTTTGAACTATCAGAGAGCCAATTTTGGTCTCTGTGTAAAACCTGTTAGAAATTGGCAATCACAGGCTGGAGAAGTCAATAGGGGACCCATTCTATTTTCCCGATTTTCCATGTTCCTGGTTAACAGCAGGTCTGGCACTAATGATCTATAATGAAGCCATGTTTATGGGGGCTTAGTGGAACAGGTTCCAAGAACTGAGTAGCACTCTCCAATTTTGAGTGAATTCCTAAGCTTACATCAATGTTGTTTCTTAATGACCCCTGTCAGTTTCAATTGATTGTTTTCCAGTTAAGGGAAGAAAGTATCATTGTGGAGCTGCAGAAAGATACCTTCTTGGCTGGACAAGTTCCGGCAATGCTTCGGAGCTTTTAGAGGAAAGCCAGAGAAAGGGTGAATTGGTTTCTTAGGGGAGTTAAGGTCTTACAGGTCACTGACTACAAACATCTCATGAACCCTTCCTTCAGACCCAGGAACCTACTTCATCTCATATTGATGCATTAGGAGGAGAATGTTGTAGAGACACTAGCGTTGGTAAAATGTCACAAATGTAGTGATAATGGACGATTAATATTCAAATTTTATCATTTGACTTGAATACTTAAGACTTCCCAGAACTAAAAATAGTTTTATAAAGGGCACTAATGATCTCAAATGTTTGCTATGGTCACCTGACAAGTCCAGCTAACACATATCGAATATATGAAACTGGAAGAATTACCAATTTTCACCAAGGGACCATTTAGAATTAGAGATGTTAATTTCTGTCACCTGTTAGAGCAATTGACTCATTTATGAAACATGTTAAGCCCTCATTTCCAGAAGGTTTTTCACGTTATAACCATTCATTTGGGGTGCTTTCCTTTGTAGGTGGAGAGGACAGGCTGTGAAATGTTGGATGAGCGGCCGTTTGTAGTGCCTAGTGTTCTGCTTCAGTTCTCCTGGTATGACCCCTCTGCTGGGGACACCAGTACCTCATGCGATGGCACACAGAGACCCTTCATATGCCGTGGTCCTTCAGGCCTCAGACAGTTCTCCTGGTATGACCCCTCTGCTGGGGACACCAGTACCTCATGCGATGGCACAGAGACCCTTCATATGCTGTGGTCCTTCAGGCCTCAGACAGTCAAAGGGCAACTGTCAAGGTCATTGAAAATGTCAGAGCAGCAAGGTCAGAAACCCATCTCTACATCACAGCATTGTTGAATTGTTATGGCACAGAAAGAGGCCATTTAGCATCTCATGCCAACACTGGCTCATTAAATGAGCATCATAACCCAGTGCCAATCTCCTCCTTTCACATGATACCCTTGTACATGACCTCTATCCAAAAAGTTTAAGATTTGGCAGAATAGGAACACTTGGCAACATACAGCTTGTTGCACGTTCTGATTTGTATATCCCCCAGCTTTCCTTTGGTGTCTTCATCCTGCTGTGCCTGGCCACCAGACCTATCAAATCCTCATCCTCAGGGGAGAACTGATGCTCCAGTATATGCTCACTGCTCAACATTTCTCCCTTCAGGCATGTCAGGATGTGTCATTCACAGCACATCACCACAAGACAGCTGGACACGTTGAAGGACTTCATCAGCTTTAGGTGCACATCCAAGTTTCATTAGTTGAACACGTACAACCTAATCAATGATTGTTCAAATTGTGCTGTGGCACCAATTGTAACTCTTTTCAACATCGGTTCCTGGGCTCCTCACAGAGGTACGTGACCATCTCTTTGGTTTGAATGCATATCACCCGGTATCCACCCTTGAAAACGAGTGAGGTGCCTGAGTAGGCCAGGCACCTGAAATGTTTCAGTAAATAAACATCTTAACAGCTACCCCAGGACTTCACACAGATTAAAAGATCTGTACATGACGGTCATAGACCAGTTGTACATTGAGGCTGTAGAAGATCTACCTGTTGCTAAAGTAAGCTGTCTTCTCAGTGGGAGACCTTAATAACAACATGAATCCTTTCAATGGCAATCTGTACCTTGTGGAACCCAACGATGTTCTGGATTCTATATCTCTCTGAGCATTATTGTCTGAATTGGTTCAGAATTATACACGTTGGTTGGCTTTCTTGAACATGGCACTGGTGATCATCCTGGTGCATTGATGAGCTGTAGACTGGGAGATGTCACTGATACCGTGAGAAGATCTATGGAATAGTCTTCAGCTGTGGAAATTCAGCACCATGGTGACATTTAGCATCATGGAGTGCCCACCTCTTTCGATGGGGCTCAGCTCCTCGTCTATCACGATGCCCAGTTTCATGACCACCTCCCAGGAGTGGGGCAGTCTTCAGTGACACTGCTGCTTCAACATTTACAGGAAGATGAGCCTCTGACAGTGGAACATTTTTGGGGGAGTACAAGAGATGAATTGTGTGTCTGTGCCCACCTCACCTGCTTGCTCTCTTAGGTTCAAGCTTCTGCGTACTTCTAGATATTGAATGCCAGTTCCTGGAGGCAGCTGCTCTCTCCATTTCTGACGCCCCTCTTCATTGGTTGCCCTGAAGCCTGATTAGATGAGACCCTCAGCAAATCACATACTTTATCTTTCAGGATTATCCCACCCCACTTTCATTACGCATTCAAGTATCAAGAAAATGTGGACACTTAATCAGAATTCCCCAACTGTGCAACACAATTGTATCTTGGCACTAAATATTTACTGCTGTTGACTCTGACCTATCCTAACAAGTTACTCTATCCTTCACAAAGACTGTCTCCTGACAGATGAGGAACTGAGATTCTGCCTCGATATAGCTGGCGAGTCTCTGAAGCTCTATAGATCTCATGCACACCTAGGAAAATGTGAAACTGCTCATAAGACCAGCACTAATTGCTTCTGGAGCCCATTTAATTACCTTCTGCCAGATTGAAGTTCAACTGCCTTTCACCCAGCTGGCCATCTTTTGTAATATTTGCAAACTAAATGAAGGTACAGAATTTCCACTTGACATTTTCTGCCATGATGTTTTCATGGTGTTCCGTCTTCTATCCCATCTTTAAAGAACCTGTAGATTTAAGGTGTATATGTGAGTGGCCAAGAAAACAGACCTTTGGAATAAAGTGCTGGTCAACTTACACAATGGGTGTTGCTTACCTTGTAAGAAGAAACCTAAAAATGCGATGTGTTTGATAGATAGAGATTGAATGGCAGATCACTTGGAAAAACAATGGCAGGATCAGACAGAGTCAACATGGATTTACAGAAGAGAAATCATGCTTGACATATCTACTGGAATTTTTTGTGAATAAATGTTGTACAGTTGATGAGGGGGAACCAGTGGATGTAGTTTACTTAGTCTTTCAGAAGGTTTTTGATAAGAATCTGCATAAAAAATTAGAATCTAAATGTAAGGAACATGAGATTGAGGGTGACACGCTAACATGGATAGAGAACTGGTTGGCTGAGAGGAAACAAAGAGTCAGAATAAATGGGTCTTTTTCCGATTGAGGCACTGGAGGGATCAGTACTGGAACCCTAGCTATTCACAATAAATATTAATGATTTAGATAAGGGACTAAATGCAATATCTCCAAGTTTGCAGATGACACAAAGAGAGTAAACTGTGAAGAGGTTGCAGAGATGCTTCAGTGTTATTTGGGCAAGTTGAATGAATGGGCAAATGCATGCCACATGCATTAAAATGTGGATAAATGTGAAGTTATCTTTGGTAGCAAAGACAGGAAAGCAGCTTATTATCTGAATGGTGATAGATTAGGAAAGGGGGAGGTGTAACAAGACCTGTGTGTCCATTCACACCAGTCACTGAAAGTAAACATTAGGGTGCAGCAGGCAGTAAGAATGCAAATGGTAAATTGGCCTTCATAGAGAGAAGATTCGAGTACAGGAGCAGGGACACCTTGCTGCAATTATACAGAGCCTTGGTGAGGTCGCACCTGGAATATTGCATCCAGTTTTAGTTTCCTTATCTCATGAAGGATGATCTAGCTATAGAGGGAGTGCAATGAAGATTTACCGGATTGATTCCTGGGTTGGAAAGATTGATGTATGAAAGATTGGATTGGTTAGGACTATATTCTCTGGAATTTAGAAGAATGAGGGGAAACTCATTGAAACCTATAAAGTTCCAACAGGACTACACAATGTAAATGCAGGAAGGATGTTCCTGATTTGTATGGGGGTGGGTTATGGGTCACAGTCCAAGGACAAAGGGCAGGCTGTTTATGACTGAATTAGGGAGAATTTTCTTCGCATAGACAGTGCTGGGCCTATGGAATTCTTTGCCATACAAAGTGTTGATGTCGGAATATTAAATGTTTTCAAGAAGGAGTTGGGTATAATTCTTAGGGTTAAAGGGATCAAAGAGTATGGAGAGAACATGGGAACAGGGTACTGAGCTTGACGATCAGTTAAGATCATATTGAATGGCAGGGAGACTCGAAGGGCTGAATGGCCTACTCTTGCTTCTGTTTTCTATGCTTCTGTATCTCTGTGTTTGCTCTCAATGATCCCTTTGACTTCTGTGCCTCTCAAATCCTCTTGTTTAATTATCTCCTTAAAACCTACCTTTTTTGGCCACCAGTCCCAATGACTTTTTATGTGTTTCAGTGACAAATTTTGTCTGACTGTGCTCTTCCGAAAGGTCTTCAGATGTTACACTTCTTTAAAAAGTGCTGTATAAATTCAAGATGCAAGATCACAGATGTTAAATGACCATTGACAAAATGCAAGATTGAGCTGTCAGGCAAAGTCAGGGGTAGAAAATCTAGCCCATAGGGTAATACAGCACAAATTCCCTTTGGTCCATGACCTCTGCATGGATACCTTTCTCCACATAAGCTATCAAACCTATTAGACTTTCCTCAATTCTCAACCTCTTGTATACTCATTATTTTCAAGTATCTAACCTCTAAGGGAAATAATTGCCTTTACAAGTTCAAGGGCTTTCATAGTGGCAAGAAATTCTGCTTTCGATGAAAAGAAATATTTTCTAAACTATGTCTTAATTATCTGAGTGATTCTATGGAATTTATGCATGTCCAGCATCTACACCAGCACCAGATCCTCCATAAAAACAAATCTTTTAGTCTTGAATTTAGCTGCTTTTTGTGTGATCTGACTTCACTCAAACTTTACTGCCACTTCTGCCAAAGTTCTAAGTACAACCTACAGAAAGATTTATCGGCTGTAAAATGAGGTGAGGTGTTTTCACACCATAATGAGTTACTGTATAAATGCAAATTATTTTCTAGGGAAGAACAAACAAACCTTTGATGTGGAAGGTCAAAGTAACTTGTCCCCTTAACTACATCTACACAATATTAGAGAACCAATGATGCAGACGTTGCATTATGTCAGGATTACTGAGATCTGCAATATTTTTACTTATTTGTAATTCTGTGATGTTTTCTTTCACTATAATTGCTGTAGACGCATGATTGAATACTCAGTTATTACAAGATCGCTATAAATGTCAGAAACTGCACTGCTTTTGGCAATATCATAAGGAACCTATTGGAAACCATGAAACGTCAGAATTCCTGTCAAGCTACAGAAATGACAGAAAATTTAGATTTTTTGGGATAGGTATTTGTTACATTTTGCCAACCTTGGGGTCATCAAAGAATTCAGTGCAGACGAATATATCAGCCAGCACCTGTTCTGTTAGTGTTTCTAAACCACTGCTAAAGTTGCACTGACCATATTGTAGCTGGCTTCACTTTCCTGTCGAAAGGTCCCTCGATAACATTGGTATAGGATGAGTGTAGCAACTAATGGGCCTGCCCGGCATGTAAATTTGCAACAGTGGCTGTATGTCAGAAGCACTTGACTTGGTGTAAAGTGACGTGTTGTGAAAGCTGCTATATAAATTATTAAAACACCTTGTGATTCTGGTTCAGTTGCAGCTACAGTGATGTCCAACCAGATGACAAACCAAGTACGTCCAATGTTGTCGAGATCTATCTTTGTACTGGTTGACTAATGCCCTTTAGGGAAAGAAACTTGCTGTTCTTAACCTGGACTGATCTACATGTGACCCCAGCCCCTCATCACTGGAGTTGACTATTAACTGCCTTTTGAAATGGACGAGCGAGCCACTTGGAGGAAACTCCTACTCGTGCTCAACATTGCCACCAACAGTCTTCCCTCTCAGCTGCACACAGGGATGACCATGCTACAATATAAGCTTCTCACAAGCAGTTTCTTGTAAGGTATTGCACATGCCTATGCACTTTCACTGAAAATTTAAAGATAGCATAGATTGAAATAAGCAGGTCACGCACATCAAAGAAAATGTAGGGAAATCATCGTCACCACAAAATTCCTTGGTCAACTAGAGATGAGCAATAAATACCAGCCTTATATACCTTTGGAATAGATCGAGAAAAGGAGGCCAATGTATCGAGCGTAGTGTTATGTTTAGTTTCAGACTGAAGTGAGGTGAAGAGAAAGGTATTGATTTTCACTTTAGTTTTCGACACATGAGAACAATATTTCATCTCTGGACATATATGGAACAGTGATAGTAGCATTGGCGACAAATGTACTGCACCTAACTGCTTGATTAGGATATTAGGAAGTGAATTGAGACCTATGTTTGCCTTAAACCCATTTGAAGTCAGGATTCTTTGGCTGGTAATGAAAGGTCAAACTATAATAGCTTCCTGTATAAGACTTTTCTAATTGGCTATTTCTGTAAAGACTGCTTGCCAAAAATGGATTGTTAAACTGTGCTAGGTTCAACAATTAAGAAACCGTGTTGATTGGGTAAGAGACAAATTGAGTGAGTCTGTTGTCTCCCTGAAAGCAGCGTCTAGAGAAGGTTATTAATCTGGCTACATTGGTATGTTAGAGATGAGCTGATTTCCCTGTTGGAACAGCTCAACAAAATGCCTGGAACTCTATCCCCTTATCATGGAGCCTAGACACAACGTGTATCTCAAAAGGGGTTGATGGGTGGAGTGGGAGAGGTGGTTTGAAGCAGGTGGAAGGAGTTGCGCTTTGAAAAGCATTAATGGAGCTGTTTATTTTAAAACTGAATAAGTCCTTTTAAAAATTGTTGTCGTCTGTTTACCCAAAGCCACCATTGGTGAATGCTATGAACGCAGCAAGATCCACCCATATATTTGAAAGTTGCATGACAATTCCAGTGTCATTATAAATCATTATGGCTGCAGCCTGTTTAAACTTGGATTCGAGACTGGCCAAATTAAAGCCTCCAGCAAATTGGTCTTGTTGCCAGCGAAAATGGAATTGTTAAGTGCTGTCCTGCTGTTTGCTTCACACAGTTACCGTTTTTAAAAAGGATAAAAACTGCCTAATGTTGTCGATTAGTGTGAATCTCTGATTGTGTTTCATCAACAAATAGTTTGTTTATGTTGGCTGCACTTATTAGGAAACTCATGATTTTGCACCTGTTAATTTATAAATAAATTACGTGAGACCTAACCTGGTATTTTCTGATAGAGTGAGTAGGTTCGTGATTTCCCTTGCTCAAGGCTCAAGTTTTGAAGGTTACTACTTTACTTCCACTAGACAGTAAAAAGAGCCAGGTAAATAAGGATACAATATGACCAGGCTGCTTTATTTTTTAATCATCATGCTGGCAATTGCTGTCACTGATTAAGACAATAGATTGAATTTTGTCAGAATTAACAGACAGGTAGGAGAAAATGGAATTATGCAGCAGATGGCATAAGGCAAGACATTACCAAAGGAACCTTCCTGTCCTGCTGGGGCACTTCTGTCCAAAGCAGTTCAAAGTACTCAATGCCAAATTATCTCTCTGCAATATTACCAACCTTGCTTGAAATTCAAGACAACTCTGCCACCATCTGTGCCTTGGTCAAACAGACACAAGCAGCAATAGAAGGGATTGATATATCCTTATATCCTCCACAAAGCCATCAAGAATGGTTCACAAAGTGGCTGAAAATGCAATTTCAGAAAGACTTGATGGTGATTATGTTGTGGATTGTAAGGTAATAATTTTTCTCTGAGTGGAAATATTTGTAAGACTCCAAGAGCTTGGGTCTCCCATGTTAAAGGTCTGAATCATTAGTCAGAAAATGCATTGGTTTTGGTTCCCTTGTTTTCACCAGACCCCATTTCTTGTTACAGTTCCAGACGGGTACCTCAAATATCAAGCTCCAGAGAGAGGAAGCCTCTATGGAGAGAAATCACAGATGCTGCCAGATCTGCTGAGCTTTTCCAGCAATTTATGATTTTGCTTTTAATCCCTGTCCTTGTGTTGTCTTCAAAGTGTGTCTTTAGTTTGGGATGTATTCCACAGGTAGTCAATTGCTGTTGAACAGGGGGTCAGCAGTACTTTGTAATCTTTGTAGTCATGACAGATCATGATCCAATCCGATTTTTATTGACACTTATAGATGTTACATCCCATCTGTTCCACATAGAAGTATTTTTATACCTGCAGTATTGTCCCTGTAGCAGGTTTCTTTGAAAAAAAAACCACCTTCTGGAATTAAGGGCTAAAAATATTCACAGATCTGGCCAATTGTCAGGACAACTTCAATGTGTAAATTTGGAATCTAGAAGTTGAAAGACAAGGTTAGGAGTTTTTGCACAGTTTGTGTATATACAGTGACTCTTACCCTCAGCCTTTGCAAAAGCATGTTTCCAGAGTTTATTAGGTTGTAGTACCGATGAACCATGAGATAAATTTAACAAAATCTTTAAGGATGCAGGATCTTAATCACATCATCATCTGTGTGAGAGTAAATGTACATTTAATGTATATGTTTGTTTAATTAGTGCTATAAGGAATATATTATAATGGTCCATCTGTATGCAGGTAATAAATAATTCACAAAAGCTAAAAAATTACAGAGTTAAAATATTCAACCTTCCTTTGTGTAAGCATTTGCAATCAATAATGACAACAATTGTAAAATTTAACAGATTTTGCGCCTCCAGTTATCTGATAAATATCAAATATTTTATCTCCAGAAATATAAAGCTCGAATGCATTACAGTTGTTTGAGCCTCAAGTTAACTTTGGTCGAAGTGTTAACTCAGAGGACCACACAGGTTTGGGTCCAGGTAGAAGATTAAAACCCTGGAAGTGTCAGAACCTCAGGAAAACATCTCTAATCTGCTGACTTCCACATTTTTCTTGAGTCCATTAGATTACATGCATACAGCCCCTTGGGAGAGATATGTTGCTAATTAATGTACATTGTGAGGGATGTGGAGAGGATGATGGGATAACTTTTCCCCTTTCTCCAGACTTCTTGGTTGTCTGTAACTTGATGCATTTTAGACTAATCGTTTTCATGTCTTTCAGTTGTGGGCTTTTCTACAGTGAACACAAAGCAGGATTTCAGTTAAATTTAAGTCTGAGGTAAAAAATGGGCTGAATTTTATGTTTTGTAGTTCATTCTGTGTTGTGTTGAGCATTTTGGAGGGATTTTTGAGGTAAGGCTAAGTAGGTTTTCTCACTGTCTCTGACCAAAATCATGACATTAACTGTCTACCGCACCCCTATGATGTTCATCAAGTCTGATTCTGGCCCTTTCTTACCATGAGCCATTCAGAACGACTCAAACTCAGCTAGCATCTGCTGATAAACCAGCATCCCTGGCTCCCATGCATTCAGACACACTCTTCATTCATTCCAAAGTCATCCTGCTCAATCAAAGATTAATGTCTAAACGTGATGGACGGGGGAAGATAGTACAGATGATTATCCAACAGGGAGCTCGAGATCATAGTTAAGGGCATAGTGCAGAGGAAGGCTATCATTTTCCCAGAGGAATGGTGGAGGAGGCCATGTCACCAAATTCTGGCAGCTAAGTCACCATCTGGGTCAGTGCCATCGTCACAGACTGGAGGTACAACCAGCAGAGCTGCATGAAGATGAAGGGCGTTCTCCTCTGACCAGGGAAAGTATCACTCTCATCTCTGTGCCACTACACAGTTACTTCATCTCTGCTTCTGCACCCACCTCCTACAGAGACTCATGGTCTGCCATCTTACTATTGTAGATAACTTCTTCGCTTACTCACTGCCAGCCACCACTCCAACCAGCACAATCACCACCACCACCATTACCAATCTGACACACACTAACCCTGTCAGTTCTCTGTGCTGCGTCTTCAGTACTTCAGAACACCTCAGCACCCAGCTTTCTCCCACCTGTACCAGCAATAACAGTTGCACTGCCTTCTTTCGCCTTACTCAATTGCTCCCTTTCTCTCAGTGCAGGAGAAGACAGGCTGAGCTCATAGTGGTGAATGGATGCCAACATTACACTTCTGAAGAAGGGTCTAGGCCCGAAACATCAGCCTTCCTGCTCCTCTGATGCTGCTTGGCCTGCTGTGTTCATCCAGCTCTACACCTTGTTATCCCAACATTACACTCCTCACCCTTTATGAGGTGAGAATCCTGGCCCTGACAGGTGAAGTTTGGAAACACTCCTGCCAGATGCCAGGATATCCATCTTCTATCAACCAAGTAAATATCATTTTGTGTTCCACCACAATCTCACATTAATCCCACTGTCTGTCTGTAAGTACTGACCATAAAGCCTTCAGCCTCTTGTGCCTTGCAGATTTGACCAGCATCTCCACCAAGGAATCCCTGGATCCCCCCAGAAGCCACATCCTGGATCTCTGAGGGTCAGAGTACTGAGGTCTCAGAGGAGGCATCAGGAAAGCTGCCTTCCACAGCCTCTACCAGCCCAGGTATTGACAGCTCATTGGGTGCGTCGGTGTTACAAAGTGTGAGAGCACAATTTGGTGGGCACTGTGACATCTCCACAGCTGGCTAATGAAGAAATGACCCAGGCCGTTGGCACTCAGCGGACTGTGAGAGACCAGGTACAGCTCCATCCCTGGTGGGAGATGGCCCTGTGGTGTGTGTGTGTGATCAGGGACTTCACCCACATGCACAGGGAGGGGCAGGGGCAGGAGGCAGCAATGTGATTTAGTGTAGGTGGCCTTCATCTGGTTCTCTAGTCTGACAGATTTTTTGGAATCCACCAATGAAAGCAAGTTATGAACATAACAGCAAGACAGGGATTCAACGTATCTCACAGAAATATGGAAATAAATATTCCATAACCACGACTATTTCTTACCTTTGTCCTATAGATAAGACATGAAAGAGGTCAATATCAACTGAATAAATTAATCTTTACTGTCTTGTCTATTTATGAATTACCTTGATTCACTAAACATGGCTGCCACAGATTACATGGTGCAAATTTACTGTAATTCTAGAAAGTCCCAACAGCAGTCTCTTGTGGCTGTGTAGTAGTGTCCCTATCACTGGGCCAGGAGGCCTGAGTTCACTTTCCACCCACTCCAGAGGTGTGTGATAGCATTTCTGAATGGGTTGATTAGAAAATAAAACAAAAAGAAAATTCCAACATGATTACAGGGACAGGAGCTGAGATTCCTTCCTTCTGGGTCATCACACCCTTTACATCAAAGCCAACAAACATCAAAGAGAAGCAGTGTGTCTGTGTCTCCCTCCAAGGGGTTCCTAACAAAGTGAGAATCATCGAACTTCATTAAACTTGCCTGCCACAAATGAAAACCACCCAATTTCTCGAAAGATTTTCATATTCACCTTTGAAGCAGTCTGATTCCCTGTCTACAAACATCATCTTGCACTATTATCCCCAACTTTAAAGGAATTCAGCAACACCCTGAACCCATTCATCAGGATATCCCTGAACCCTGCTCCTGAGTGTCAGAACGCTCACTGGACTTCAATACATTTAGTTAATCAATTCCTAGTTATAAAACGCTGATATTTACTGTTTATTTCTTGTGTCCGTGTGTGTGTTCGTGTGTGTGTT
>JAHRHZ010000009.1:3770830-3850709 GCA_024137785.1 Ginglymostoma cirratum
GTGTTCATGTGTGAGAAGTTGCCGAGGTTTGAATATGCTTAAGAGACTAGGCTGTGACTCAACTTAAAATTAATGTCAACAAAAAAAGGGGGTATAAACACTACAGCGTATTCAGAAATTAACCCACTCTGCTCAAGGACAGAAGGCAAGAAGAATTAAATGGATTCTTTCAGTCTCTGTCTGCTGTCTATAACACCATCGACAGGGAAAGTACTTTTGGTGAGAGTTAACTTTTTACATGTTGGGGAGGGCTGTGCTATCACATCAGGAAAGTGGTGGGGTGTCTGCATTGGTTTGGAAAAGAATAATATGACGAGACCCAGCGGCGCAGAGAGCTGGTGATGAGAGGACAGCAGAGGAGGAACAAGGTGAAGCGCTCAGACCTTCCTCAGATCACTTTGAAGGAGGTAGAAAGCGTAGCAAAATGAATGCATCCCCAACTGCTCATGTTACTGACCACATGCATGATTAAAAAGGTTTATGTGAGCTAACAAACAAAACACAATGGATTGAATTTTACACTTTTTTAGCTGGCCCTAGTTGCATTGAATTTTGTGGAGGTTTTGTTTCTTCAAGAAGCCCAGGGAATTTCCTCAACACATTAATTGCCTATCTTGCCCCAACTGTATCTCTCACAATCTGATTTCCACCCCATCTTACCATGCAGCATTCCCACAACAACTTGCCACTGAACTGCTATCTCCCAAAACACTGGCAACATTGCACCGGCACCATTTTTGGAATGTTACTGTGCCCCTGGCCACACATTGGCAATCAGGCATTGCCTCACCAGCAATGCCATGGTACAGCAGTCATAAAGCCACACGGCTCGTGACATGACTGACAACTCCCTCGCATATACAGCCTCATTCTCTAACTCTTGTTGCTGTTTAACTACCACATCAAACTCTTTATCGGTCCCTCATTATATTCTCTCTGAACACAATCTAAATCAACACTCCTCTGTGCCCAATGCCCACAGTGGACTGACGTTGCCCAGTAAGGGACTGTCATAGACCTTTTGACAAATGCAAACAGAAATGTGAGCACAGAAAGGAAAAGGGCACAGAGGATGACTTTTACACCTTTAATTTGGACATCATGACCAAATAATTTTACAGTCAACAATTGCATGCTGTACCAAGTTCTATTCCATTGGAACTGGATGTTACAGAATATCTACAGTGTGGAAGCAAGCTATTTGGTGCATCAAGTCCACACCAACCCTCTGAAGAGCATCCCACACAGATCCACCATTCCCACAGCTAGTCCATCGAAACTGCACAATTTAGCATGGCCGATCCGTTTAATATGCACATCTTTGGAGCATGGGAGGAAACCAGACCACCCAGAGGAAACCCATGCAGACATGGGTAGAATGTGCAAATTCCACACTGACAGTCGCCCAAGGGAGAGACTGAACTTGGGTCCCTGGCGCTATGCGGCAGCAGTGTTATCAACTGTGCCACTGTGCCTTTCTAATGCCAACAAGCTTCTGTCTGGCTTGTAGCACCTGTTCTCTATCATGGACAAGATCAACTTCCTCCTCCCCATGCCCTCACCCTCCTCCTGGGAAGAATACAGCCATCGTCCCCAGCTCCTCAGCATCCAGTGCATCATCTCATTCTTGCTCCATCTGTGCGGGGCTCAAGAGCCCAAGATGATTATAGAATCATCATAGAGCCCCTACAGTGTGAAAACAGGCTCTTCGGCCCAACAAGTCCACACTGACCCACAGAGCATCTCACCCAGACCCATGCCCCTATAACCTACCTAATTTACACATCCCTGAACACTACAAGCAATTACCCATGGCCAATCCAGCTAACCCTGCACATCTTTGGACTGTGGGAGGAAATAGGAGCACTCAGAGGAAACCCACGCGGACACAGGGAGAATGTGCAAACTCTATACAGACAGTCACTCGAGGGTGGAATCAAATCCGGGTTCCTGGTGCTGTGAGGCAGCAGTGCTAACCACTGAGCCACCGTGCTGGCCTTTGCTGTACTGGCACTGGCATGATGAAGCACACTCTGTCCATTCTACATTGCAGGGACCTCCCAAGACCGGTCCAAGCAAATGGAGCCAAAACTTCAGCAGCTGCATCATCTCCTGCACTACAGTGTTAGTTGATGCATAGACAGCATTAAACCTGCGGTCTGCATCAGTCAGGAGTTTGTGCAATGGTATTGTGACCCATGGTCACAGTATCCCTTGTCCCTCAATAACCAGTTTGTGTGGCCCATGGACCCTCAAAATGCACCAGGTACATGAGAGTTCTCCAGGATGTAGGATTTGTGGCAGCTGCCAGGGCATTGGGCACACACCTGCAGGAAGTGGTAACGTTGACCATAGATCACCTAGATATTAATGAAATGGAGCCCATTTCCACTGAAGAATTCCACAGAGTTTCGGCACTCTGAGTGCCATGTGTGTATAGTCAATGACACCCTGAAGACAGAAATGCTCTTGAATCCAGCTCCCCGGGCTGCAGCACTGACCTCGCCCTTGCGATTCCATCCCCCTGCCCTGGGACCCACTAGCCTGTATCGGTACTGAACATCACACATCCCCCAGGGAATGGAGTCAAGGCTGGCATTCTCTCTTTATTCCAGACAGGGGTCTACGTTTGCAACCTCTCCCTGAGCTGGGTTCTCCTCATTCTCCATGCTGGGGGAGGGGCTCTTGTTGTTGTTCCTGGGCTCGCCGTCAGTCCTACTCCTGCATTTATCCTCACCTTGTTAGGTAGGCAACCACCACAAGGAACATGCCCCTGGGACAGCGCCCATCTCTCTCTCTCAGTGTTAAAGCTCTAGCTTGGGCAGAGAGGGAGTGAAAGTGTTTCTTCAATTTTGGAACTGTAATTGGTGGCTTTAACCTGCAGCTGAGAGTTTGGGTATACTTTGCCACACAATGAGATATCCCGGATCTGGAGAATGATAGGTGTTGGGGGTGGGGTGGGGAGCGGTTTATTTCTCCATTGAACTCCATTCTCATCTCCATCAGCACGAGCAGTAACTGGCTCAAGGGACCGCGAGCAGCAGCACAGCATCGTTCTCCCAACCTATATCCACATCGAATGTTGAACTTTATGCTGCATTCTGCACAGACACTCGTCACTTCTATTTGACAACCCATGAGTCAATGTTGTGTGGCTCATGCAGGATTCTTGGAATTTGAACAAATAGTGGTTTCCCTTCATAAGAAGGCCATAAGACCATAAGAAATAGGAACAGGAGTAGGCCATCTGGCCCCTCAAACCTGCTCCACCATTCAATAGTCTCATGGCTGATCCGATATCCCTCATGTCCACTTTCCTGCTTTTTCCCAGTAACTCTTGATTCCCCGACTGACCAAGAATCTATCTATCAGCCGGCATTGGCCATTTGTAATGATATTGGTGTTAACTGCAACATTATTGAGATGTCTACGTTCAGTTTGAAAACACCAATGGCATGTTGCAAATTGCCTTCGAACAGCATCTGACCACTAGGCACCCTCAATCTGAATGCATATGAAATGGATGACACAATTATTGTGCAACACTGTGATTTTTTATTTTTTTTTAAATTGCAGACTGTTAGGATAAAAGAACTGTTTGAAAACCAAGGATTACAAGAATTTCTGCATGGTTTGCATGTAAGTAACTTTATACTCAGAGTGAAGGGTGTCTGCACAGCAGTGGTAGCAGATGAACTGTGGCTAAAGGCTGGTGTAAAAGTTGAGATTCTGTTGACAATAAATGAAGGATTGGCTTGTAGATTGTTAGTGGCCAGCTACCAATGACAAACACCTTTTCCTTGTCTAAGTAAGATGGTGGCAGAGTAGGGTGCTCCATTAGGAGCTCTTCTGCTCACCGGTCCCTTTACCTCTTTTCCATCTGTTTTTCTCTCTCTCCTCTTGAGACCGATGTGAGGGGGTAATCCTGCCACTTACCTTAGAGCAGCTGAGTGCCAGTATGGAGCGGTACGGGGTAGCTGTTGGACTGGGGTGTGACCCTGGTGGTCAGACCATGTGTGGAGGACCTGTGCTCAATTGCTGCACCATAATGTCTATTTAAAATTTCTTACTTTACTGCAATGTTAACCCATTAATATTTTTCTGTTTTTTAACTTCTTTTTCAACTCTGTAACTAAGCAACTACTTCTATTCTTCTGCTGTATCCAAAAATTGTACCTAGGTACTTATACCTAAGATGTCACCATAACAGGCAGACATTGTAAAAGGTTTTCACTGTACTCCTACAATGGAGTACACATGACAATAAAAGGAAAATGCATTTTATTATGCAATTGGCTCTCAGCAGATGAACAGTTTGGGTCTGTGAACAAGCTACAGAGAAGCCTTTGGCCCATCACCAACTCAGTGGGTCTCTGTCTGTTCTCAGCAGTAAGCCACTTTAATCCTGAAGAAAACAAGTTTATCTTTCCTTCTGCCGTCCCTGTAAACTGTGACTTTTAATTAATAGCTTAGAGTGAACTAGCTACCCTGCGCCTTTTGTGAACCAGTGGAGGTATCTGGAGAATGATAACTAGAAGCAGTGTTCCGACTTGCAGAAGAATCATAAGAATTATCTCAGTGACCCCTGTGAACAAGAACCACTAAACTGCTTTGCCAGGTTTTCCCCTTGACCAATACACATTTTACCTCAGACCGTCTGCCTCTTTGTGTGTGTGTGTGTGTGTGTGTGTGTGTGTGTGTGTGTGTGTGTGTGAGAGAGAGAGAGAGAGAGAGGGGGGTGGAACTTATAAGGAGATTGGAGTTTTAATTAATAGAATTTTATGTAATGCTTTGTGACTGTTAACCTGAAGTTCGTTACCTGTAATAAGTAATCATTTTGTGTTGAGTATTGAAGCCTGATCCTTGCTTTCTATCAACCCAAGTCCAAAAAATTGGTAAATTGGTGAATTTTGCATTATTTATAAAATCTTTAATTTTTGTGATGACATCAGAAGTAATGGACTTGATTTCCAGTGCACTATCTCACTGACGTGTGATAATTACAAATCCAATATAATTTGTAAATAGCTACTTTATGTTTTTCTCTGTATAACATCATGGCTTCCCAAAAGCATGGGTTCTGTACTTTCAACCATCAAAATGACACTGACTCTGTCCCTCCTGGATGCTGTCCCAGCCATTTCCTTCACAACCAGACGAGGCAGTGTTATATCTGGCATTGCAGATTCCATTGGACACCACCTTCATTGGGTCTTGCCAGGACACCCCTCCCATGAGAGCCTGCCCGAATTCTATAACCCTGCATAAATCCAGTGGGCCATTTCAATCAAAGTGGAGACCCACCACATTGAACATGGTCTACAAATATCATCCCTGTCCTCTGGGCCCCCGTGTTACACCTTAATGACTCTGTTCCTTTACACTCCCTCTGTGGAGGCCTTGGTGATGACCAGAATCAATAAAGACCTCCTATTGCCTACCATGCCCCATGCCCCAGTGCTATTCAGAATTCCTCCCCAGTCAACTTGAGTTTCTTACCCCACCCCATCACTATCCCTTTCTCTACACAGACCGCTGTTTCTCCTACCCACCCCTCCCACATTCAGTCTTGACTCCCCACCCCTTCCTGATTACACTGAGGACGATTCCTTCCCCAGTTCCCGACATTATAATTAGGTTCAATGAATGTGCAGTATGTTTTACACACAGGCAGGTGGAGCATGCTGAGGCGTTTGCTTGCCATCTTAGCGTGTGTTACATCAAGATGGGCCCTCCCTGCCCCGGCTCCTAAACTGATTCTACCTCACATCTTGCCGGAGGCCACACAGCTCAGGTCCCTGTAAGATTCTGCCCAATTTTTTCTCAAACCCCCTTGCATGCCCTTGTGCAAATAGAAAACCTTCCGTTCTTTTTCCACAGTGAAAACCCTATGGTTTCAGCAAAGGTAGCTGCAGGATGCTTAGTTCCCCGTTCTGACTGTCAAAATAAATGTGCATTTCAGAGATGTTTTCCTCACGACCAGTAAGACTGATTATTTACAATGGACATTGCAAATGTTCTCACTGATTGTAGACTATGTGGATGATACTCAACGGGGAACTGCCACTCTTGCAGTTTGAGTATCAAGCACTCTACTTGAGTGGGTGATTTGCCGTGTGGATTGCCGAACAAGCTTACGAATTGTTCACGATCAATTATGATTTCAAACTTATTTCCTATGCTTCCCACCCACGCCCACTCCCCACTCCCTGCTTGACTTTCACTGGCCTTAAACTTAACTATTTTTATTGCTGATGCTGCCCATCCTAGTTTCTCCTGGCTTCTTAGTTCTTACTCCTGCATTCCAGAACCCATGGTATTTTGTTTTTTTGTGGGAGGATTAATGACTCAGTTGGTCATATTTTAAGTCCAGTTTGATCTCACAATGGAATTACAGTCTATGTAGCATTGCCAACTTTTGTTGGATGTATCGCTACAGGGTTCATCACATTATCTCTCACTGTCAACCAATAGACCGACTTTTTCTACCTGCAATACTTTTATACCTATGAAACTAAAGTATTGAAAGAAAAGAAAATGAAATGATTGCCTGTTAATGTCCCAGTGATCTTTCTCTCAATTGCCTGTGGTAATGTACAGGTGATTCACCCGTAATTTCCAGATTATCCAGGACAATCAGGGAGAATTTGTCAACATCAATCATCGGCTTCCTCAAGAGGGCTTCCATTGTTTACACTTCAAATTCATATGAGGTCAAAATCACAGAATCCCTACAGCATAGAAGCCGGCTATTCAGCCCATTGAGCCCACACCAACCCTTCAAAGACCATCCCACCCAGATTCACCCCTCTACTGTATCCGTGTATTTCCCATGGTTAATTCACCTAGCTCGCACATCCCTGGACATATAGACAATTTAGCATGGCCCATCCACCTAACCTGATTAACTTTGGACTGTAGGAAGAAAACCACACAGATACAGGGAGAATGCACAAACTCGACACAGACAGCCACCTGAGGGTAGAATCAAACCCAGGTCCCTGGTGCTGTGAGGCAGCAGTGCTAACTGTGGTACCACCGTCCCACCCACTCTGGAAGGCTGGAGCCATAGTCTTATGGGAAACCACTTTACCTCGACGCAAAACCAGTAACGTATCTGTATCCTGAGACCCATGTCAGTCTCAAATCAATGAATGACTGAGACCATATCTAGAATATGGTGTTATCAGCTTATCAATAAGTTTCACTATAAATGGACATTAAAGCAGCTATTTTCTTTGAGTTCTCAATAAACAATTCATCTCCATTAATAACTCATTTATTTCTGCATTTCTGATTTTCTGGAACTTTAATGGGCATAAATCGGCCTTTCATTTGTTTCATATTGGATGGAATATTTTTCATTTCATTTTCTTTATGCATCAATAAACATTTGTCTAGTTGGCTCATGAAATTATTTTATAGATTTATGCATTTACTTTTTTAATATAAAATACTTCAACAGGAAGTAACTGTATCATATTAAAGCTTTGTTACTTCAGATGAGACCATCACTTTTTATGAAAATCTGTGAACCAGCAGGATTGGTCTGAAGAGGTTCATCAGATTGTATTTTTCCTTTATCTTGTAACGTTGAAAAATAATGGAATTTCAATATCAGCGGTGTCTTAGAGGATATCAAGAAATAAATTAAAGTAAAAAGCAAACCTGATTTATCACAAATTACTTACCAACCTCACCCTATTAACAACAGACATCACCGTTAGCCCTGCAGCAACAACTAGAACATTGTTATTTCTAAATCGCCGTTTATTTGTCGAAGAAAATATTCTCACTGTTCAGAAACCCACCAAGTTTCTTCATTGTGATTGCGCTGAAGCTCAGAAAATTTGTTTATGCTTTCACATGCCTTTGGAATTATACAGATTTCTTAGGTACTGTTCCCCAATGTGTAAATATGCATTTAAAATCTCTTAATTAATGCCCATGCCAAATTTAAACTGAACTCATCCCTGAACTGTAATTGCTTTCTCATTCTCAAATACAAATTAAAAACACTCTTTTGCTGTGTTCTTTTTCTGAATGATGGCAAACTCATCTTTTTGGAGAGAAATATATGTGCCACATTGTCTCCACTGAACTCTATCTGCTCCCCTCCAGATCAGCAAGCATGGTAGGTGTGACAGTGAACTTATTGTGTCTGTCACAGTAACAGGAGCTTCCTGTGACATGAGGTCGAACTACAGATGGCTCGGAAGATCCGACTGCAATCTGCAGAAGTTCACAGCATTTTCAATGATTGCCTGGGCAAAATAAAAATAGGAGAAATTTTCATTTCCCCTATTAACATAAGAACGAAACCTGTAATTAATTTGAATGTGTGGATGCTATAGGTAATATAGTGAACTGTGTCATATACTGCAGGTTAGGTCCTCTCAAACTCAAAGCTGTACATATATATTCACTCATGATTGGAAAAGTAAATCATTCAGCCTATTGAAACTGTTCTGCCAAGCAATTATACTGGAGGAATTCAACAAAGAATTTAATGTGATACAGATCTCGTTTATAGCCTTTAAGGGCAAGAAATTGACATGTCGAAAATGAGTTGGGGTAAGAAAGGAATGACACATAACATAAAACTAAAGGAAAGACACACAAAAAACCCAAAAATAGCACAGACCCTGGCAGCTTGCTGAAATGAAAGTTCAACAAAAGGTGAGGAAACAAGAGCTACAAGATGAAAAGAAACTTGTAAGTGATAATAAAAATCAACATAATGTTTGTGTAATTATATGAAGTAAAGACGGTGAGCAGGAGTAGTATGAGCCCATTAAAAAGTGAACACAGTGATTTTGTAATTAAAAGTTACGAAGGTTTTGGAGTAGATTTTTAGCTTGGGTTGTGGGTGTTAACTATACTTAGACCCATCGTCTCCCTACCAGGCACTCCATCATACAGACTAGCCAAAGAACTACAAAGGAGACTCAGACACCTTGTCAACAAGTCACCCCACTCTATCCACTCAGTCCAAGAATTCCTCAACTCCATCAAAGGCGTAAGGATCGATGACGAAGAGACTACGATACCGTTTGATGTCACTGCCCTATTCACATCAATAGACATACCACTAGCGAGGGAAACAATGACAACATACTGGAACAAGAGCAAGGCCCCAGTGAAACCGTCTCTCAGGACAACATGCCTAAACTATTGGACCAATGCCTCACCACCCACTTCACATGCAACGGCCAAACATATGAGCAAATCAACGGGACACCCATGGGATCACTTATCTCTGGACTTATAGTCGGGGCAGTGATGCAAAGACTGGAAAGGATGGCCCTTCTGCTCATCCAACCAAAACTATGGATATGCTACATGGACGACACCTTTGTCATCATTAAATGAACCAAATTAGAGGAGACACACAAACCAATAAACAACACCCTCACTGGAATAAAATTCACCAGAGAGGAGGAGAAGAACAACCAGCTCCCATTCCTGGACGTCATGGTAGAGCGCAAGACAAATGGGGAACTGCAAACAAATGTACACCGAAAAGCCACACACACAGACCAGGTACTGAACTTCAACAGTAACCTTTCCCACACACACACAAACGAAGCTGCGCATGAACACTATTTAAACGGGCAACAACACACTGCAGCAACACGGAACTAAGCCAAGAGGAAGAGGAATACCTCTTCCAGGTTTTCAAAGGTAATGGATATCCAATAAACTGGGTCAGAAGATGCCTACACGAACAACATCAGGAATATACTACACGCCCCGACACACTCATCACACTACCCTACATCAAGAACACATTGGAACTAACCACATGACTCCTACCATCGCTGGGCATCAGAGTAGCGCACAAGCCCACGTCAACCCTACGACAACTGCTCAGCCAAACTAAAGACCCACTCCCTGCCATGGACGGGACCAATGTCATCTACAAGATTCCCTGCAGAGCCTGTGAGAAACACTACATCGCACAAACAGAAAGGAAACTAACAACAAGGGTAAACGAACACCAACTGGCTACAAAAAGACACGACCAATACTCACTCATCTCTATCCACAAGGATAAGGAGAACCACCAATTTGACTGGGACAACACCAAAATCCTGGGACAAGCTAAGCAGAGACAAGCACGGGAATTCCTAGAAGCCTGGTACTCCACGAAGTAAGCTATTAATAAACACATAGAACTTGACCCCATATACACTCCACTACAAAGGAAGACCGGAAGTGAGGCAATCCAACTCAACGGACCCCAGAGTTTAAAAACCAGGCGGGTAAACACACCGACGCTTCATCGGAGGCTGCACTCAGGATGTTACCCAGCACGGTAATGAAACGTCTGTGAAACAGTGAACCAGCTCGGCGAGCCTACCAACCACAACTAAAAGTTAAGATATTGCAGACAAGTTGGGTAGTTATTTTGAGAAGGAAGAGGATAACATGCCAAATGTCCCAAAGGAATATTGAATCAGGAAAAGGAACGCACCAAAAGTAATGTCAGCAAAATAACAATGATGAAGGAAATAATGGGATGAAAAGTCAAAAATCTCCCCAATCAGAGAATAACATCCTTGCTTTTTGAAGGAAGTAGGATAAGCTAGAGGTTTCCTAACCATAATCCTTTAATTTAGCAAATTGTACATGCCACTTTAACATTTAAGAATGGTGAGAGGGAGAAACCAGGGAATTATAGTGAGTTAGCATAACATCTGCTGTCAGAAATCTGCTCAAGTCTGTAATTAAGGATAGAGTGACAGAACACCTTAAACATTTTCAGATGGGTAGAAAATGCCAAATGGATTTGTAGAAGGCAGCTTATCTTTGACAACCATGCAAGTTTATTGATATGAAATTTCAGAAGGCATTCAATAAACTCACTCAGACTGTTAGCTAAAGTGGAAGATCTTTAATTACCGGTAAATCTGCTTAGGTTGTGGGCTAAGCAGCAGGTGAAAAAGAGCAGGAATAATGGGCTGATACTCTGGCAGTTAAAGTTTCTTTCTGCAGAATCCTGTGCACTCCCCTGTGCTGAGTTTGGTGGCAGGTATTTAATTGGTTGGGAAGATGTCTAGTGGGGGTCCAGGCATCGTACTGTGCTCATCCCAATTTAGTCCAAGATAGAAAGATACAATTATGGCCTTCCTATCCTACTGATATATAAGGCCCTTATGTGAGCAATCGCCGTCCACTTAAGCATCTCATCTGCGCCACTGTTATTGACCCATTGGTAGACAAAGGGTAGACCCAGCATTGGAAATGTAGGCATAATGAGTACCATTCCCTTCCATTGTCACTGGAAATCTATCCCCTAGATTCCAAAATCGAAATCAGAGGGATTACACAAACTAAGGTTGCATTCCATTGAATTAAAAAGGATAAGGCATGATTTGATTGAGATTTTGAGGATAGTAAGGGGAGCTGAGAGGATATATTTTAATAATAGACCACACCAGCCAATTCATGAGTCTGGGACTAGGAGCGATGGTCAAAAATTATAGCCAAGCATTTTAGGAGTGAAAGTTTGGAATGACATCTACATGTAAAGGGTAGTCAAAGTGAGGAACTCTGTTCTACAAAAGATAATTGATGTGAAATAAATTTTTACTGAAGTGGGATGATGGGGTAGTCACTAGATATGGTATGGTGCATTTGAATTTTTGGAAGACAGTTGCCAAAGATTGACATAGGAGCTGAGGATAGAAAATAAGAGCAGCTGGGATCATGGGTAATTTACTGGCATGGATTGATGATTGGTTAATGGAAAGAAAACATGGAATAGGAATAAATAGGTCATTCTTAGATTGTGACTGGTGGGCTAACACAAGCATCAAGGCTGGGCCCCAGATGTTCATAATCTACACCAATGACTTGGCTGAGGTAAATAGGGCTCAAGTGACTCAGTAGTAGTTTTACCACCAGTTGAGCCTGGGGACCTAAATTCAAATCTCACCTACTCCAGAAGTGTGTAACGATATCTCTGAGCAGGTTGATAACAAAATATCTGGATGTGAAGAATAGTACTCTTCTGGCACAGTGGTAGTGTTACTACCCCTGAACCAGGAGGCCTGAGTTCAAGTCCAATCTGTTCCAGATGTGTGTAACAACATCTTTGAATGGGTTAGGGAAAAAATGAGAAGAGTAAGAGGTGACTTGGTTGAATCTCAGGATATTGCTGAGTTTTGTCTGGGTAAATGTGGAGAAGTTATTTCCTCTTATGGAAGAATCTACAACTAGGGATCGCTGTTTGAAAATTAAGGGTTAACCATGTAAAGTAGATTGATATGAGGAAGAGGAGACCTGATGGTGCCATGGTAAGGTCCCTTCTTCAGAACCAAGAGATCTAGGTTCAAGTCTCACCTGCACCAGTGATGTGTAATAACATATTTGAGCAGGTTGATTAAAAATATCTGAATGTAAGGAGAAAATGTGAGGTTATCTACTTTGTAAGAGGAACAGAAGTGCAGAACAGCTCTTAAATCATAATAAATTTGGAAATGTTGATATCTGAAGGGACCTGAGTGCTCTTATTCATAAATCAATGAAAATGTATCCTTATCATGCAAGTTCTTTATCACTATGGGATTTTACTACAGTAGTAAAGGTCCTTTGCTTCAACTGTATAGAATCTCAGTGAGAGCAGACCTGGAATATTGTGCACAGTTTTGTTTACCTTACCTAGAAAGGATATGTTTTCAATAAAGAAATGCAACAAAGATTCACAAGACTTATTCCTGACTTGGTGAATGTATCTCCAGTTGCTAAACCTTCTGGGTTGTTGAACCCAAGGAGAGTTTGGAGTTACTGTGGTGCATCCACAAAGCTGATGACATGCAAAGTAAATTTATTAAAGTGGTCACAATGCTGATGAAGACCAGGCCAACCGAGCGGGAAGGAGAGACCACTGGCCAGTTTAGGATGACCAGGCAGGTAGTGCAGGAGTCCCCTGGGAATTTCTCACACACTAACTGGTTTTAAAAGATTGGGAGATGATGGCCTAGTGGTATTATCGCTGGACTGTAAATCCAGAAACCTAAATAACATTCTGGGGACCCAGGCTCGCATCCCCCTAGGGCAGATGGTGGAATTTGAATTCAATAAAATATCTGGAATTAAGAATCTAATGATGACCACAAACCCATTGTCGATTGTTGGAAAAAGCCAACTGGTTCACTAATGTCCTTTAGGGAAGATAACTGCAATCCTCATCTGGTTTGGCCTACATATGATTCTAGACCCACAGTAATGTGGTTGATTCTAAACTGCCCTCTGGTCAATCAGAGATGGGCAATAAATGCAGCCTGGTCAGTGATGCCCTCATCCCATGAATGAAGAGAGGGAAAAAAAAGCAGTGAAGCCAATGGTTCATCAGAGGATTGTAGAAAGAACTAAATTTGTGTTGTCACCACACATGCATCTGGACAGATGGGATTGGCAACAAGGCGGGGAGGACAAGAGTGCTATGTGTTTCAGTAGTTGGATGAGCTGACAGACATTTCTGTGGCTTAGATGTGATTTAAGAATGGTGTGTGTCCTCCTGGTGCAAGAGATTAAAAGGCAGAACATCAAAGGCAATAATTTTTGGATTGGACCCAGTACCACATGCTAGTGAGTATAGAAAAAGGAAGATTGAGGGTATGAACAGACACGGGACAAATAGTGCAGGAGAGATGTTCTTTAGTATTGATTCTGCGGTAGGTGAGATTTGTATAAGATGGGTGGGCACACAATAACAACACAGGAATGAATGTTCTTATGGGGAAATTTGCATGTGGTATTGGGGAAGGTTTAAAGTAGTTTGCCATGGGATGGGAACCTGAGAAGGTGCTCAGATCAGTGAAAATCAAACGACTTAGGGGAAGTAGAAAAGCTGTAAATGAAAGCGGAAAGCAGCAGAAACAAATCCTAGAATCAATCCAGTGTCAGAGTTCTGAAGAAGGGTGACTGGACCTGAAACACTAACTTCTCTTTCTCTATCCGCAGATGCCGCCAGACCTGCTGAGTTTCTCCAGCAATTTCCCCTTTGGTTTCAAATGATAGTGCAGTGTTAAATAGGAAGAATTAAAAACATTTAATCTTAATTTCCAGCAGCATATTCAACAAGATGGCTGAATTGATGCAAATAGCTGTAAATGCTTGTGAATTGGTTGCCATGACAGAAATGTGCTTACAAGGGTGAGCCAGACTGAAAAGTGACTATTAAGGGATATTTTACATTTAGGAAGGACACAAAGAAAGTGAAGTGGGTCATTGCTAATAAAAGGAAAAAATGAAGAAGAGGCTGTAGAATCTGTTTAAGTGGAGCTAAGAAACAGCAAAGGGCAATTATTGGTTAGGAGAAGTTTTATAGACCACCAATTAGTAGCAGTAAGGGAGGAAATGGTATAAATCAGGAAACTAAAGGTGCAGTAGCAAGTTGAACGTAATAATGATGAGTTTCTGAAAAATATGTTGACGAACTAACTAAAGGCATATGCTATTTTATATCTAGAATTATACAATGAGAAAGGAATAATTAATAATCTTCTTGCAAAATAAACTTTAGGGAGTAGTGACAATAGTATGAGAGAATTACCCATACTGTTTGAAAAAGATGTTTTTCAATCTGAAACTAGGGCCTTACATCTGAAAAATGTTAATTATGAAAGTATGAAGAGGAAATTGGATGTAGTGAATTAGAAAATTACATTAAAACACTTGACAGTAAAATGGGATTATTGCTATTTGAAGAAATAAAGCTGAATTTTCACGAAACATGCATTCAATTAAGTTAAAAATAACTAACAGGAAAAGTGAGAAAGCTGTGGCTAACAAGGCACATCACAAAAAAAACCCAGAAACTAATGAAAAATCTCAACAGGTCTGTCAGCGTCTCTGGAGAGAAATCCGAGTTAATGTTTCAGGTCCAGGGGCCCTTCCTCAGAAAAGACGGTAGTGAGGAAAAATGATGTTTTTGATACAGAAGATATGGTGGAGGGAGAGGGTAAGGAGTAAATGATAGGTGGAGATAGAATCCAAAGAGAGAGAAAAACAGTTGGACAGACAAAGGACTGGATAACGATCAGCCTGGGAGAATGAATGATTGCTAATGGGGACTATTAATGGCTAACAATGGGGAGTGTGTAATAGCAGACTATATGAGAACAAGGCCTGGTGTCTGGGGCTGGAGTAAGGACACGGGATAAGGTGCCTCAAGCCCTAAAATTGTTGAAATAAACATTAAGTCTAGAAGGCTGTAGGCTTCCCAAGCAGAAAATGAGGTGCTGTTCTTCCAACTTGTGTTGAGTTTCGCTAGAGCGTTGCAGCAAGCCTGCAACACGAATATTGGCCAGGGAACAAGGTGGTGCATTGAAGTGGCAGGCAACTGAAAGCTCTGGGGTTTTTTTGTGGACTGAACATAGGTGTTCAGCGAAGTAGTCACTCAATCCATACGTCATTTTCCTATTGTACAGGAGACCATATCGTGAGCAGCGAATGCAGTAATCTAGATTCAGTGAAATGCAGGTAAAGTGCTGTTTCACCTGTAAGGTGTGTTTGGGCCCTTGGATACTGAGGAGTGGGGTGGTAAATGGGCAGGTGTTACAGATTCTGTCGTTGCAGTGGAAGATGTTGTAGGGCTGTGGGGTGTGTTGAGAATGAGGAAAGAATGGACCAGGGTGTGCCAGAGGGAATGGCCCATGTGGAAGGTTGACAAGGAAGGGGAGTGCAATATGTGTCTGGTGGTGGCAAATCGCTGGAGGTGATGGAATTGTTGGCTAATGATCCTCTGGATGCGGATGCTGGTGAGATGGTAGGTAAGGACAAGGGGAACCCTATCGCTATTGTGGGAGGGAAGAGAAGTATAAGAAATGGGTCAGACCTGGCTGAGAGCCCTGTCAACTATGGTTCTGGGGAGTCGTCAGTTGAGGAAGAAGGTGGACATTTTGGAGGCTCTTTTCAAAGTTCACATCACCAGAACAAATGTGAGATGAAGGAACTGGGAAAATGGAATAGAGTCTTTATAGGAGCAGGGTGTGAGGATGCAAAGACAAGGTAATTGTAGGTTTTTAATGGATATTGGATATTGGTGGCCAGCCTGTTCCCAGAAATAGAAATAGAAATGTCGAGGAAGGGAAGGGAAGAGTCTGAGATGGACCAGGCGAAGGTAAGAGTTGGGTGGAAATTGGAAGTGAAATTGATAATCTTGTCCAATTCTGGACAAGAGAAGGGAGCAGGACCAATGATATCGTCGATAGTCTGGAGAAAGAGTTGTAGGTGGGGTCTGGAATAGGACTGGAAGGGACTAGACAAGGGGAGAAAAACCTGAGTCAAGCTAGGAAGAGATGAATTCTGTGGGGCAGGAGCAGGTGGAAACAATGGGTCTGCCTGGGCAGTCATGTTTGTGGATTTTGAGAAGGAGGTAGAAGCAAGCAGGGTTGGGAGATGATGAGCTTGGAGACAGTGAGGGTGAGATCACCAGATGAAATGTCATTAGTGACTGTTGCGTGATGTTCCATGGTTAGGTCCTGGTCCACCAGGTGATTGGAGGAGGTATCTAAGATTTGGCACTCACCCTTCTGGAGTTATGGAGTTATCGTTCCTATTAGATCAAAGGTGGAGGCTTACAAAGTTGCCATCACTCATTGTAAACCTGAGGATTGGGAGAATTTTGGAATTCAGCAAAAGAGGACCAAGAAATTGACATTAGTAAGAGGAAATAGGAAATTAATGCAAACTAGCAAGAAACAAAATTGAAATTTGTAGAAGTTTCTATAGCTATATAACAAGGAAAAAAATAAACAAAGACAAATGTGATTTCACTACAGATAGTGACAGGAGACTTGTAATGGGGAACAGAAAAGTGGCAGTGAACTTAAATAAATGCTGTGGGCTGAGGCTTCCCACATTTTGAAAAAGTATAATTTATGCTGAGTTTCATGCTAGATTTCTATCTGGGAAGCCTAGTGAGCTTTGTTGTACAATCATTCCATGCTTGTCTCATTATGAACTGACCAAACTCTTGCAGCTCCTTTCTTGTCCAGCGCTATCCCAATTCTCCCACTTGCTGTAGCCATTACACCACAGCACTGCTGAGGATATATGGGTATTCCGAGGTTCCAGCACAACCTTGGAAGCCCAACTATGCACCTATCAAACGTTGGCAGGTCAGAGTTGCGCTTCACTAAGCACATAATGGCAGAGCAGCCAAAAACTAATGCTTCTTATGTAGGTGACATGGTTGACACTGTCCCATCATTCAGATTGGGTCCATTATTTGAAGGAAAGACTTTAGTTGCATCAAAGCATTTACTTTCATTCACCAACACCAAAAGGATACAGAAATCAAACAAACAGAAGTTGCATTTAATTTTCAGAACAGAAATGAATTGCTTGCATGTCAAGCACTAACAATTTTAAAGACAATGAATGATCACTGCACCCAATTCTTAACTATTGATATTGGGTGCTATGGGACTGGGAGGAAAACTGTTCAGAGTGGTATGAGCGCTCATGGTAACACACTATTGTCTATTTATCATATGGCTAATGATGCATTCATCACAGTAAGGTCCAATGTCAAAGTTTCAAGATGAGTCATTCAGTGACCCTTCTGGTCTGATTGGCTCATGTCCCACTGTATAGAGGAGTGGATTAGCCATAACTTGTAAGTGAGGTGAATATTGACTGCTCACATTTGGAGAAAGATTATTCCAAAGTTTCCCACCCTCAGTGAGAAGATAATTCTGACTTAAATAGGCAATCTCTTGTTTCGGAACAATGACCCTAGTCCCAGGTTCTCCCACTAGAGGAGATATGTTTTTCACATCTGTCTGTCAAGAAACCTCAGCATCTTATATGCTTCAGTCAAATCACTTCTTACTTTTCTAAACTCCAGGGCATGCAATGCTATGCTGTCCAACATTTGTTCATTAGAAAACTCATTAATTCCAGGCATTAATTTGGTAAACTTAACCTGAACTGCTTCCAACATATTTATAATGTTACTTAAATAATGTGACAAATATTGTACTTAAATAATGTGATAAATATTGTACTTAATACTCCAGATGTCTCATCAAAGCCCCGTATAACTGAAGCATAATGTCCCTACTTTTATATTCAATTTCCCTCACAATAAATAACAAAATTCTATTAGCTTTCCTAATTACTTGTTACATTTGCATGCTAACCTTTTGTCATTTATGCATGAGGACACACAGATCCTTCTGCATCTCAGAACTCTGCAATATCTCACCATTTAGATAACTTTTTTTTATTCTTCCTTCCAAAACTTCACATTTTCCCATACTATACTCCAGTTGTCAGATCCTTGATCACCAATTAACCTGCATATAATCTTCTGATATATCCTTACATCCTCCGCCCAACTTACTTTCCTAGCTGGATTTGTATCATTAGTGATTTTAATTACAGTATCTTTAGTCCCTTCATCCAAATCATAAATTATAAAACTTTGAGGTCTGAACACAGATCTCTGTGGCATGCCACTTGCCTCCCACATCACCTTTGAACTTTTCCCCTTCTACCTTAAATCTATGTCCCCTATTAATTGACATTTCTACCCTAGGAAAATGACTCCAATATCCATTCTATCTATCTCTATTACAATTTTGTAAACCTCTATCAGGTCACCCCTCAGCCTCCGACATTCGAGTGAAAATAAGCCGAGATGTCCAATCTCTCCGCATAGCTAATGCTTTCCAAACCAGGTATCCTGGTAAACCTTTTCTGTATCATCTTCAGAGCATCCACATCCTTCTGGTTGTATGCTGACTGGACTTCTGTGCGATATTCCAAACTAAAATTCTATACTGCTGAAATATGACTTACCACGTTTTATATTCTATGCCCCAAATGATGGAGGCAAGCATATCGTATGCCTTCTAGACCATGTTATCCACTCGTGTTGCCACTTTCAGGGAACTGTGGACCTGTACACCTAGATCCCTCTGTATGTTGGAAAATAGTTTTAGACGTTTGATATTTTTTCGCAAAATATGTTTCCAGACTACTGCGCTAAATGTCATCACTCCAATTTTAAGATTATTTGATTTGTGTTCAACACTCCACCCCACTTCCTAGAAGAGGCAAATAGTTCCTTTCTATACACAAGCACAGGACTTTAAATCATGTTAAATATTTCAATTATCCCCCTCTCATGCCCTCTCTGAGTTTATCTTAACTAACATGTTCATCACCTGCTCACTTGACTCCACTAAACAATTGATCACTAAACTTTTTTTTTGCCAGCTTTCTTATGAATCAGAAGCCTGGGAATTTTGTAAATGTTGTCACTCCTCACCCTGCATTATAAATGCCAGTGTTGATGAGAAAGTGATGGAAAATTGTTAGCATAATCAACTGATACTTGAGCAGGTGATTTATATATATATATATATACACATAAAATATTTATACATACATAAGATAGGATGAGCCAATAGGATTCAAGAAACAAGTTAACTTGTTTGTTTATTTTCATGTCTTCACGTAAATTTGAATTGTGAAAGATAATGCTGAGTTGGCACTCAGTTTGTGATGGTATGTAATAAAGAATTAATAGTTTGGGTTATGTATTGAAGTCATTATCTTTGATCTCCTGTCCCTGAGCACTGCCTTATGCAGAGCTAGATTGTTCACAACCTTGCTGTCATATATGATTCTCAGCTGAGTATCTGAGGCTACTATCCTCAATATCCTCACCAAAACCACAAATTTCTACTTTAGTGTCTGCTCCATCCTACCTCAGCCCATCTGCCGTTGAAACCTATATCCTTGCTATATTCTTTTAAGGCTTGACTATTGAAATGCTCTCCTGCCATAGTCCACCTTACTCAGCCCTCCCCGCCACCATGTCTCCCACGTTCGAACTCACTTTGATTGCTGTCCATCTTGGCTCCCAGTCTAGTAATGTTCCAGTATTAAAATCCTCACCTTATGTTTCTTCTCTCCTACCTCTGTAACCTCCTGTAGCCATTCAACTCTCCATTTTCAGTGTTCCTTTAGTTCTGGCCTCTTGTGCATCCCACAAATTCATTATCCCACTATTCACAGCAATGTCTTCAGCCATCTAATCCATCTGTTCTGAATTTCAGCCACTTCTTTACCTCTGAATTTTTCTTTAAGATGTTCTTGACAATCTTTTTAACGAGTATATTTCTGAATGTGTTCTAATTGTCCTTCTTAGCTTTGTGCCAGTTTTTGTCCAATAAACCTTCCATGAAATGCCATCAGTGAAATGACACTTTTGTGTTAAAAGTTCCATACAAATACAAGTTTCTATTATAATAGAAATGAGCATGTGGTGAACTTTGTCACTGTAAATGAAAGGTAAGTCAGACTGTTGTACACTGAAGTGCATGCTCTGAACAGGGCCTTGAACCATTACACGAATAATACATCAAAGTGCTATAGCCTAATTAAACTTTTATGTCAACAATTTCTGATTCCTTTTGTTGGTTTTGAAAGGTTCACTTTCCATCTCATAGTTGACTGAGGCATGGTCAATGTCACTGCCAAGTAACACACAGATGCTTGCATTGAGATGACTGAGAGGCTTTCAGATTTACAGGCATGCCCTGACAATTGAATTCCTTATCTGAGGTAAGATCTTCAGCATGGCTTTAAAAGGAGCAGAAGCAAATGAGTGGACATGCAGCAGAAAGTGTCAGTTCATAAATTAGGCAGGAACAGCTGCTCATTTTTGCACCAAATTTTTCCCCTTCTCTTTCCCTATTACACTCAGTTCTCCAGCAGGACATGTAAGTTCATCAAAAGAGCTGAATAGTATCTGGTACTTCATTAGGTTATTGAGATAACTGGCCTCTAATTACTCAACTTTTTTAACGTTGCCATGAATATTGTATGATGGCAAAGAAACTTAAAAAATATATTTGTGTAACACTTCAGAATAAGGTTTACAGATTGAGGTGACATATTTAGGAACATAGCAACAAGAATATTATTCACGCTTTCAATCCTGTTCAGTATCAATTAGGACAATTGTATACCTCAAATCCGCCTATATGCCATAGCTCCAAGTCCCTTCATGCCCCTAACCTAATATAACAACCTTAGTTGTGATATCCCTGAATGCCTTCAGAATTAATAGCATATTAACCTCCTAACTATATTTTGGTACCTTTCCATTGACATTTTATATTGCTCATCTAATTCATTCATTCTAAGATACAAGATATCACAAAAAATAAGTGCCTTATGTACCAAATAAATCGTGACAATCAGCACCTACATATATCGCAGAGACAGGATGACTGAAATTGAAATGTAAAACAAATCTTTATACCAATGTGAAGCAAGCTTTCCGAAGCGTAGTTTCAGATGGGAAACTCTAATTCACATGATTACAGATTAATAGAATTGTTACAATGCAAAAAAAGGCATTTCAATCCATTGCGTCTGCACTAGCTGTCTGAGCATTTTGACTTTGTGTCAAACCTAAGCATTTTCCCTGTAAACTTGTACATTATTTCTATCTAAATAATGCCCCAATGCCTCTTGAATACTCCTATGAATCTGCCTCCGCTACATTTCCAGGCAGTGTATGCCAGGGTCTAATTACTCCTTCTGTGAGTCTTACTGTGTAAAAAGCTTTTTCCTCCTCTCACATTTTCATCTTTTGCAAAACTCTGTAAAACTGTGCTCTCTAATTCTAGATTCATTTATGAGTGAGAACAGTTTCTCCTTATCCACTCTGTCCAGTACCCTCATATTTTTGAAAACTTGCATCATATCTCTTCTTAATCTTCTCCTCTCCAGGAAAACCAATCCCAGCTTCTCCAATCTATCCTCATAACTGAAGTTTCTCATCCTTAGAACAGTTCCTGTAAATCATTTCTGCATGCTCTCCACAGCATTCACATCTTTCCTACAGCAAGTGGCCAGAACTGTACACAGCCTTATATAAGTTCATATAACCTCTCTGCTCCTGTAATCTATGCCCCTATTTTTGAAGTCTAGAAAACTGTATGTTTTATTAACAGCTCTCTCTGTTTGTCCTGTCACCCTTAATGCCTAATGTACTTACATACCTAGCTGACCTGGCTGACAGATATAAACAGGTGTGTCAGAAGTTTTGCTTACTCAAGAAGTTGGCTCCGAGCTAGAGATAGTAGGAACTGCCGATGCTGGAGTCTGAGATAACAAGGTCTTCTTCAGAAAGGTCCAGACCCGAAACATCAGCTTTCCTGCTCCTCTGGCTCTGAGCTAGCTGGGTCAGTGTCATGCACTACGCACGTGTAAATAAAAGGTGGCTTGCTGATGGGACACTGGCCTTTGTTGAGTTATTTCAGTCATTATTTTTCATAATCCATCTTTGCTTCACATGTTTGCTTTCTCGCCTCTTTACTGCTTTTTCTCTATTTGCCTTGGTCCTCAACTGATACCTGTCATAAATGCACTTTTTCTTTTTAAATTTAATTTCTATTTCATTTGTAATCCAGGAAACCTTACAATTGTATATCCTATCTTTCCCTTTTTAGAGAATATACCTTGCCTCTTTAAAGGTTGTCCATCGTTCAACTATTGCTTTTCCCCATGACACATCCTCTTTCTCTAGCATTGTAAGGCTTTGCTCGACAAAAATAACCATCCCTCCTCCTTTTTCCCCTTCCTGTAATTTCTGTACAACTTGCAAACAAGAATATTTAACATCCAGAGATAGTAGGAACTGCAAATGCTGGAGAATCTGAGATAACAAGGTGTGGAGCTGGATGAACACAGCAGGACAAGCAGCATCAGAGGAGCAAGAAAGCTGACGTTTCGGGCCTAGACCCTTCTTCAGAAATGAAGTGTCTGAAGAAGGGTCAAGGCCCAAAACGTCAGCCTTCCTGCTCCTCTGATGCTGCTTGGCCTGTTGTGTTCATCTGGCTCTACACCTTGTTATCTCATTTTTAACACCCAGATCTGTCCTTCATTCAGCTAGGTCTCTGATTTCACCTATTAACTTATTATCCTCTATTTACTGCTGTTTCCATCTCTTGGTTTTCTAATACTCTTTCCTGGTTCCCACACTTCTACTAAGTTAGTTTAAACTCTCTCCAACATCACTAGCAAAACATCCTCCAGGGAACATAGTTCCAGCTCTGTTCAAGTGCATGTGTTCAGCTTGTACAGACTATATTTCCCCAGAGTCAGTAGCAGTATCCCAGGAATCTAAATCCTTCCCTATTTCATCACTTTTCCAGCTGTGCATTCATTTTCCTATTTCTGTACTCACTTGCACATGGCACTGGGAATCATCCAGAGGTTATTCCTTTAGTAGGCTTGCTTCCTAATTTTCTACCTAGCTCCCTAAATTCAGATTGCTGAACCACAGGCCCTCCTTAATCATGTGGTTTGTACCAATGTAGATCATGACTGCTGACTGTTCACCCTGCCCAGGAACAATGTCCCCAAACTGTTTTGTGACATCGTTGACTCTCACCGAGGATAACAGGAGACAGGTCAATGAAATACCTGTCTGTTCTGCAAACTAAAGAATCCTTTATCAGTATTGCCAGTCTGCTCTTTGTCCATCCTTTCCTATTTTGCTGGGCAACAGATGGTGCCATGAGCTTGGCTTTTGATGCAGTCCTTTGGGGATCTATTGCACTCAATAATATCTAGAATGGAGAAATGGAGGAAAGTGGTCTCTAGGACACCTGTATTACCTGCCTGCTTATCTTAGATTGCCTGCACTTTATTCATTCCTTATTTCCCTTTGTTTTCCTAATGTGCATTGAGACCACCTCAAAGTTTGACTCTGGTGGGACTTGAAACCAAAACCATTGAATACTTTGAGATAACAAGGTGTAGAGCTGGATGAACACAGCAGACCGAGCAGCATGAGAGGAACAGGAAGGCTGACATTTTGGGCCTAGACCTGCAGTTCCTACTATCTCTGAACCATTGAATACTTTACTTGATTTTGACCCAAAGCCGAACACATTGTCCATTGCTATCCAGCCAAAGCAATTTAACATTGCTCAACTGAGAAGTTAATAGGGCTTTTTTCTCATGTTAATGAATGTGGAAGTAACATTGAATAGTGTTTGTTATTCAAGAGTACAGTTTGTTCTGTTTCAGGTGGTCAGGCACTTGTTAGACACTTTGGATGCATTAAGTTGCCATAACCAATTGAGAAAGGGACTGTAAGGCTATCAGGAGCAAAATAGTGCATTTAACTCCTTGGGTCTGCTTCATCATCAGGTTAGATAATAGTTGATCCACAACCCAAATGTAATTTTCTTCTCTTACTCAATAATCATAGAATCCCTACAGTGTGGAAACAAGCCATTCAGCCCAACAAGGCCACACCACCTCTCTGCAGAACATCCAACCCAGACCCATTCCCCTACCATGCCTAACCCACCTAACCTAAACGCCCCTGGACATTATGGGCAATTTAGCATGGCCAATCCACCTAGCCTGCCATTCTTTGGACTGCGGGAGGAAACTGGATCACCCAAAGGAAACCCACAACAACACAGAGAGAATGTGCAAATGTCCATACAGACAGTTGCCTAAGGGTGGAATCGAACCTGGGTCCCTAACCACTGAGCCACCATGCCTTACTTTCTGTAATATCCCTGTTTATCAAAACTGGATTGATATTAATCCTGAGAGTTTCAATTGACACGATGTCCCACACTTGTAAAGGAGCACACTATCATCACCTCTTAGATCTTCTCTGCCTGTCAGCTGCTGAAACCTTCTGTATGCATTTATTTCCTTCAGATTTCACTCTTGACTCTTCTGACCTCCACTCAATGCCCACTTTCCACCCACCACAAACCTGAGCTGTCAATATTCTAATTTGTACTGTCATGGTCATGTGTTTTGCCTTTGCTTGCTGACCTGACTTAGCTCCAGAAACACCCAACATCTCAAGTTAAAAATTCTCATTTACCTGTTCAAATTCCTCCATGGCTCCATCTTTCCCTACCTTTAAAGCTTTTCCACCCCAACAACCTTTGGAGAACTTGCATTTCAGTAACTCAAACTTTTTGTAAATCCTTCATTCCCTTTTCCCCCACATTGGTGCGCTTATTTTGAACCATTTACAACTAAAGGTTTACAATTGCCTCAAGAAACTATTTTTACCTCTCCACTTTCCTCTCCTTGTTTGAAATGCTGCATAAAATCCACTTCTTTGACCAAATAGTTGATTGCCAGTTCAAATATCTTCTCTTTGACTTGGTATCAATTTTATTTTGTTTTGGTAACACTCCATGAGATGTTTTACTAAGGAAAAGGTACTATTTAAATGGGAGTTGCTTAAAGATTTCCAGGTTTCTACGGCCTTAAATGTCAACATCTATAACAGCTTCCTGATTTAATTCCTGAATAGCCTGACACAAATTTGACATGATGACCTGTTGTTCTTGATTTTCTGTACAGAAGACACCTCTACATCTACTCTATCAGCTTGTAAAAAGTATTTTAAACTTCTCAATGAGATCATCCGTTAATTTTGTACACTTACAGGAGCGCTGCCAGGTTAAGGCAATAATTATGAATATGATTGCACTTCCAGCTAGATTCACAGCCTAACATATAACATTGAAAAAGTTGCATATGTGCTTCTCTCCTGTGCTACCGTATTGTTAGCTTTTCACCTCATTGTTACTTTGTTTCTAGTGCATGTATAGGTATCTGAGGAAGCTTAAGTAGGGCACAAAAAGGTACTACACAAATGAAAGTACCTTATTCTTCTATAATTGTTGAGACTGATTAACATTTGTTGATGCTGTTTTGTTGCTTGAGGTTTCTGGAATTGATGGCCATCAGCAAGGCCATCTCTTGAAATTACGCATGCACTGTACCTCTTGTTGGTCACCTCATCTCTATACTAAAATGCTATGTTCTTTCCCAATGGATTTCAGCCAATAAATCTCAAAATTTGCGTGACTGTGGAAAAGGGCTATCTGTGTTGCTCCTGCAAGTTATGATGGACTCTATGTCCTGCTTCTGTGATGTGATTATTCTATGATCCTGTAATGGCTTCTTTTAACATGTTGAAATTGTTAACCTGTGCCTCCTCAGCGGTTTGCTGAATAACAGCTGATGGATTGAAGTTAGATTTGGAAATCAATGGGTTGGAGCTGGCTTCCTGATGGATAGGATGCTTGTGATGCAGAGATAGTGTCCCTACCTTGGAACCAGAAGACCTGGATTTAAATCCCACCCGTTCTGGAGGTGTATTTTACTTAAAAGTAAAACTGATTAAGAGCCTCACACTGTGAAGGGCAGTCACACTGGTTGCTGTCCGAGGTGCTGAAATTGCAATATGGAAATATTCAATTTGCAAATATGAACTTCCTCATCGGCTCATTCCAAGTATTAGTCCAGTGAGGCTTCTCTGCACTGCTTCTAATGCATTAACACCCTTCTGAGAGTACAATGACTAGTACTGTGCATGGTACTCCTGGTGCGGTCCTTTCTATTAACCTTGATGATTATTTGCTGCACCTGCATACTAACCTTTGTGATTCAGACACGAGGACACCAAGATCTCTCTGCATCTCAGAGTTCTGCAACGTCTTACCATTTAGATAATATGCTTCATCATATTCTTTGCCAAAATAGACAATTTCAAATTTTGCCACATTGTACTCCATTTGATAGATCTTTGCCCACTTTCTTAACCTATCTATATTTTTTTTAGGCTCCTTACTGTGATAGTATCCTTAACCCTGAGCCAGCATTTCACCTGCTCTAAAGATGGGTCACAGCATATTTGAAAAGGTAGATTTTAGGGGTGTTTTCATGCAGTGATAATGTCCCTACCTCTGAAAACAGAAGGCACAGGTTCAAGTCCCAGCTGCTCCAGAGTTATGACAGCTCTGAAGAGGTTCATTAGAAAATATGACCAATTTTATTGAAAAATAATGTCCTCTTCATGACTCACTTTACTACATATCTTTTTGTCATTAGCAAATTTAGCTACCATACTTTCTGTTCCTTCCTCTAAATCATTTATAAAACTTGTAAAGAGTTGAGATCCTGGCCCCTATGGCACTACATAGGGTGACATCCAAAATCTTGATGGGGCACCTTATCAATTATTTTATGGAATTCTAAGTACAACATAGTCACTTATTCCTCTTTACCTACAGCACAAATTACTTCTTCAAATATCTCCAACAAATTAATAAAACATGAACGCCCTTTGGCTAAACCATGCTGATTCTGCCTGGTCACCTATAACCTATACAAGAGTCCACTAATAGCATCTGTAATAATAAGATCTTCTAACATTTTCCCTATGACAAATGTTAAGTTTTCTTCCCTTTTTGAATAATGGAGTTATATTATTTATTTTCCAATTTAAAGGAACTTCCCTGAATCTAATGTATTTTGAAAAATCAATGATTTCACTGGCTACTCCTTTTCAGACCCTCGGATGAGATCCACCAGGACCCAGGGACTTGTCAACTCACAATTCCATCAATGTACTTGATAATTATAATTTTCTTAAGTTCCTCCTTCTCTTTCAATTCCTGAGTGACAGATGTTCCCAGGCTGTTACTTATATCCTCTCTTATGAAAACTGGGACAAACTATCTGTTCAAAACATCTATGATGCTAGACATCTGAGAAGGAGATTCATGTGCATCATCTGGATGTGATAAGATTGCAGAGCTTTAACCTGAATTTTTAGATTTGTGTTGCGAGTTCTGCCACTCAAATGAATGTAGTTCTGCAATGCAGCTTCAATAAACTCTCAGATTAGTCTGATACTGCTTTTGGCATGTTATCCTACACTGCTTGTTGATCTGGGGTTGATCCACTGACTTGATAGTAATGGGAAGTCGGGGCTATATTGCCTCATGAGGCTACAAATTGTATTTGAACACAATTCTGCTGGAGTTGATGGCCCTCAGTGTCAGATGGATACTCAGTATTAAGCTATTAAATCTGTTATGAATCTACTCTTTTTTTTAGCATTGTGGTAGGAACAGCAAAGGGGATCCTCATTGTGAACATGGGACTTTGATATCCACGAGTGCTAAGCAGTGTTAATTGCAACCAATACTGCCATGGGAAGACACATTTTTAGCAGATTGGTGAGGCTAAGGTCAAGTAAGTTTTTCCTTCCTGTTTGTTTTCTCAATACATGCTGCAGCCCTGGTCTGGTAGACGCATCTTTCAAGACTTGGCCAGCTTAGTTAGTAGTGGTGTTACTGAATGTTGCTTAGCATTAGACTTTTAAGTACCCCACACAGAGTTCATTTTGCTCATCTTCATCCTTCTTCCAAGTGGTGGTCCACATACAGGAGCACTCAATCATCTGCTGAGGTGGCAAGGTATAGAGCGGGATGAACACAGCAGGCCAAGCAGCAGCATAGGAGCACGAAAGCTTGACGTTTCAGGCCGAGACCCTTATGAAGGGTCTAGGCCCGAAACATCAAGTTTTCCTGTTCCTATGCTGCTGCTTGACCTGCTGCGTTCATCCCGCTCTATACCTTGTTATCTCGGATTCTCCAGCATCTGCAGCTCCTATTATTTCTGATACAATTATATCTGCTGAGGTGGTCTGGTTGGGAATTCCTTGCTAGCATTTCAACTGTTACCATACAATCTCATAGAATTACATACTGAAGACTCTCAGGATCCTTCCATCCCAGCTTTCCTGGTATCTTTGGTCAGTGTGTCTTGTTAATGAGACAGAACTTAACCAGGGCTGGTGATGGAGGAACCTTGGACATTTGGATTTGGCAGGAAAGACAACAAATGAAAATTTATGAGCTTTGCTCACTCTAGCTGTCTCCCCAAGAACCAAGTTGGTGGCCAGCCATCAGACACAGAAAATACCCTGCTCCACATCCGCTACACACAGTGGGTGGACTACATTGGTGGATAGTGGGACTTCAACCCCTCAATGAGAGGAAGTCCCATCCTGCTGGTCATTGGAATCACCAGAGGTTCAGAATGGACAGTCTGAGTCATAGAATCTTCCTATGGTCAACCCAGTTAGCCTGCACAACCTGGACAGTATGGGCAATTTAGCACAGCCAATCCATCTAACATGCACATTTTTGGACTGTGAGAGGAAACTGTAGCAGACAGAGGGAGAATATGCAAACTCTACACAGACAGATACCTTAGAGAGGAATTGAACCCAAGTCCCTGGTGCTGTGAGTTGCAGTGCTAACCACTGAGGCACAATGCCACTCTGCTTGTTGCAACAAGCCCTGCAATCTGTCTAAAGAAGAATGATCCTTGGATCCCCTTATCCCAACAGATAAAGACCGTTGGGTGTGGAGAGTTTGACCACTTAAGGGAGGGTGGGTGAAGGGATGGGTTTTAATATTCATGCATGTGTGAAAGAAGGAGGTTATTATCTTTTGGAGGAAGTGTACCTTTGATGAGTATAGATCCCCTCCAAAGTGGTACTTCCTTCTTGAACCTCGAAAACTGAAAAAAAAATGACTGCCCTCTCTGCTCACCTGCCCACATTAATTGTACCATGATTTAGGCAAGATGATACTGGAGTAATTGGAGCTTTTAACAAGTTCAAAAGCCTGATCAAACAGTTACATTTTAAGGAACATCCCAATAACATTAAATGATAAAGAGAGGTGAATGGATTTAGAGAGGAAACACTAGGGCTTCAAGTCTCGGCAGCTGAAAGCATAGCAAGCCTTGGTGGAGTGATTAAAACCAAGGATGCACTGAGGGGGATCCTTATAAAAGTTTAGAAAATCATGAGGGACATGGATAAGGTGAATAACAAAGGATTTTTCCCTAAGGTGGAAGAGTTCAAGACAAGGGTGAATGATTTAAATTGAGAGGAGAAAGATTTAAAAAAGACATAGGGTGGGGCGACCCTTTTAGACAGAGAGTGATTATTGTGTGGAATGAACTTCTAGAGGAAGTGATGGATGCGGGTACAGTTACAATATTTAAAAGATATTTGTATAAGTACATGAAGAGGAAAGGTTTGGAGGGATATGGGCCAAATGAAGGCAAAAGGGACTAATTTATTTTGGCAACATGATTGGCATGGACAAGTTGGGCCGAAAGGTTTGGTTCCATGCTCCATGACTCTATAACTGGAAAAGCACAGAGAGCTTGGTGTGTTGAAGGGCTGGAGGAAGTCACAGAGGTAAAGATGAATGAGGTCATATATCATTTTGAAATCAATGATGGGAATTTCAAAAGTAGAATATTGTCACACCAGGAGCTAGATCTGCAAGAATAGATACGATGTGTGAGCAGAACTTGATGCCAGTTAAGACATAAGCAGCAGAATATTGGATGAGTTCAAGCTTATAGAGGATGTAGGATAGGAGTTCTGTTGGGACAACATGGTAATAATCAAGTCTAGATATTAAAACAAATTGTCTCAGCAGCAAAAGAGTTGACAAGGTTTTGCTATCCATCCTAATATCACCTTATCCAGGTCAAAGTTTAATAATGCTGCTGAAAAATGTCATGAAACATTGCACAATTCGAAAGGGTCTATATAAATGTAGGATGATTTCGTTTATTAGACTGTGCAATGGGTCCATCATGATCTGATAATGTCAATTTTAATTTCAGCATTAAGGTCACGTTGAAGTAAAATCCAGCTGTTTGTGTGAATTTTGAGTTTTCTCCTTGTATTGTTGTAATATTAATTTCTGTTATTTATGAATCAAAGATTATGGAAGCATTTACTACATAGCAGTCATTGGGTGTGAATTATAACACATTGATATTTTCTATCTAAATAACAGAAGTTAATATTCTAGAGATAGCTTAAATATTTCATCCTGTTCAGTATTGGAACAAATAGAATGATGCGTTATTTTCTTGGCATTATTGTCTAGGAATGTTTATATTGCTAGGTAACTTCTTCAGTCCTAAATTACATAGACATAACAGTTAATATTGATTAATATATTTAGATGTTGTTAAAGTTTACTAACTTATTAGAGCAATGGAGGGAAGCAAGTTTGTTTTGTTTCTACATTTTGAATAAAGGATGGTAAAGATGTTTCGAATAACTAGGCATATTTTGTTCACCGCATGACAGTGATTGATGACTTTAAATGTTACAAAACCATTGCTGCAAAATTATAGGGGCACAACTATGTTCATGTAACAACAATTTTAACACTTGTTACAATTCAGATAGCCTAACCAGCCGTTATTGATACCGCAAGCAACATAATTGAAACAGGTTATCTGCTCCTTTACCTTGTTGCTGCTTGGAGAACCTTGCTGTGTCTAAATTGGCTGCTGTGTCTCTCAATTTTTTACCACTGGGACAGTACTTCAAGAAGTAATTCATTGAAGGTAAAGTGCTTTGTAATATTCTGAGGTCATGAAAGGTGATGCTTAAGTGTAATGAATGGTGTCAACTACCTGGGAGAGAAGCTGAGAAAAAAAACCTGAGAGTAATAGACCAAAGACTAATCACGTTCAGCCATTAAAATCAGCACATTAAGCAGACTTCTGGGCTATATTAGCAAATCAATAAGGCTTAAGGTTGATACTGGCGTAATTAAATTGCTAAATGCTCTGATCAGACTTCAGTGTGGGTATTGCTTTTGGGTCCAGTCAAATAAGCAAATGAGAAGCCATCAAAACCCAATATGCAACGTGAAGATGGGATATGAAGGTGATGACTTCACATTCGATAGGAGAACAATGAAACCCTTCAGCTATGAAAGTAGTCAAATTAAAGTAAATGCTAAGAGGCTACATAGAATGGAAAGGTTAATTTGAAACACTGTTACAAGTTTGAGTCATATAGGATGAGAAAAAGTGAGCACAAGCTGCTAAAAGGCAAGTTGAAGACTGATGAAGTTGAAGCATTATTTTCAATATTAGGATGAATAAATAGTACCATCTTCGGGGAAGTGCACAGGCTGCAAAATTTTGGAAGTTATTCAGAAGTGGTAAGATTCTATAGTAAGGGCTTAGAAGCTAAAATTTTAGTCAATCTTTGGTGACGGGTTGCAAGGCTGGAGGGATGGCTGAATGTTGTGGATGTGCCTCTCACCTTCCTGCCTTTATACTGTTTTACTGCTCCGTTGTCTTATGATCTGAAGGATTGCTGGATGTTTCTCTTCACCTGGGATTCCACAATTATCCAGGCTGCTATGTCCGTCTGGACTAGCTGCGTCTGCAACCATGTTCTCCTTTGGTAATCTGGAAGAAACAGTCACGTCCCTCTGTTGACTACCCACCCACCAGAACCTCCAAGTTCCTTTTGGCTTTCATGTCAGTGCTTTTTTTCACTGAACTTGAACGTACAGGACCACAACGTAAGGGACAATTCCTGGCTTGTAGTACTGCTGTGGATTTGGGGTTTGAATATGGTGCCAGCAGTGTGAACATTCCAAAGTTCCTTCTGTGGTGTGAGCCCTTCCACCAAATGTGTCATTATTAGTTCCATCAAGCAACATGTTCTAATATTATACAACGTTTAACACAACTTGCAACTCTTCAAACACTGAAATAATCCATGTCTAACTGCAATGCGACTTGGACAATATCAAAGCTTGAGGTGAAAAGTGGCAAATAACCTTCCTGCCTCACAAGTGCAAAGCGATGACTAACTCCAACAAGACAGTATCTAACCATTGCCTATTAACATTCGATGACATTGTCATTGTTAAATACACCACTATCGACATCCTGGGGGTAACCATTAACCAGAAAATGAACTAAATTAGTCAGATAAATACTATGCTGCAAAAGCAGTTCAGAGGCTACACCAACTAACTCACCTCCTGATTCCCCAAAACCTGCCAAAAATCAACAAGATGCAAGTCAAATGTTGATGGAATACTCCTCATTTGCAGCTCATGTAACACTCAAGAAGCTTGACATCATCCAAGACAAAGCAGCCTGCTTGATAGGCATCACTTCACCAAACATTTGTTCCCTCTACCATTAAGGCACGAAAGCAGATAATATGTAAAATTCACAGATACATTAAGAAATTTATCAAATCTCCTTAGAAGGCACCTTCCAAATCCATGACCACTACAATCGCAGAGGAAAAGGTAGCAGATACCAATTGAAAATTACACCACCCCCCCCAACCTCTCACCATCCTGACTTGTAAATATACTGTAGTTCCTTCAATGTTGCTGGATCACAATCCCGCAGTTTCCTCCCTCACAACATTGTGGATGTTCCTACGCCAGTGGTTCAAGAAGATAGGTCACTATTATCTTCTCAAGGGCAACTAGGAATGAGCACAAAATGCTGGGCTAATCAAAGGAGCCCGCATTCCATGAATTCATGTGGGTTTATTCACTTTGGAAGCAAAAACAAGAAAGCAGGTTACTACTTGAATGGCTGAAAATTGGGGGAGGGGAGTGTGCAGAGGGACCTGGGTGTCCTTGTGCACCAGTCACTGAAGGTAAGTATGCAGGTGCAGCAGGTGGTAAAGAAGGCAAATGGTATGTTGGCCTTCATTGTGAGAGGTTTCGAGTACAGGAGCAGGGATGTGTTGTTGCAGTTATATGGGGCCTTGGTGAGGTCACACCTAGAATATTGTGAGCAGTTTTGGTCTCCTTTTCTGAGGAAGAATGCTCTTGCTCTTGAGGGAGTGCAGCTAAGGTTTACCAGGCTGATTTCGGGGATGGCAGGACTGATGTATGAGGAGGGATTGACTAGGTTAGGATTGTTTTCGCTAGACTATAGATGAATAACAGGGGGATCTCACAGAGACTTATAAAATTCTAACAGGACTGGGCAGGGTAGATGCAGGGGGGATGTTCCTGATGGTGGGTGTGTCCCTAACCAGGGTGACAGTCTGAGGGTTCAGGATAGACAATTTAGGATGGAGGTGAGGAGACATTTCTTCACCCAAAGAGTGGTGACCCTGTGGAATTCATTACCACAGGAAGTAGTTGATACCAAAACATTAAATGTATCCAAGAGGCGGCTAGACATAGCACTTGTGGCGAATGGGATCAAAGGTTACGGGGAGAAAGCAGGATTCGGCTATTGTGTTGGATGAATAGCCATGACCGTGATGAATGGTGAAGCAGTCTCGAATGGCTGAATGGCCTCCTCCTGCTCCTATCTTCTACGTTTCTATAACAACATCTGAAAGCCACAAAAACTGCAGTCCCCTCTAATACTGTGGTCAACTTTATCTCTCATAATCTAGATGTAGACATATTCTTCTACTCAACTGTTACAGTGCTGAATTACCCTCCGTCCCAGTTCTGATGAAACCGTGAGGGATGATGTTCCCAATCCAAACTGCGCTATAAAACCAGTAAGATCTTTGGGACAGAAAACCAGCAGGTTGAAAAATTATATCAATTGCAGGAAAATTCAGCTCATTGATAAGTATACCAAATGAGTAAGAACATAGAGTATAGCTGAGACTTACACCACGTATCAAAATATAACTTACCACATTCACTAATTCTTTGAAACAGTATTATTAACAGCTATTTGTCACTACAACTAACTAACACAGGATCTTTTTAGTAACCATTTCCTGAACCCCAAAGAGTGCAAATTCTATCAATAAAACAGTTGGAGAGTATAAATGTCATGTTCTTGGAGATAATATCAATAAATTATGCAAAAGATACTGATTTGTATTTACAACTAAAGTTAACTAGATGACAGACATTATCATAATTTAAAACACAAATCCTATCTTGTAGAAGTTTACCCAAATTCAGTACAAACTTAATGTGCGGTATTAAAGAATTGTGTTGCTCCAACATAACTTGCTTGAGAAAATGTGACTAGATTTGAATTAGGTTTTCTTTAATTCATAGGGGCAAACTGAACTTTTGACAATATAAAAGGAAAGCACAATCAGAATTGAGAACAGGATTGCTCTCGGAACCACTTATCTTCCTCATTTATACTGATTTAGCGAAACTCTGTTGCAAATAGGAATAAACATTACATTTATTTTTGCTGAAATAAAAAGGTTTTGTCTGCACAGATCAGAACATTTCACAAGAATACCAATAAAGGACAAAAAGCAAAATTTCTATTGTATGAAAAAAGAGAGCTGATTGGTTGGTAAACGACCTGTGATTGGCACAGGGATTACCACGGAGAATTCAGATGTTAATGGTGATGTACTGTTAATTGCCAGGCTTTGTTCAGATGACAAATGAGGTAGGCTGATACTGATTTTTCAGAGGACATGAACCAAATGAATGGCTGTCACCATTTTTTTGGAGTTGAAACAGGCACATTGTATGTGCATAAAAATTAGAAAGAAGTGGAGAAACTCAGCAGGTCTGGCAGCATGTGTGGAGAGAGAAATAGAGTTAATGTTTCAAGTCTGACCTGCTACATGGGCACATGCTGTAAAATAAAGCTAAACATTGTAGATGGTAGAAAACTGAAACAAAGATGAAAATGCTGGAAAAAGTCAGCAGGTCTGGCAGCATGTGTGGAGAGAGAAATAGAGTTAATGTTTCAAGTCTGACCTGCTGCCAGACATTAACTCTATTTCTCTTTCCACACATGCTGCCAGACCTGCTGAGTTTCTCCAGCATTTTCATCTTTGTTTCAGTTTTCTACCATCTACAATGTTTAGCCTTATTTTACAGCACATGCCCATGTCCTCTCTTTTGGCAAAGAACAGGTCCCTATGGATTAATATTTTAACTTTCTAGTAAACACATGCGAGCTGGACTGACAGTATTAAATCGGTTGCTCATGTAATTCTTCACACACCTAGGATAATCCAACAAATGTTGTTCAATTGCAGAATCACATCTAATGTTGGGCACTGAGATAACAAGGTATAGACTTGAGTGAACACAGCAGGCCAAGCAGCATCAGAGGAGCAGGAAAGCTGACATTTCAGGCCTAGACCCTTCTTCAGAAATGGATAATGTTGGACACTGTGCTGCCAGTCTTGCAAGTGTGGGCTGGTTGAATACAGTCAGTATCTTGCTTGTTCCAAACAACTGAAGGGATGTGCTGTTTGATATGATCTGCCAGTCTTTTGGGTGTATGCCCTATTTAACCAGACACCAGTATTGAAATTCATGTGCAACGTTGCTCATTTGTGTGATACCTTTTTGGTAAATGCGTTTTTTTTCTGGAATACTCAAGTTCTATATTATCAAATGACTAATGGGTAAACTGGTCTAAAATAAATAGAGACAAATGAGCTTAATGGTGTCAATCCAGGCATTATAAATGTTGTGCAATTAAAGATTATAAATCAATTCATTATGCTAATTACACCTAATTTCTATTCAAAACAATTGTTGACTGAACTCAGAACACAAAGACTTGATTAAGAATTCCTTAATCTTGCAAAATTCAGATAGTTGAAAAAAAACTCAGCTGGCCCCACTAATATCCTGCCCACATTATTATATGGTTGGCAAAGGCAGATGTCCTGTTTCTTTTTAAAAATAAAACTTCCTAAAACATCAGAAAAGAAGGTTTACTACTTTATCAAAGTGCTCTTAGCCAATTGGGAACATCTCCCCGAGACAATAGGACTCACCCTGCTCCCTCCCGATCCACATGCGTTTTAATATCTACCCTTCAATATCTACTGCCCTCCCTTAGGTGGCAAACTGTACCTGCCCAAATTTCCAGATATTCCTGAGCCCAGGGTCCAGGCCTCCTTCCTGGGCCAGCCTGCATTCCCAATTATGCTCACTGCAGAATGGGGCTGTAGGACTGTTGGAGCTGCCTATCAATGGGACATCGCCACTCCACTGAGGGACAGAAATGCCACTCTACACTAGTTCAGTATGTCCACAGAGCTTTGCTGTATGTCTGGCAGCTAGCCAATGATGCTTTTTTATCCGCAAATTTCTGCCCAGTGTTTCAGTAATATGGCAATACATCTGAACTACAAAAGTTGAAAATCCACAAGTCTTAAGCAAGTGAGTTGTGTTGCATAAAGTGGAACTGCTATAAGCACACAGACTCGCACAGCTGCCTTGCGTGCAGTTCCTTACATCCTGCTTCCTGCAAGGGCTTGATTATATTCTTATACTTTGCATGTAGAGATTAGCATCCAGGATTGGACCAGGCTGCATCTCAGGGTTACATAGTTAGTGCTTGTTCATTTAGTGCCTGGCTACACACCCACATTATCCCACCTTGTCTTCCCTTACTTGTGAATGCAGTCACAAAACCAGGGACAGCTTGTCTCTCTGATCAGCAGTCCTTAGTCAAGGAGGACTTGACTGTAGTAGGGGAAGGTTGAGTGAGGTGAAAGTGGCTGACACAGCTGGTAGTGCTGGTGTATAGAAGGTGATGGAGTTATCCGGGTGAAGGAGTAGGCAGATCAAGGACCACGTAGGGTTGGATGTGATATTTCACTTTGGAAGGTCCCCTGCAGGGTTAGTAGTTTGGGTGGGGGTTGTTGGGAGTGATTGGTGGGAGAGACAGCAAGTGAGGGAAAATGTTAGAAGTTTTGAGACCTGCAGAGCACAAGTCTTGGTGGGAGGTGGATGCAGTAGCAGAGATAGAGTGATAGTGCAGAAAGGAGAGTTTGCCAATTACCTTGGTGGAGTGGGGAAGGTTGTTAATCTCTCTGTGGCACTGCTGGCTGTTCCTCCAAACCATAGATTCAGCATTGAACTGTGTAGTGAGCTCAGACCTGGCTGCCAGAGTTTGATGGGGTGGTTTCCTCTACTGGTCCTCCAGGAAGAGGCTGTCTTGGGACCATCCGTAGCACCAGGGCCTCCCTTATGCCCATGTCAGAGAATCACAGCATCAATGTCCCCTTATGAGACATCCTTGGATCTATTGTTCTTCAACAAACAGGGCAGTGTTGGAATGTGTAACGGACCAGACCAGGTCCCCTCAAAATGCATTAAGAAGGTAGCCTAGTCCCTAACATTTTTTATTTAAAAGGTAAATGTCAGGTGCTCTTTTCCAGATGCAATTTGATTGATCAAACTACTCAATGTTGAACAAAACAGAATTTATTCAAGCAGTATAGTTACATTAAAACAAAAGAAAGAAGAACCTGTATTAACTTGACTCAATTGGAAAACTTAACTGAATAATAGATATAGCAACTATTACTAATAAACTGTTCCAATATAGCAACATCCCATAAACATACCCTTGGCAAAAGACAAATTGAGAAAACAAATTTGTCTCATGTGCAATCCAGCAGCCCAGGAATAGAACCCCCAGCTTTTGGCTGTAATCAAGAGGCAGGAAAAAAGCTTCCACTTCTTCAAGACCTCAACAGCAATGCTGCTGAAAACCAAAATCCCTTCTACTGTGGGCGGGAGCTTGACAGCACCCATTCAGGCTGCTTCTATTGTTTCACCTTTTACAAAAATACCCGAGGCTTCACAGATTGTTTATCTTCTCATAGAATTTTTAACACCTGTCCCTCACTCTCTCTCTCTCGATAAAAGACACCAGGACAAAACACACTTCTTAAAGCTACAGCATCACCACAAATGCTAGTGCTTGTCTGGGTGAATGGTGATCTTTTAAAGATGGTTCAGGCACTAGGGATGCCAGTCTTTCAGTGGATACCTGGTGAGTGGTAAGTCCTTCTGGGAACAGTGGGTGGTAGTGTTGGGCTAGAATTGGGCAAGAAGGGCACTGTAGGCGTAGGATAAGTTGTTAACGAGATGAATGTGGTCTAAAGCAGTGAGAGATATTGCTCGGCCTCACAGAAAGAACACCTTGACGGGACCTTAACTCTGCTGCATATTTCCAGCAAATTCTGCTTTTACATAGGGAGTCCTGCGATGGCTTTTAATTGTGACATTGGAAGTACCAGACTGTTATTACTTTTGTGTTTAGCATTTGCTAGAAACACCAGAGAATAACTTCATAAACATGCATTCAGAGGAATCCATTCTCACAGTCTGTCATCAGATCACATTAACAAGCATTTTAGAAAGTAACACATTTTAATAAAACCTCATTGAGCATGCAGTTTGACTGATGAAAGGAGATATTTACCGTAGTACTTCAGGAAATGGATGTTAAGCAAGACAAATGACTCAAGAACAAGTATCTGGGATTCATCAAGGCCTAAGTCAATCCCATTATTGGTATTTTCCCCAACACTATTACTCCTTTTCAGTACAGAAAGCATGCAAACTTGTTTAAGTATGTAATGAGACAGATTTATCTTTGCACCCTAATGTTAAGGTTATCGTTGAGGAATAGGTAATATAGAAAACTGAAGGACAGATTATGGCACAGAGATACATGTAGATCTGTAGGCATTGCTTGTGTTGTCTGATCTTTAGATAGGTCTTTCGATAAAAGCTAGAAGCTCAGCATGTGAAGTGACCCATCCTCTATATGTCTGTGCAGTAACTGAATAAATAATCTGAACACGTAATCAGTATCGCTGATAAGACAAGGTTTAGAGCTGGATGAACACAGCAGGCCAAGCAGCATCAGAGGAGCAGGAAAGCTGACGTTTCGGGCCTAGACCTTGCTTTATTTTCCCCTTCTTTTAGAGAATGGGGAGGAGGTGCAGCATGAGAACAGATTGGGGAATTATAAAATTAATCTTACGATCAATGTCTATTGGAACTTTGCTTAGCCAAAGGTCTCCATGATTTCTGTTATGTAATCTTAAAATTCTGAGACTACATTGAGACTGCCCAAGAAAGAAAGAACTTGTATTTACAGAGCATCTTTGACAACTCTTGGGTATCCAAAGTGCTTTACAAGCAATTCAATATTTTTAAACTACAGTCACTTTTGTTTGTAGGAAAGACAATATACACTCTGCACAGGGCAAGCTTGCATAAACAGACATTAAATAAATCATCAGTATGCCTACTCTAGAATTAGCAAAAGGACAAATTTTGCCAGGATTTCTTACCCTGACCTTCTTTATATAATCAAAATAATCTGTTACGTTTATCTGTGAGAGGCAAATAGATACTGAGTTTGGCATTTTATCCAAAATGCTGCACCTCTGACAGTGTAGCCCTCCTTCAGTTCTGCATGGATGCCTCAAAGTGAGTTCATAACAGACTTGACCCAGTTCACTGAGAGTCTCCTGAAAATATCTGATTGTTTTCAACATCTAGGCATCATTAACACAAACGTTAAGGCTGCACTGGCAGGTTTTGGAGACTGGAACTAATATTAAAAGTACCGTGATTGAGTTCGGATGGACTCCTGGCTTATTAGGCAGATCATACAATGTTATTTAAAAGAAAATCTTCAAATTATAAGAATTAGTGCCAAAGGCATTGCCAAAGTCTAACAAAATATGATTCATCAACTAACCAGACCTTCAATTTGTTGATCGGTTTGACAGTTTGCACTTTGTCTTTAATTCAGACGGAATGACTTTTTTTCTGTTTCTAGACCATTTAGGCACCGAGTGGATTCTTTATCTCATGTTGTGAGATCAAAGGAATGAGTGAATTCTTTATTTGCTTCCCTTTCTTAGCTTTAAATAATATTCAAAAAGAAAATAGAGATTAGGTAAAAGAGTTTATATCCTGTCAGATGAATCCTGTGATCCAGATCTTCATTTTGATTCAATACGTGAATTTCAACTTCAGCCTGCATCGGCACCAACACTTAGATGTATTTGGATCAATGTTGAAATGAGGATATTGTGCTAATTTCAGACCCAGCTGGCTAAATTGTTATGCCATGAATGGAACTTGCAATGTATAAGTTTTAACTGGAAATTCCAGGTCCTGAGCTCTTATGTCGTGGTCCTAAAAGGAATTGCTGAAAGCTGCACAATGAAAACACTCCTCTAGGTCTGCAAAACAACAAGGGCAATTACTGCCTCACCCTTGTTAGCCCCTACCATTATCCTTTCTCTCAGTCTTACCTTTAGACCCTTGTACAGGTACCTTGTACAACATTGACAGGGGAGATATGTGGCAGCGTTCATTTGATATCTGCAGCTCATCCAATTTGTTTTGATGAGATTTGTGGATTAGTTCAGTTCAATTCTTTGGCCTCTCTCTTTTAGAATATCTTCAATATGTGTTGCGAAAAATTTACTTAGGTTGGGGCCCTGAATGGCTTATTTCCCATTGCAGTAAAAATACTTATTAATCAACAAAATATGTGAAAATAACATTTGAATGCCTAAAAAATAAAGGTTTCATGAAACCGTAAACTGCTTGTCATTTTGGAAAGAGGCCTGATATAAATCATATGTTCTCCAAGTTCTTCAAATTAACTTGAAGAATCAATATTTCAACGTTTGTCGATGTTATTCCAATCATCATGCTGCCCATGAAAATCGAAACACCAACTCAAGCTTTGAAGATTTCTGGTGCTGCCAAGCCTGAAGCAATTCCTTGTTCAACTTTGTTATCCTGATACAGCAACTTGTATGTAATACACGTGTGCTTATTCCTTTGTTCTTTATTCCTCTGGTGTCTTTTTGAATTTACTCAACTGCAGACTTTGCAAATCTTGCTTACCTCACTGATTAGCTCATTATTGCAAAGTTTCATAAACCTTTTAACTAATTTGAATAAATTGTTAAGATGTGCAGCAGAGGGTGACTGAGAGGGAAAGGCATCACTTTGGCACATACGTTACAGCCTAGAAGCAGTCAACTGCACTGAAGGGCGATTGTCGTGTGCTTGGTATCAAGGAGTGCTTAAGCCCCAAATGTCCCTCCCTCCTTCCTCCTCTAACCAAAAAGAAAGGTGGGTGGGGAGAGACAAGACAGAAGTGCTATTAAAAATTTGTTGGTAGCAGAGTAAAAAGTGAGGCATTGACTTGAAAGGCTTTGGTAAGCAATGGCTCAGCAGCAAGTACAGATAAATTTAGGTAAAGTTCTTTTAATTTTCCTTTCTAGTCTTAGAGCATTTGAGGTAGTAGTTAGGGCAGTGGCATGCTCCTCCTGCAGGATGTGGGAGCTCAGGGAGACTTCCATCTTCCCTGATGGCTACACCCGTGGGAAGTGCAGCCAGCTCCAGCTCCCGGGAGACAGTGTTAGGGAGCTGGATCTGGAGCTGGATGCACTCATGATCATCCGAGATGCTGAGTGCATCATAGATAAGAGTTTCAGTGAGGTGGTCACACCTAAGGTGCAGGCATAGAGAAGCTGGGTGATCACCAGGAAAGGCAAAGGGTGTAAACAGAGAGTGCAGGAATCCCCCGTGGCCATTCCCCTCAAAACAAGCATACCATTTTGGATACTGCTGGGGGGATGACCATTCAGGGGAAAGCAGCAGTAGCCAGGTCAGGGGCACTAAAACTGCCTGTGGGGCACAGTGGGAAAGGGTAAAGGTAAACAGGACCTTAGTGATAGGAGACTCGATAGTTAGGGGGTCAGACAGGAGATTCTGTGGCCGCAAATGGGAATCCAGGATGGTGTTTTGCTTCCCAGGTGCCAGGGTCCAGGATGTCTCGGAGCAGCTGCAAATTGTTCTCAAAGGGGAGAGTGAGCAGCTAGTAGTCATTGTGCACATTGCTACAAAGGATATAGGTAGAAATAGGGATGAGGTCCTGAGGAGTGATTACAGAGAGCTGGGAAAAAAGTTAAAAACCAAGACCTCGAAGGTGGTTATCTCCGGATTACTTCCAGTGCCACGTGCCAGTGAGGGTAAGAACAGGAAGATATGGCAGATGAATGCGTGGCTAACAAATTGGTGCAGGGAGCAGGGATTCAGATTCTTAGATCATTAGGATCTTTTCTGGGGCAGCGGTGACTTGTTCAAGAGGACCGTGAAGTGGAGGGGATCCAATATCCTGGTGGGCAGATTTGCTAGTCTTACAAGGGAGAGTTTGAACTCAGTTGGCAGGGGGGTGGGATCCTCGACAGCAGGGAGGTTGGTGTGAGGCTGGATGGAGACACAGTAATCAGAAATAGTAAGTTGAAGAGACAGGTCAGATTTGGAACACGACAGGGAGTGAGAAATTACATCTGTTGGATTAAATTACATCTACTTCAATGCAAGAGGGCTGACAGGTGAGGCTGATGAACTCAGGGCGTGGATAGGTACATGGGACTGGGATATTATAGCCGTTACAGAAACATGGCTAAGGGAAGGACAGGACTGGCAGCTTAATGTGCCAGCGTACGGGTGTTTTAGGCGGGAGAGAGGCGGAGGAAAGAGGGGAGGGAGAGTTGTGTTTTTGATTAAGGGGAGTATCACAGCAGTAGTCAGAGATGAAATAACTGAGGGATCATCTGGTGAGGCTTTGTAGGTGGAGCTAAGAAATAAGAAGGGAATGGTGATGTTATTGGGATTGTACTGTAGGCTCCCAAATAGTCAAAGGGAATGACAGGAACAAATATGCAGGGAACATTGGGGAGACTTGCAGGAGTAATAGGGTTGTCATAGTGGTGTCTTTTAATTTTCCTAACATAGACTGGGACAGCCATAGTGTTAAGGGCTTAGACGGGGTGGAATTTGTTAAATGTGTTCAGGAAAGTTTCCTCAAGCAGTATACAGAGGGTCTTAGTCAGGAAGGGGCAAAACACTACCTACTCTTGAGAAATAGGGCAGGGGAGGTGACTGAGGTGACAGTGGAGGAGCACTTTGGGACCAGTGACCATAATTCTATTAATTTTAAAACAGTTGCAGAGAGGGACAAAACTGGCCAACAGGTTCAAACTCTAAACTGGGGCAAGGTGAATTTTGATGGAATTAGGCAGGAAATTGCAGGGGTTGATTGGAATAGTTTGTTTGCAGGCAAAGAGACCTCCAGTAAGTGGGAGGTTTTTAAAAGTGTGCTAGCGAGAGTTCAAAGTCTATATATTCCTGTGAGGGTGAAGGGGCAATGTTGGCAGGAGTAGGGAACCCTGGATCATAAAAGAAATTGAAGCTTTGACCAGTAAAAAGAAGGAGGCATGGCTCAGGTACAGGCAGCTGGGATCAAGGGGATCCCTGGAGGTATATAGGGGATACAGGAGTTTACTGAAGAAGAATATCAGGAGGGTGAAAAAGGGGACATGAGACACCTTTAGCTGAGAAGATTAGGGTAAATCTGAAGAGATTCTTTAAGTATATTAAAGGAAAAAGAATAACCAAAGAAAGAATAGGACTGCTCAAGGACAAAAGTGGACATGTATGTGTGGAACTGCAGGAGATGGGTGAGGTCCTCAATGAATATTTCTCCTCTGTGTTTACCGTGACCACTGACATGAAGAATTGGGAAGTTGGGAAAGTTAGTGGTGATATCTTGGGGACAACCCGTATCACAGTAGAGGAGGTGTTGGAAGTATTAGAATGTATGAAGATGGATAAATCTCCTAATCCTGACCAGATATATCCAAAAACCCTGCAAGAGGCTAGAGAAGAAATTGCGGGGGGTCTGGCCGACATATTTGCATCATTATTACCTGCGGGTGAGGTCCCGGAAGACTGGAGGGTAGCGAATGTTGTGCCATTATTCAAGAAGGGCTGCAAAGAAAAACCTGGGTATAATAGACCAGTAAACCTAACATCTGTGGTAGGTAAGTTATTGAGAAGATTCTGAGGGATAAGATATACATGCATTTGGGAAGCCAGGGTTTGATTAGGAGTAGTCAGCAAGGTTTTGTGCGTGGGAGGTCATGCCTCACAAATTTGTTAGAGTTCTTTGATGAAGTGACCAGGAAGGTTGATGAGGGCATGGGCAGTAGACATAATCTACGTGGATTTCAGTAAGGCCTTTGATAAGGTTCCACATGGTAGACTGCTCTGGAAGGTTAGCTTGCATGGAATCCAGGTTAAAGCTGGCAAATTGGATACATAATTGGCTTGATGGTAGGAAGCAGAGAGTAATAATGGAAGGATGCTTGTCTGACTGGAGGCCTGTGACTAGTGGTGTACTTCAGGAGTTGATGCAGGGCCCATTGCTGTTTGTGTCTATATCAATGATTTGGATGAGAATGTACAAGATATGGTTAGTAAGTTTGTGGATGATGCTAAAATAGGCTGTTTCGTGGAGAGCGAGGAAGATTATCAGAAATTGCAGCAGGATCTTGATCAGCTGGGGAAATGGGTTGAAAAATGGCAAATGGAGTTTAATTTAGATCAGTGTGAGGTGTTGAATTTTGGAAAGTCAAATCCAGGTAGGAGTTTTATGGTGAATGGTAGGGCCTTAAGGAGTGTAGTGGAACAGAGGGACCTTGGAGTTCAGGTGCATGGTTCTTTGAAAGTGGAGTCACAGGTAGACAGGGCAGTGAAGAAGTCTTTTGGTACACTGGCCTTCATCAGTCAGGGCACTGAATATGGAAGTTGGGAAGTTAGGTTGCAGTTGTACAGGATGCGGGTGACGCTGCACTTGGAGTATTGTGGTCAGTTTTGGTCACCTTGCTATAGGAAGGATGTTATTAAACTGGAAAGAATGCAGAAGAAATTTACAAGGTTGTTGCCAGGGCTCAAGGGACTGAGTTATAGCGAGATGTTGGAGAAGCTAGGACCTTTTTCTTTAGAGCGTAGGAGACTGAGGGGTAACTTATAAAAGTATATAAGATCATGAGAGGTGTGGATAAGATGAATGCACTCAGTCTTTTTCCCACGGGTGGGGAATCGAGGACTAGAAGGCATCAGTTTAAGATAAGAGGGGAAAGAATAAATGGGAACCTGAGGGGTAACTTTTTTTACACAGAAGGTGGGACGCACATGGAATCAGCTGCCAGCAGAAGTGGTTGAAATGGGTGCATTAAAAATATTTAAAAGGCATTTGGACGAATACATGAATAGGAAAGGTTTAGAAGGATATGGGCCAAGTGCAGGGAAATAGGGTTAGCATGGATGGACATTTTGGACCAAAGTGCCTGTCTCTGTGCTGTAGGACTCTATGATTCTATGCTCAATAATTTATCATGTTATTCAGCATTATGTTATGAATCATTCACCAAATAATAATTAACTTAAAGCCGCAGTGTCATTAAACTGTGCAGAACAGAAACAGACCCTTCAGTCCAACTTATCCATGCCGACGAGAGATCTTAAATTAATCTAGTCCTATTTACCAGCTATTCGCCTGAATTCCTCTAAATCCTTCCTATTCATATACCCATCTCGATGCCTTTTAAATGTTGTAATTGTATCAGCCTCCTCCACTTCCTTTAAAAACTCATTCCATATGCGCACTACCCTCTGCTTGAAAAAGTTGCCCCTTTAAATCTTTACAATCTGACCTTAAGCCTATCTTCACTAGTTTTGGACTCCACAACTCTGGGAAAAAGACCTTACCAATTACCCTATCCATGCCACTCATGATTTTATAAACCTCTATAAGCTCACCCCTCAGCCCCCAATGCTCCAGGGAAAATAACACCAGCCAATTCAGCCTCCCCCTATAGCTCAAGCCCTCCAACCCTGGGAACATCCTTGTAAATCTTTTCTGAACCCTTTCAATTTTAACGGGAGATACGGTATTCCAGAAGTGGCCTAACCAATACCCAGTACAGCCACAATATGACCTCCCAACTCCTATACTCAATGTGCTGACGAATAAAGGCAAGTGTACTAAATGGCTTCTTCACCATCCTGTCCACCTGCTACATCACCTTCAAGGAACTGTGAACCTGAACCTCAAGGTCACTTTTGTTAGGCAACACTCCCACAACCTTACCATTAACTGTATAGGTCCAGCCCTGATATGCCTTAGCACACCTCATACTTATCTAAATTAAACTCCATCTGCCATTCCTCAGCCTATTGGCCCATCCAATCAAAGCCCTGTTGTACTGTGAAATAATCTTCTTCACCGCCCACTACGCCACCAATTTTGGTGTCATCTGCAAACTTATTAATCATACTTCCTATACTCACACCCAAATCATTTATATAAATGACAAAAAGCAGTGGACCCAGCACCGATCCTTGTGGCACAGGCCTCCTGTCTTTTAGTTTGACAATGTGTTACTTTTTGCATACTGTATTTGGAAGCGAACTGATTGAAGTTGTTGAAGCACAACTAACTTGAAATGAAAGATTTATTCAGATGTTTTGAAAAGTTCTGTATGTTTCTGTATTTTTTAAAGGGTGGTAGAAAGATCCTTGTATTTGCACGGCATACAAATAAACGCCTCAGGATGTTGTGTAAATTCTAACAGATACAGAAACCTCCGTGACTTCAGTTCTTCCTGAGGAAGATACTTAGCACTCTGAGCAATAAGATGGGAAGAATATCCTTGGATTGCTTGAGAATGCCAAGCTACCTGACATGCTGATCCCAGATTCGATCAAAATATTGGGAAAGGAACACAGTACAGTCACCAAAAAGTGGGTGCCCACTCATATTTATATGTATTTGTGTTGGGGCCCTTCCTTCCTGGCTTACTTTCTTCCTTCCTTCTTTCCTTCCTTCCCAAGCAGAATTATCCACGAAAGATGTCATCATCTCAGAGATTGTATTCTCAAGTGTCTCAATCTAATTATTCAACCATTACTTCTTGAGTTTTCATTTCTCATTGCACAGAGGAGAGCTGTGACCTTAGCTCCACTAATTTGAAGGAAAATCAAATGTTCAGTTCTTGTTTAAGATTCAGTTCTGCAAGTATTTCTTTGAATAGTTTGCTGCAGTTTCTGTCATGTCTCTGGTGCTTGACTGATTCCATGAATTGGGACTGGTGTTAGGTCTCGACCTGCAATTTCTGGTCCGACAGTATCTACTCTGTGACACCCGGGCTGATGGATTGTACTCGAGGCCTGGAACTACTGATCCTCAACATGGAATCCATCAACGATTGTAAGCTAAAAACTCTTACATTTGTATGTTTTGCCATGGAGTCCTATGTCTGTGGGTCTTGATGGCCTAGACTTAGGCTCCCAACAGCATGGAAACAGGCCCTTCGGCTCAACAAGTCCACACTGACTCTCACAGCGTCCCACCCAGGCCCATCCCCCTAAAGCCCACCTATTCTACACATCTCTGAACACTATGGGGAAACTTAGCATGGCCAATCCACTTAGCCTGCACAACTTTGGACTGTGGGAGAAAAGCGGAGCACCTGGAGGAAACTCATGCAGAGAATGTGCAAATTCCACACAGGCAGTTACTTGAGAGTGGAATTGAACCCAAGCCCCTCGTGCTGTAAGGCAGCAGAGCTAACCACCGAGCCACCGTGCCGCGGGTATGTGTTTCATTTAGAATCCACAGAGGTAGTATATTGACACTTGTCCTGTGCCTAAACTGAATAGTTACCAGTTTTCTGAAGACAGATCATTTGAATTTTTTCAAACATTGTAGATGTTGGATGACATTGAGATTTCCCACAAGACTGACAATGTGAAAAGCGTTGCTCACCGCTGTTCTTTTTGTCGCACAATTTAAATGGTCCCTGTATACGCTTGTGGTGGAATACCAGGCTTTCTTTATTGTTACTGGAATATATTACATGCTTACACTGTTTATGTGTCACTTCAGGTCTTTTTGTAACAGTTTCAATCATTGGTCTAGTGCACAGTTCCTACCAATGGTGTTTCCTAATACATACCTTGCAAAGTTGATTTGAAAGCCAGGCATATCTATAGTACAAGCAGTAATCCACATCTTCCACACATTTTATTATGTTTTTGTGTTCTGGTGATTGTGTCAACTGCTGAGTTTCTTTTTCAAGTCTGTAAATTTGGTGACCTGCAACGATCACTTCATACTTGCATTGGATTTAAACTTTGAAGAAGTTTAAAATTCCAATGGACTATTGCCTGACACCTGAAACCCACTGAAACAGCCTACTGGTCTCATGTTGAAGAGTTCTGAGGATTCAGACTCAACTACCTCACCCTTCTGACTTGGCCCAACACCAGCCCCTGTCTACCTGACCTCAACTGCATGCCCCCCTCCACCCTCCCTTCCACTAGCTTCCACCCCTAAATCTGACTCAGAGCTCTCTGATCCAAAACCTGTCATCCACATCCCTCCAGACCTCAATAACCAAATTACCATCTCCAACTCACCCAACTCCCTCAACCATTTACCTGCCTCCCAACATCCTGAACCATCGGCCACTCTAGCCTCTCATTCAACTACCTATCACCCTACCCCCTGATGTAAGTAAAGGTTCTAGGCAGTGGCCCTTTTATACATGGAACATGGTGTCAGAATTATGTAACTGGGATGGAGTGGATTTCAATAGCTTTAAGAGAGACAGCAGCTGTGAAAAATGTCAGGTAATAATTAAAACTTCAGTCTGCAACTGCATACGAGACACTGACTGGTGAATGAGTCATTATCACTTTGAACATTCCTATGGAGATGGAAGGAAATTTGAGGGTGAATTGGAAATTTCCTCGACTCAAAGGCTAAATTCTTAACTTCCTGCAGAGTTGAATAAGAAACCTGAGCAAATCAGAATGGTAACTCTTGTTATCATGCTGGGGAAAGAGTGTTTCAAGATTTATAACATCCGAGACCCTGCTGAGACACAGTCAAAAAAAAGACTGGAGAAATTTTGGAGGTCTTGATGGAGGTCTACTCACAACATTTAAGAATACTGGGGGCAAAATTTTCTGATTTTTCGTTGAAGTGTGGAGTGATCATGTTATGGCTAAGGTTACGTTTAGGGTTAGAGTTGGAGTTAAGGCTGGTCTAGGGTTAGGGCTACGGTTAGAATTAGGGCTGGTGTTACTGTTAGGGTTAGGGCTGGGTTTAGGCTTATGGTTAGGGTTAGGACTAGAATTAGGATTAGGGTTAGCATTAGAGTTCGGGCTAAGGTTAGGGCTAGTTCTACGGTTAGGAAGTTTAAAGAAGTTGTGTGAAGCAAGTTTTTTACTCAGCGGGTGTTAGCTGCCTGGAATATATGCAGATATAATAGCAACATTTAAGAGAAATTTAAAGAGAAATTCATATGTGGCCTGGTTTCCATGAAAAAGAAACATGTAGTCAGCATGGATTTGTGCACGGGAGGTCATGTCTGACAAAACTTTTTGAGTTTTTCGAAGAGGTAACCAAGAGAAAAGATGAGGGTAGGGCTGTGGATGTTGTCTATGTTCACTTTAGTAAGGCCTTTGACAAGCTCCTGTACAGCAGGTTAGTCATGAAAGTTCGGCTGCATAGGATCCAGGGAGAGCTAGTTAATTGGATTCAAAATTGGCTCAAGGGTAGAAGCAGAGGGTGATGCTTGAAGGTTGTTTCTCACACTGGAGGCCTGTGACTAGTGGTGAGCCACAAGTGTCAGTGCTGGGACCTTTGCTATTTGTTATTTACATAAATGATCAGGATGTGAACGTACAAGGCATGATTAGTAAGTTTACGGATGATACAAAATTAGGAGATATTGTTGATAGTGAGGAAGGTTATCAAAAATTACAGAGGGATCTTAATCAGATGGGGAAGTGGGCTGAGGATTGGTAAATACAATTCAATACAGACAAGTGTGAGATGTTGTACTGTGGAAAGTCAAACCAAGGTAGGACTTATACAGTTAATGGTAAGATCCTGATGAGTGTTGTGGAACAGAGGGACCATGCATTACAAGTGCATAGGTCATTGAAAGCAGCAATCACAGGTAGACAGGGTGGTGAAGGCAGCATTTGGCATGCTGGCCTTCATTGGTCGAGGCATTGAGTATAGGAGTTGGGACATTATGTTACAGTCATATGAGTAGTTAATAAGGCTGGATTTGGAGTATTTTGTACAGTTTTTGTCAGCCTATTATAGGAAAGACATAGTTAAACTGGAAAGTATGTAAGGAAGATTTACAAGGATGTTGCCAGGACTGAGTTGTAGGGAGAAGATGGCCAGGATATGACTTTATTCCTTGGAACATAAAAGAATGTGGGGTGACCTTACTGAGGTGTATAAAATCATGAGGACCATAGATAGGATGAATGTATACAGTCTTCTTGAAAACTAGAAGGCATAGGTTTAAGGTGAGAGGGGAAAGATTTAAGAAGGACCTGAGGGCAACTTCTTCACACAGAGAGTGATGTGTATATGGAATGGACTGCCAGAGAAAGTGGTTGAGGAAGGTACAATAGCAACACTTAAAAAAACATTTGGATAGGCATATGGATGGGAAGGGTTTAGAGGGATAGGGACCAAATGCGGGCAATTGGAACTAGCAGAGTGGGCACCATGGTCAGCATGGACCAGTTTGGACCGAAGGGCCTGTTTCCATGCTGTATTACTCTATGTCTCTAGCTAAAATCTAATGGGATTCAAATGATGGCGTTAACAACTTCACCTTGGAAGGAGACAATACTTAATGGAATGACAAGGAATGAGAGCAAGAGGTGATCCAGTTACTGTGAAGAGCAGAGAAAGAGTATGTTTGCGTTAGCAGCAAATTTGATGCTGGTGAACGCTAGTTCTCTTTTCAAGAAGATGTCGATAGAACAGAAGGAACTTCTGGAGTTTTAAAGGAAAGGGAATCTCCAAGGTGGGTCTTACTGATGGAAGTCAGATCAAGGAGACTCAGACTGAATGGACCAACTTGCAAAGGACACTGGAAGTTGAAACCCTGGGTCATAGGGTGAAGTGAGTCTGCTGGAATGCTTGGAATGACCAAGGGCTTGTTGTACTTCTATGTATCTGGCAAAGATTGCTGTGTATAGCAAAGGAAAACGTAAGACATATCTCAGTTGCATTACCTCGTGAATGCAAAAGTACATTTTCTTTAGCTTGGTGCATTCGTTATTTGTTTAGTACTGTTTAATTTACGTTGGTTTTAGTTTCTTTGTGATAGTGGAAGTCTTAATACATGAAATCTTGACATTTGCTTGTTTCTGTCAGTCATTGGAAAATTCATCTCTTTTAAAAACATAATGGTGTCTATGGAGATTGTAAAATGAGACTCATTTCCACAAGATGTGCTGGCAGTGCATCAAAGGTCTGATATCCTGGAATGACTGGAAAAGCTAATAATTAAAATGAGATTTAATGAAATAGGCTATGATGTATCTGGAAATAACTATACAAAAGAAAATCAAGCAAGAATAAAACATTTAAAAGGGAAATCAAAATGATTATAAAATCTGAGAGGTGTTCTGAAGAAAGACTGACAAGTGACAAAGGGAAATAGAAAATATTTTATGCTTTGAATTAAACCTTCTTAGAGGGGATAAAGGAATGGCAGAGATTCTAGATGAGCACTTTGCCTCAGATTTTGCAGAATAATGAATTAATAGAAATGGAAAAGTTGAACTGCATGATATGGAATGATTAAATTGGATAACTAAGGAAACAGTAATGGAAAAAAAATGATGAACTCAGTGTCCAATACACAAGACATGTTTAATAGAATGCTGTAGAAGTCAGATATGAAATAAAAGTCTTGATTCAACATGGAAGTTGTGACATATACTTGGAGCACTTTCAATATAATGTTCTCTCTAAGAGATGGAAAAGGAATAAAACAAGCTATTGCTGACCAGTTAATCCTGCAGTTGCTTTCTGATTTTCTCCCTATTTTTAGTGACATGACCCAGGCAAAGACGCCAGGGAAAACTAACATTTGTACTCTACCTGTCCTGTGCAAATGGTCCTGTAATGGAAAATGCGAGCCATTCCATTGTCAAAGGTACCAATGACCTTCCCTCCATCATAAAGTCAGAATTAGGGATGTTCACTGATGATTGCACAATGTTCAGCACTATTCGTAACTCTTCAGATACTGAAGCAGTTTGGGTTCAAATGTAACAAGATTGGGACAATATCCAGGCTTGGGCTGACAAGTGGCAAGTGACATTCACACCACACAAATGCCAGGCTATGACCATCACCAATATGAGACAATCTAACCACCACCCCTTGACATTCAATGGTGTTACCATCACTGAATCCCCCACTATCAATGTCCAGGGGGCTATCATTGACCAGAAACGCAACTGGACTCACCACATAAACACAGTGCCTACAAGAGCAGGCTAGAAGCTAGGAATACTGCAGCGAGTTAACTCAGGTCCTGACTCCTCAAAGCCTGTTCACCATCTACAAGGCACAAGTCAGGAGTGTGATGGAATGCTCCTCACTTGCCTGGATAAGTGCAGCCCTAAAAACACTCAAAAAGCTTGATACCATCCAGGACAAAGCAGCCCACTTGATTGGCACCACAACCACAAGCATCCACTCCCTGCACCACCGACGCTCAGTAGCAGCAGTGCGTACCATCTACAAGGTGCACTGCAGGAATTCACCAAAGATCCTCAGACAGCACCTTCCAAACCCACGACCACTTCCATCTAGAAGGACAAGGCTGCAGAGATATGGGAACACCACCACCTTCAAGTTCCCCTCCAAGTTACTCACCATCCTGACTTGGAAATATATCACTGTTCCTTCACTGTCACTGGGTCAAAATCCTGGAATTCCCTCCCTAACAGCATTGTGGGTCAACCCACAGTAGGAGGACTGCAGCAGTTCAGGAAGGCAGCTCACCACCACCTTCTCAAGGGCAACTAGGGATGAGCAAGAAACGCTGGCCAGCCAGCAATGCCAACATCTCACAAATGAATAGAGAAAAAAACTTCACAGCACAGAAGAAATACATCGTTTTGCCTAGCTTTGGATCTTACTATGGAAAAGATATAAGGCCGTAGAGAGTGTACATTAAAAAAAATTAATTAGGATAGTACCAAGAGTGAGTGGCTTTAGTTAAAAGGAGAGGGTAAGGAAAGTTTTTTTTTAAATAGAAGGCGCAGCAGAGATCTATGATTCAAAATTATGAGAAGTAAACTAGGAAAAAGTTTTGTTTGGCAGGAAAGAATTTAGGGAGTTTTGAAAACGGATACATTTTGGTAAAGCCTTTCATCTTGCATTCATTAGGGGCATTTCACAAGACTACAATTTCAAGGGGGAAAAAACCAACAATGCCCTGAAAAATGAACCAGTGAATATCCATCACCTATTTTATTGAGCTGAATCAGATGTAGTGTTTATAAATCGAAGAGACATTTTGTCTATCGCATAAGTAAGTAATATGGCACATCAATTTTCGTGCTCATGTGAGGCCAGCTATATGGACTGTATGTCTGAAAGACTGGCACAGTGAATGAAACAGCATGTCCCATCAACTGTTTACAATAAACAACTAACTGTTGACAACTAATTTGGGATTGTCAGTTGGATTTCCAATGGAGTATACTTCCGAGTACTTGAATCTACATATATTAATATGCAGACACAGACAGGAAAAATGTGTACGCACGCTGTTTCCTCCCCACAAAACAAATTAATGCCCTGCTTAATAAGAGTCAACTTGTGTAAATGTAAACTAAGAGATATTAGGAACTGCGAATGCTGGAGAATCTGAGATAACAAGGCGTGAAGGTCTGAAGAAGGGTCCAGATCCGAAACGTCAGCTTTCCTGCTCCTCTGATGCTGCCTGGCCTGCTGTGTTCATCCAGCTCCACACCTTGTTATATCATAAATGTAGATTAAGTCTGACTGTTAACTTTCAATCAGCATTAATGGCTGAATTCTTCATGGCAACACCTCTACCAATCAGCGCTCTCTTCTCATGTAGAATAAGTATTGATTTTCCCCTTGAGTTTGTATCTTGGTAAACATAATACAGGACGAAGCACTTCAGCAAACTTTCTGTTGAGCAATACTCAAGGCTGGTGAGTTAGTATTAGACACCATAAATTTATGTTCACCACAAACATTTGTTTAGAGCATGGAATGACCAGTGATCAATACAGAGTTCATGATATTTCTTTCTCAAAGGGGAGTGGATATATTTTTCAACATAGGTTTCAATACCATCTTTGAGTCTCGAAGGTTTTGAGTTTAAACTCATTCCAGAGGCTTGGCCTGACAATCTAGGCTAGGACACAATACTGAGGGAGTGATACAATGCCAGAAGTTGTGTTTTTTGGTTGAATTTTTAAACAGAGTTCTTTATCTTCTAAGCTTAAAGATTCCAGAAGAAGAACTCAGAAATTCTCTCTCGTGTCCTAGTCAATGCTTATCCCTCAATCAAGTTTTCCTTTACAGTTTATTTGTTATTTATTTCATTGCTGTTTATAGGACTTTATCACGCTGAAGTTATCTGCCACGTCTCTTACTGCACAACAATAACTGCAGTTTTCAAAAAAATGAACTGTAGTAAATTTTCAGACACCCTGGGGTCATTAAAGAAACTATATAATTGAAAGTACCCCTTCTTCTTTTAAAGAATGAGATGAAGCAAGTGATTGTGACTAAAGAGATTGCGCTTTTGCAGAATCAGAAGCAGGCCAAGCAAAATGGGCTGACTGATCTCCGACTGTGTTGCCAAGTTCTATCATTTCAACATTCTATATCAAAAAATCATCGTATTTCATATAAAAAAAACACATAGCATCCTACTGTGTGGAATCAGGCCATTTGGACCATCGTGTCCACCCTCTGAGAACAATCCCACCCAGACCCACCTCCTACCCTATCCCTGTAACCCTGCATTTCCCACAGCTAATCCACCTAGCCTGCACATCCCTAGCTACTAGGGGCAATTTATCATGGTCAGTCCACCTAACTGCACACCTTTGGACTGTAGGAGGAAACTGGAGCATCTGGAGGAAACCCACACAGACATGGGGAGAACGTGCAAACTTCGCACAGACAGTCGCCCGATATTGGAATTGAACGAGGGTCCCTGGTGCTGTGAGGCAGTAGCTCTAACCACTGAGCCACTATGCCACCCACATGGTGAAAGCCTGTAGGACATTTGGCAGTCCAAGGTTCTGCAAAACTCACCCCTCTGTGAAATGGTTCTGAATCTTAACATATTGAGACCTTGGACTGCAGAGACAGACAGGGCGGTGAAGAAGGCATTTGGTACATTTGCTTCAATGGTCAGTGAGTTGGGTATAGGAGGTGGGAGGTCATGTAGTGGCTGTACAGGATATTGGTTAGGCCACTTTTGGAATACTGCATTCAATTCTGATCTCCTTGCTAGAGGAAAGTTGCTGTTCAACTTGAAAGTGTTCAGGAAAGATTTACAAGGAGGTTGCCAGGGTGGGAGGGTTTGATCTGTTGGGAGAGGCTGAACAGGCTGGGGCTATTTTTCCTGGAGCGTCAGAGGTTCAGGGGTGACGTTATAGAAGTTTATAAAACTGTGAGGGGCATGGATAGGGTGAATAGCCAAGGTCTTTACCCTGGGGTCGGACAATCCAAAATTAGAAGGCATATGTTTAAGGTGAGAGGGGAAAAGTTTAAAATGGATCTGAGGGGCAATTTTTCATGCAGAGGATGGTGCTTGGATGGAATGAATTGCCAGCGGAAGTGATGGAGGTTGCTACAATTACAACATTTAAAAGGCATCCAGATCAGTATATGAATAGAGGGATTTCAAATTTAGAGGGATTTCAAATTTAGAGGGATATGGGCCAACTGCTTGCAAATGGGACTAGATTAATTTAGGATATCTGGTCGGCATGGATAAGTTGGATCAAAGGGTCTGTTTCTATGCTGTACGACATTATGACTCTATATTCTGAAAATCAAAGTTAAAGGTCTGAATTTAGCAAACAAAATACTAAATGAGTGGTTAAATTATCCACATAAATTAAATTGACTTTTGAATGAGGTAATATGTTTTAACTAATCGATAACTGAGTGAGATCTGCAAACCTCTTTAAAATGCAGCTGCTTAGGCCCATATTGTCCTTTGTCGAATAATCCTACTGAGAAAACAAACATTAATACAAACTGGCAACTGACTAATCGAACATGTAAATGGTTGTCCAACTGCGTTTAACACTGCTCCTAGCATCTGTCCCTTTCCAAAAATGGAGCCAGAAGCATTAGTGATGAGAGGGTTAAAAAGTCCATATTTTGTTTGCCAACTCTTGTTAAGGTCATTGATCAGCAACTCATGCAGCTTTTCTCAAGTTACACTTCCAGTAAACTGTGCATTTCGTTTCAAACCAGAAGTGGCTTGCCACAACGGAAAACTTTATGGTCACAATCAAATCTTGCTGTAAAATAAAGCATGATGTTCAACAGTTTGATTACCAGAACACAACACAAAATCGTAATTGTTAATTCGTCCTTCCATCCTTTATCTTCCTCCAGAGAAAGCAGATGGTTTACAATCTCACCTCAAAGGAAGTTCCTCTGACAGTGTAGTACACCTGAGTGTTACAACATGGTGTAGACATGATTTTGTGCTCAGCCTGCTCGATTCGGAGTTGAATATGCAGTTCACAAATGAGGTTTATGGAGGGAAAGCTAGAACTCAGGGCCAAAACAGCTGGTGAGTACAGAAGATGGATAGACATAAGAAGGATATGCATAGAAGCCTTGGAGAGTTGTGCTGGATTGGAGTTACAGGAATTTTTTTATTCATTCATAGGATGTGGGCATTGCAGGCAAGGTCAGCATTTATTGCCCATCCCTAATTTCCCTGACAGCAGTTCAGAGTTGCTATGGGTCTGGAGTCATATGTAGACCAGACCAAGTAAAGATGGCAGTTTCACTCCCTAAAGGACATTAATGAACCAGATGGGTTTTTCCCAACAATAACAAAGGAATCATAATCATTTTTAGCACTTAGTTACAGGTTTTTGCTGAATTCAAATTCCACCAGCTGCCATGGCAGGATTCAAATCAAGGTCCCCAGAACATTGCCTGGATTTCTGGATTAATAGTCTAGCAATAATGCCACTGGGGCTATTAGGAATATGAGAGATGAATGTATGGAGTAATTTAAACACAATGGTAAGGACTTTAATTCACTCCACTGATGCTGCCAGAGCTGCTGAGTTTCTCCAGCAAAGTCTGCCTTTGTTCATGACTTTAAAATTGGTCATTGTTCACCAGTTGAATTCCAAGTCAGCAGCAAATAGTCAGGTGTTGTGACTGGGCTGATCCATTCCTTGTTTTCAGGCTCATAGCTGCACCTTAGCTTGCCTTTCTTTTCACTGTGGCTGCCATTCTTTAATCTCAGCTCTTACCACCTTGACAAAGGCCACTGATTGGCTTAGATTCTTTAAAGGCCACCCAGAGGCTTTCTAAATGTTTATTGCTCCATTGTGATATTCCACTGTAATAGCATTTAAATTTTATCTACATGTGAGTTCTTTCTCCTGGCACCACTTCCTCCTTAAGCACGCATCTGAGATCATACTGATGCAGCCAATAATTATGCAAATCAGATTGCACTGCTGATGTGGGTGAGTTTTGGGTGTGACTTACACCAGTTCTTAATCATTTAGAACTAAAGGTGAAAATCTTGCTTGGTTCCAAATATGTGAATATGTTGCCTGGTAGGCACCAGTGTTGTAGCTGTATTGGAACAACTTGGCTAGACATGCAGCTAATTTTGAGCACAAATTTTCAGGACTATTGCCAGAATGTTGTCAGGAACCACAGCTTTTAAAGTTTCCAGTGCTCTCATGCATCGTTTTTCAGATCGTGAGGAGGAGGTTGTGATGGATGATTCACTCGACACTTTTTATGCAAATATTTCAGCCTGTCTTTTGCATTGAGTTATCATTGAGGATGTGGAACTTCCTCCTTCAGTAAATTAATTGCCTGAAACCATTCACAACTGGATGTGACAGGACAGCTGAGCTGATATCTGCTCCATTGCTTATGGGATTGCTAAGGCCTGTCTGTTACCTGCTGCTTGGTTTGTCGGTGTACCTTTGTTGTAGCTTCATCTCATTTCCAGGCTTTCCTGGTGCTGCACCTGGTACACCCTCCAATACACTTTATTAAACCAGGGCTGATCATCCAGTTTGCGAGTTATGACAAAATGGGGATATGCCAGGCCATGAGGCTGTAGATTGGAACACAATTGTGCTGGTACCAATGGACAACAGCACCTTATAAATGTCTGGTTTTTTGAGTTGCTGGATCTGTTCAAAATATGCCCCGTTTAGCATGGTGGCAGTGTCATATGGGAAGATATCCTCAAAGTGAAGGCAGGCCTTGGTCTCCAGAAAGGCACTGCAATGATCACTCCTACCAATACTGTCATGGACAGACACATCTGCAGATTCGCAAGGAGAAAGTCAGGTAAGTTTTACAATTTGTTTCCTCAACAACTGCGGCAGATGCAGTTTAATATTTATGTCATTTGGGATGTGGTTATCTTGGTCAGTCATAATGGTACTGAGCCACGTGAACGTGGAAGACCCCGCCCAATGTACATTCTGTTCCCTTGTCACCCTCAATGCTTTCTCCAAGTGCTGGAGGACTGATTCATCAACCGAGGGGAGAGTTGATGTGATTGATGGCATCCAGTAAGAGGATTCATATTTGACCTGATGTCATGAGACTTCATGCATGTCAGAGTCAATGTTGGGAACTCTCAAGGCCTCTCCCTCCTGATTGTATACCACAACTGACAAAGCTGACATGGTTGTCACTAGATTGGCTTCTAATTCCAGATTTTTATTGAACTCAAATCTCACCATCTGCCATGATGGAGTCTTGTCCCCAGAACATTAACTCGAGTTTGTGGATTGATAGTCCAGTGAGACTGTAACTGTTGAACAAAGCTGTGCATGACAGCAAATGATTAATACAAGAAAATTAGAGTTAAAAATTAATGAGAGAGTGGTTTATTCATTCTGAAACAAATGAAGTGATGAAATTAAGACACTTGTAATGAAGATGATGTTGATTTCTATCCACAAGAGTGGCTTTCAGAACTTGCCTCTTCTTCCAAATTTCTTACCTGTTTGTTTCCTTTTTTTTCAAGCTTTGACTATCTGACTGGCATTTCTTGCTAGATATGTTAAATTTCTAGCTCTGATGAAGAGTCATAGAAACACAGAAACATAGAAAATAGGTGCAGGAGCAGTCTATTCGGCCCTTTGAGCCTGCACCACCATTCAATATGATAATGGCTGATCATGCAATTTCAGTAAATCCCACACCCACTTTCTCTCCATATCCCTTGATCCCTTTAGCTGCAAAGGCCATTTCCAGCTCCCACTTGAATATATCTAACAAAGTGGCCTCAACAGCTTTCTATGGTTGAGAATTCCACAGGTTCACAACTCTTTGAGTGAAGAAATTCTTCCCCATCTCAATTTTTAATGGCTTACCCCTTATTCTTAGACTGTGACCCCTCGTTCTGGAATTCCTCAACATCAGGAGCGTTCTTCCCACATCCAGCCCATCCAGTCCCTTCAGGGTTTTACTGGGACTCCCATCAGGAATCAGTGGACTTGAAACGTTAACTCTGCTTTCTCCCCACAGATGCTGCCAGACTTGCTGAGTTTCTCCAGCAATTTCTGTTTAAGTTTCAGATTTCCAGCATCCACAGTTCTTTGTTTTATTTAAATGCATTATATCCCTCAATTCACATTGTTCCAGCCCCATAGGGTGTAATTCACTCTTCATGGCCTCAGGGCAGGTTGAGATGTCTGTAAGCATCATTCTGTCTTGTTTCTAAAATCAAATTCACATCGAGATTACCCTCAAAGTGAAAAAAAATCTAAGTTTATTACAGAATCAAACACTGTTGAAAACAAAGTATTCAGATGAAATAATGATATAAGAAACCATCATTTAGACGGAAGCCCTCACTTTGTATTTCTTCTTGGAAACTTGGCAAACGATGTTTAATAACATCCCAAGCTGAGAGCGAGATATATGATGTGGGATTGGATCTAGATAAAATTTTATGGGTTGAATCATTCTTCAGCACTAGATAGTAGCTAGGAAGAGGTGGTATATGTATGCTGGAGGCATGGTGATGGGTAAAAGAGTGAGAGAACAGGTGGAGATAGAGCCCTGAAGAAGAGATAGACAGTTCGGCAGACAGAGGGATGGATAATGGTAAGTCCGGGAGACAGAAAAGCTGATAATGAGGTTCAGATCAGAAATCACACGACACCAGGTTATAGTCCAACAGGTTTGTTTGAAAACACTAGCTTTTTGAGCCTCACTCCTCCTTCAGTTGTTAATGAGAGAGGTGCCATCAGACACAGAATTTATAAGTAAAAGATCAAAGGGTCACACCACTGATAAGGATGTATTAAACAAACCTAAGATGCTGGAAAATCTTTAATCAGTTAGAAGGTTTAAATGTATTAATATGGATATGTAAATCCCCGAAATTCTTTCAAGTCTCTGCACAGAGAGAACTAAAGATTTATCAGTGTAAAGAAGAGATGACATTTTAGGTCAGACAATGAATGTTAGGTGTGAGACCTTGTTTAAAACCTGTTTGTGTTTTGGTTTGGAGTCAGACTGGTTGTATTTCTAAAGTACGGATTTATAAAACACCACATCGACTGACTGTCTTTAAATGTGTGTGCTTGAGAGACAGTGTGTGTGTGAAACAGGATCTCTGCGTGTGTGTTTTTGTGTGTGTGAGTGTGTGTGTATGCGCATGTGAGTGTATGCATGTGTGGGAGTATACAGTGTGGTGGGGTCACCTGTAGTGCAACATGAACCCAAGATCCTGGTTGAAGCCATCCTCATGGGCACCGAACTTGGCTACCAGCCTCTGCTCGGCAACTCTGTGTTGTTGTCTATCCCTTGGAGCCAGCCTTGGAGGATGTTTACCTGAAGATCCGAGGCTGAATATCCTTGACCACTGAAGTGTTCCCCGACTGGGAGGATTCTTGTCTGGCGATTGTTGCGCCGTGTCCATTCATCCATTGTCGTAGCGTATGCATCAATATGCCATGCCTCGGGGTATCCTTGCCTGCAGTGTATGGATAGACAACATTGACCGAGTCGCATGAATATCTGCTCTGCACATGGTGGGTGGTGTTCCCACGTGTGATGGTAGTGTCCATGTCGATGATCTGACATGTCTTGCAGAGGTTGCCATTGACAGGGTTTTGTTCTGTTTTTGTTCCTGATTTACAGCATCCACAGTTCTTTCGGGGTTTTTTTGTGTGGTGTTGTGGTCGATGTTGTCCTGAAGGCTGGGTAGTTTGCTGTGAACAATGGTCTGTTCAAGGTTCGGTGGCTGTTTGAAGGTGAGAAGTGGGGGCATTGGGAAGATCTTGGCAAGGTGCTCATTAACATCAAGAATGTGTTGCAGGCTGTGAAGAACATGGCATAGTTTCTCCGCTCCTGGGAAGTCCTGGATGATGAAGGGTACCCTATCGGTTGTATCCCGTGTCTCTTCTTAGGAGGTCATTACAGTTTTTTGCTGTGGCATGTCGGAACTGGTGATCAATGAGTTGAGCATTGTATCCTGTTCAGTATTGTATCCTAGATAACAAGCATGGGGCTGGATGAACACAGCAGGTCAAGCAGCATCATAGGAGCAGGAAAACTTGATGTTTCGGGCCTAATTATTGTATCTTGTTCCTATAAGGGTGTCCCTCAACACCTTCAGGTGTCCGTAACATTCTTCCTCATTGGAACAGATCCTGTGAATGCATAGGTCTTGTTCGTAGGGAATGGCTTTTTTAATCTGTTTAGGGTGGAAGCTAGAGAAGTGCAGCATCATGAGGTTATCCGTGGGCTTACAGTTAGAGTGAGGTGTTGAGGTGCCTGTCCTTGATGGAGATATATGTGTCCAAGAATAAGACTGAGTCTGAAGAGTAGTCCCTGGTAAGTCTGATGGTAGGACGAAACTTGTTGACAACGCAATGTAGTTGTTTCAGTGATTCCTTGCCATCAGTCCAAAGAAAGAAAATGTCGTCAAAGTATCTGGTGTATGGCACTGGTCGAAGGTTCTACGCAGCAAAGAAGTCTTGTTTGAACCTGTGCATGAAAATGTTGGCATATTAGGGAGGATATGTGGTCACCGTGGCTGATTCGTGTGCCTGGATGAAGAACTGGTTGCTGAAGGTGAAGACGTTGTGGTCGAGGATGAAGCGGATGAGTTGAAGGATGGTGTCTGGATATTGGCAGTTGGTGGTATTGAGTACTGAAGCTGTTTCAGCAATGCCGTTGTTGTGGAGGATTGCTGGTGTAAACAGCCGAAACATTGTGATGAGGAATGTTCCTGGTTTGATTGGTCTGTGGGTGATGAGTTTCTGTAAGAAATCTGTGGTGTCGCGACAGAAGCTGAGGATTCCCTGTACAATAGGTTTCAAAGTGCGCTCGACATAGCCCGACAGGCTCTCATACAGGGCCTCACTACCTGATACTATGGGACGTCCGGGGTGTTGGCTTTGTGTATCTTCCGTAGGCAGTAGAAGTCCCCTACGCAAGAGCTATGCAGGATGAGAGTGCGTAGGGTTCTCTGAAGGACTTGTTCAAAAGTGTTGACCAGTTGACGGGTGTGTTTTTTGGTCAGATCGGCAGGTAGTCAACATAATGAGGACCAGGAGTAGGTTAAATTGGATTGGATGTGCTGAAAACAGCCCATGGGCCTGGGATGTGGGTGAGAAAAAGGACACGGGAGAAGGTATTTAGGCCCTAAAATTAACGTATTTAATGTCGGGCCCTGGAGGTTGCAGGCTCCCCAAGTGGAAAATGAGAAATAGAAAGCGGATTTTCAACAATTGAGCAGCTTGCATGGTTATTTTCAGGTACTAATTCTCAAAATTCCCATACTTTTGTTTTTAATTTCACAAGTTACAAAAATATTATTTGAACTTATGACCTTTGATTTTTATGTGCATTCTAATATCCATTGAATTATCATAGCCATTTATAGGTCACAGTGTTGTTGGGAGTACAACTTCAAAGCCTGTCTCAACATTTTGATAATGATTTCTCATGTTTGCTAATTTGCGCTGAATTGGTGAAAACTGACATTGCTTTACAATGGTCAATGATATATCTCATCAAGCTTCTTTGCAATAGTTTTCTCTCAAGTGGTGGATAGAGTGGTTCCCTCCGATCTCCAATCAATATTGGCATTAAAAAAGCATGTTAGGAATATTTCCCATGTTTGTAAAAGAAAATGCTCAAATAATATGTTTTGCATTTACTGTCAGAGGAGGTTTATCTGTCAGGTTTATGATATTGCTAATATGTACAGCCCGAAATAATCATTTCCCGTGGTGTCTTGGTGGACTCCAGAAATGCTGATGCTATCATTCTGCTGCTGAATTGATTCAAAATGTATGACCTCATATTCCATGGTAATTTGTTTTATAACTTGGAGATATTCAACAAAATGGTCTCGAAGGCAATGTTTACTTCCTTCTAATAAGGAGATAATAATTTCTCTGTTGTCCAATAAATATGGGTTTATAAATGTAGTTGATATTAGTGACAGCATACAACAGTTTTCACTATTTGCTTTGAATCATGCTATTGCTTGATAACGCGCTGCCTGGAATAAACCACAACGATTAACACTGGGCCTGTTAATTCACAAGTGACACAAGCAGTACAGGTACAGAGCTTGGTTATCACAGGTCGGTGCAACATCGAGGGCCGAAGGGCCTGTACTGCGCTGTAATGTTCTATGTTCTATGTTCTAAATGTAAGGTCATCCACTTTGATAGCTAAAGCAGGAAGCAGGGATTATTATCTATATGGCAATAGATTGGGGAAAGGGGAGGTGCAATGACACCTGGGTGTCCTTGTGCACCACTCGTTAAAGGTAAGTATGCAGGTGCAGCAGGCGGTAAAGAAGGCAAATGGTATGTTGGCCTTCATTGCGAGAGGTTTTGAGTGCAGGAGCAGAGATGTGTTGCAGCATTTGTACAGATCCTTGGTGCAACCACACCTACAATATTATGTACAGTTTTGATCTCCTTATCAAAGGAAAGATGTTCTGGCAGTCAAGAAATTGCAAGAAAGATTTACCAGACTGATTCCTGGGATACCGGGACAAATGCACGAAGAGAGATTGGGTTAGTTAGGATGACATTCACTGGAGTTTAGAAGAATGAGGAGGGAAGCTCAGAAACCTGTAAAATTCTAATGGGGCAAGATAGGGTAAATGCAGGAAGGATGTTCCCAATGACCAAGGAGTGCAGAGTTAGGGGTCAAAGGCTAATGATATAGGATAAGCCATTTAGGACTGAGATGAGGAAAAAGGTTTTTACCCAGACAATGGCGAGCCAATGGAATTTGTTGTCACAGAAAGCAGGTGAGACCAAAATATTGAATACTTTCAACAAGAAGTTAGATATAGTTCTTAGGGATAAAGGGATTAAAGGGTGTGGAGAGAAAGCAGGATCAGGAAACTGAGTAGGAAGATAAGTCATTATCATATCGAATGGTGGAGCAAGCTTGATGGATTGAATGGCCTCTGCTTGATCCTGTTTTCTGTTTCTTCAGTCTGTAACATCCAGTAAGAAGCAGTAACAGCACTTCAGCCTCACAATAACCGGCATGTCAGCATTGCAATAGTCATCAAGATACCCAACCCTCAGGGAAAAGGTCATGGGGCATTTATATGGGGGACTGTGCAATTGGGGTTGGGTGGGCCTTGGATACTAGAGAGGCTATGGAAGTAAACGGGGAGATGTCATTGAGATGAACCTTTCAGCTAAGCATGCTATCATGCCTGTGAGGCTGACGATGGTGTGTGAGGGTTGCTACTGAGTTTGTGAGAAGTAGTGGGAGTGCAGTGGAGGCAATGGGGCATCATTATTTGAATTTTCTGTGACCGACATGGCAGGAGAGGTCATTCACAGCCCTGGCAGGTGGACTGTTTCAGTGTGTAAAATTTCAGGGCATTTAATGGAGGTTTCTCTCCATCAGCTTCAGTGCATTTTCTCATGCAGTTCCCTGTGGCTCACTTCATCAGGAATGCACACTGTCTTTTTGCCACCTGCTCACCCTCTCGTACACTCAGCAATGACAGAAATATTCCCCATTGTTGGGAGCTCCTAGGACTCCTAGTGCTGGCACCATATTTATAGCCAGGTCATGCACCAGATCAAACACCGCCAGCCAAGAGCTGCGCTTCACAGTGCATGTAGTTGGAGGGGTATAGAAAAGAAAAGCTTCTGAAGGCACATAGCCGACACCTCGTTTCAAATATATATTCAATCTCATAAATGTATGGCTATTTTACATTGAGTCATTGAAACAGCACAGAAACAGACCCTTTGATCCAACTCATCCATATTGACCAGGTTTCCTAAACTGAACTAATCCCATTTGTCTGTATCTGGCCCATATCCCTCTAAACCTTTTCCATCCTTGTACCTGTCCAAATGCCTTTTAAAAGTTATGATTTTACCTGCCTGTACCACCTCCTGGCAGCATGTCCCTTACACGCACCACCTTCTGTGTGAAAAAGTTGTTCCTCAGGTCCCTTTTAAATCTTTATCCTTTCACCTTAAACCTATGTCCTCTAGTTTTAAACTCCCCTATCCAAGGGAAAAGACTTTGGCTACTCACCTTATCTGTGTTCCTCATGATTTTATAAACTTCTGTAAGGTCTCCCCTCAGTCTTCTACACTCCAGGGAAAAAAGCCCCAGCCTATCCAGTTCTTCTTATAACTCAAACTTTCCAGTTTCAGTAATATCATTGTAAATCATGTTTCACCCTTTCCAGTTTAATAACATCTTTCCGATAGCAGCGTGACTAGAATTTCACTCAGTGCTCCAAAAGTGGCCTTATACTGTCATTGTAACTCGAGTTGGAAGAGCCAAACTACAGGGGTTGACCATCCTTAGCACTATACAACCTGAAACAACCCTGTCTATGGTAATCTGTTCTTTCCCCAATGCTCAGCATTGTTCAATGTGGTAACTTCACATTCTGGAAAGCCTTCAAATGTTCCCTTTTAGCAAAGCTGAAGGAAAAACATAAAAACTGAAAAAAAAGAAGCTGTATTTGCTTCTGGGAACAATTAGTGACAGCGGTCATGTTGAAAAGCAAAAAGTCAAGGAATTTTCACTACCCCTCCTGCACACCTATTGGCACTGGGTGTTAGTTGAATCCAGTCTGACCTGTTGCACCCAAAGCTACGGATTTCAATCTTGTTGAAGATTCCTCCGCCTCAACTTCTTCCTCGGAAGAGTGCTGCTGCTCTCCCAGCCTTTGAGCATTCATCACAAGTGTGGTCTGATTGCTGTTACTTTGTCCCCCAGCCATAGCTCCAGCCCCACATCATGCAAGAAAGGCAGTATTGCAGATCAGAGCATATTGCTAAATACACAACGCTCATGGTGTGAGGGATTCAGCTTGTGCTGCCGATGAGATCGTGGCTTTTCTCTCTGAAGTGTGGTCTGAAGGTAAGAGTTGGGAGGTCACCTGGAATTAATTCTGCTTCACAAAGATAGCTATGATCAATTTGAAATGATCAAAACTTGGGGTAGAATCTTCCCATTCCCCGAGTGACATTAGCTGCATTTTGCATGAATCAATTTGAAGCATAAACCTTGCAATTACAAGAGGTACTGTATTAAAATAGATGTTTTTTCTAATCAACCTGTTCAGATAGCCATGGGTGAGGTTGCCTGAAGACTGGAGGTTGGCTGTAAGCAAAAGCCAGGGACCTAATAGGCCAGTGAGCCTGACTTTGCCTATTCGCCCTATCCGTGACCCTCATGATTTTATAAACTTCTATAAGGTCACCCCTCAGCCTTTGACACTCAAGGGAAAATAATCCCACGCTATTCAGCCTCTCCCGACAGCTCAAACCCTCCAACCCTGGTAATATCCTTGTAAAACTTTTCTGATCACTTTCTAGTTTCACAACATCCTTCCTATAGGATGGAGACCAGAATTGCATGCAATACTCCAAAAGTGGCCTAACCAATGTCCTGTACAGCCGCAACATGGCGTCCCAACTCCTATACTCGGTGCACTGACCAATAAAGGCAGGCATACCAAATGCCTTCTTTGCTGTCCTATCTACCAGTGACTCCACTTTCACGGAACTATGAACCTGCACTCCAAGGTCTCTTTGTTCAGCAACACTCCCCATGACCTTACTATTAGGTATAGAAGTCCTGCCCTGGTTTGCCTTTCCAAAATATAGTACCTCACAGTTATCTAAATTAATCTCTATCTGCCACTCCTTGGCCCATTGGCCCATCTGATCAAGATCCTGTTGCCTTCTGAGGTAACCTTCTTCACTGTCCACTACAGATCCAATTTTGTTGTCATCTGCAAACTTACTAACCATACCTCCTACGTTCACATTTAAATAAATGACAACAAGCAATGGACCCAGCACCGATCCTTGTGGCACACTGCTGGTCACAGGCCTCCAGTCTGAAAAGCAAGCCTCCATCACCTCCATCTGTCTTCTACCTTTGAACCATGTTCTGTATCCAATGGCTAGTTCTCCCTGTATTCTGAGTGATCTAACCTTGCTAACCAGTCTACCATGAGGAACTTTGTTGAATGCCTTACTGAAGTCCATGTAGATCAAACACTCCAACCTCTCCACCGCAGAATGTGCAGCCCTCTGCTCCCTCCGCTCCAATCTCAACCTCACCATAAAACCCGCGGACAAGGGAGGGGCAGTCGTAGTATGGCGCACTGACCTCTACATTGCTGAGGTCAGGCGCCAACTCTCCGACACCTCCTCCTACCGCCCCCGGGATCATGACCCCACCCCCGAGCACCAAACCATCATCTCCCAAACCATCCACAACCTCATCACCTCAGGTGACCTCCCACCCACCGCCTCCAACCTCATCGTTCCCCAACCCCGCACCGCCCGCTTCTATCTCCTTCCCAAAATCCACAAACCTGAATGCCCTGGTCGACCCATTGTCTCCGCCTGCTCCTGCCCCACCGAACTCATCTCCACCTACCTTGACTCCATTTTCATCCTCTTGGTCCAGGAACTCCCTACCTACGTCCGTGACACCACCCACGCCCTCCACCTCCTCTAGAACTTCCAATTCCCCGGTCCCCAACACTTCATTTTTACTATGGACGTCCAGTCCCTATACACCTGTATTCCCCATGCAGATGGTCTAAAGGCCCTCCACTTCTTCCTGTCCCGCAGAACTGACCAATCCCCCTCCACCGACACCCTCATCCGCTTAGCTGAACTTGTCCTCACCCTCAACAACTTTTCTTTCAATTCCTCCCACTTCCTACAGACAAAGGGGGTGGCCATGGGTACCCGCATGGGCCCAAGCTATGCCTGCCTCTTTGTAGGTTACGTGGAACAATCCCTCTTCCGTACCTACACTGGCCCTAAACCCCACCTCGTCCTCCGTTACATTGATGACTGCATCGTCGCCACCTCGTGCTCCCACGAGGAGCTCGAACAGTTCATCCACTTCACCAACACCTTCCACCCCAACCTGAAGTTCACCTGGACCATCTCCAACACTTTTCTCTCCTTCCTGGACCGCTCTGTCTCCATCTCGGGTAACCACCTAGAAACCGATGTCCATTTCAAGCCCACTGACTCCCACAGCTACCTGGAATACACCTCCTCCCACCCACCTTCCTGCAAAAGTGCCATCCCCTATCCCCAATTCCTTCGCTTCCGTCGCATCTGCTCCCAGGATGAGACATTCCACTCCCATACATCTCAGATGTCCTCATTCTTCAAGGACCGCAACATCCACCCCACAGTGGTCGAGAACGCCCTCGACCATGTCTCCTGCATTTCCCGGAACACATCCCTCATGCCCCGTCCCCGCAATAATAACCAAAAAAGAATCCCCCTCGTCCTCACGTACCACCCCACCAACCTCCGGATCCAACGCATCATCCTCCGACACTTCCGCCATCTGCAATCAGACCCCACCACCAAAGACATTTTTCCCTCCCCACCCTTATCTGCCTTCCGGAGGGACCACTCCCTCCGCGACTCCCTTGTCCGCTCCACACTCCCCTCCAGCCCCACCACACCCGACACTTTTCCCTGCAACCGCAGGAAGTGCTACACCTGCCCCCACACCTCCTCCCTCACCCCAATCCCAGGCCCCAAGAAGACTTTCCACATCAGGCAGATGTTCACCTGCACATCTGCCAATGTGGTATACTGCATCCGCTGTACCCGTTGTGGCTTCCTCTACATCGGGGAAACCAAGCAAAGGCTTGGAGACCGCTTTGCAGAACACCTGCGCTCAGTTCGCAATAAACAACTGCACCTCCCAGTCGCAAACCATTTCAACACCCCCTCCCATTCCTCAAATGACATGTCCATCCTGGGCCTCCTGCAATGCCACAAAGATTCCACCCGAAGGTTGCAGGAACAGCAAATCATATTTTACTGGCTCCATCCCCGCTTTTTTGACTTGTCTGCCTCCTCTCCACCTATCCTCTCCTCTATCCATCCTCTATCCGTCTCCCCTCTATCCCTATTTATTTCAGAACCCTCTTCCCCTCCCCCATTTCTGATGAAGGGTCTAGGCCCGAAACGTCAAGTTTTCCTGCTCCTGTGATGCTGCTTGGCCTGCTGTGTCCTTCCTGCCCCATGCCTTGTTAGCCATGTAGATCATGTCCACTGCTCTGGCCTCATCAATCCTCTTCATTATTTTTTCAAAAAACTCAATCAAGTTAGTGAGACATGATTTCCCATGCACTAAGTCATATTGATTATCCATAATCAGTCCTTGCCTTTCCAAATACATGTAAATCCTGCCCCTCAAGATTCCCACCAACAACTTTCCCACCACCAATGTCAGGCTCACCGGCCTATAGTTCCCTGACTTTTCCTTACCACCTTTCTTAATTAGTGGCACCGTGATAGCAAACCTCCAGTCTTCCAGCACCTCATCTTTGGCTATCGATAATACAGATATCTCAGCAAGGGGCCCAGCAACCTCTTCCCTCGTTTTCCAAAAAGTTCTAGGGTACACCTCATCAGGACCCAGGGATTTACCTATCTTTATGCATTTTAAGATGTCCAGAGCCTCATCCTCAGTAATATGGACATTTTTCAAGACATCACTATTTATTTCCCCATGTTCTGTACCTTCCATATCGTTCTCCACAGTATACACTGGTGCAAAATATTCATTTTGTAGCTCACCATCTCCTGCAGTTCCATGTGTAGTCAGCCGTGCTGATCTTTAAGGGGCCCTATTCTCTCCCTAGTTACCCTTTTGTCTGTAATGTATTTGTAGAATCCATTTGGATTCTTCCTAATCCTATTTACCAAAGCTATCTCATACCCCTTCTTTGTCCTCCTGATTTCCCTCCTACGTATACTCCCATCGCCTTTATACTCTTCGAGGGATTCACTCGATCTCTGCTGTCTATACCTGATGTAAGCTTCCTTCTTTTTCTTGACAAGGCCTCAATTTCTATAGTCATCTAACATTCCCTCCATCTACCAGCCTTGTACTTTGCCCTGATAGGAACATATTGTCTCTGGACTGTCGTTATCTCGTTTTCGATGGCTTCCCATCTTTACCTGTGAACTTCTGCCCCCAGTCAACTTTTGAAAGTTCCTGCCTAACTCTATTAAAATTGGCCTTCCTTCAATTAGAACTTGAACTTTTAGATCCAGTCTTTCTTTTTCCATCAGTATTTTAAAACTAATAGTATTATGGTCACTGGCCCCCAAACTACTCCGTTATGGACACCTCAGTCACCTGCCTTGCCCTTTTTCCAAGGAGTAGGTCAAGTTTTACACCTTCTCTAGTAGGTACATCCACATACTGAATCAGAAATTTTTCTTGTGCACATTTAACAAATTCGTCTCCATCCATGCCCTTAACACTATGGCAGTCCCAGTCTATATTTGGGAAATTAAAGTTAATTGAGACGTCCTTACAAATTTGTTTCTCAATTTCCTGCTGACTACTAGGGGGTCTAGAGTACAACCCCAATAAGGCGATCATCCCTGTCTTATTTCTAAGCTCCACCCAATTAACTTCCCAGGACATATTCCCAGGAATATCCTCCAGTAATGTAATCCTTAATCAAAAACACCATCCCCCCTCCTCTCTTGCTCCACGTTCTATCCTTCTTGTAGCATCTATACCCTGGAGCATTAAGCTGCCAGTCCTGTCTATCCCTGAGCCACGTCTCTCTAATTGCTATGATATCCCAGTGCCTCGTTCCCAACTGTGCCCTCAGTTTATCTGCCCTATCTATTAGGCCTCTTGCATTGAAATAAATGCAGTTTTATTTATAAGTCCTTCATTGTTCCTGCCTGCCTTGACGTTGGACCTTCTCCTTTTCCCAACTGTGTCAGTCTCAGACTGATCTTTTTCCTCACTACCTCCCTGGGTCCCACACCACCCCCTACTAGTTTAAATCCTCCTGAGCAGCTTTAGCAAATCTCCCCACCAGTATATTAGTCCCCTTCAAATTCAGGTGTAATCTATCCTTCCAAAACAGGTCGCTTCTATCCCAGAAGAGATTCCAATGAATGAAAAATGTGAATCCCTCACTAGCTTGTGGCACCAGGAGTAATCCAGATATTAATACCCTCGACGACCTTCTTCTTAAATTCCTGCCTAACTTCCTATATCCTCTCCTCAGAATCTTGTCCTTATCTCTTCCTACGTCATTAGTTCCAATGTGTACAATGACCTCCTGCTGGTCCCTCTCGTCTTTGAGAATATTCTGCACTGTCTCCAAGATAACCTTGATCCTGGCATCAGGGAGGCAGTATACCATTCGTATGTTTCACTATCGGCCGCAGAAATGTCTGTCTGTGCCTCTGACTAGAGAGTCCCCTATCACAATCTGAGGAAAGGTCACTGGACCTGAAATGTTAACTCTGATTCTTTTCATCACAGATGCTGCTGAGCTTCCAGCAACTTCTGTTTTTGCCCGTATCACAATCGATGGCTTGGAACCAATGTGCCCCTCGGTACATTAGAGCCAGCCTTGGTACCAGAAACCTGGCTGTCCAGTGCTACATTCCCCCCACAGTCCATCATCCCCTACATTTTCCAAAACAGCACACTTGTTTGAGATGGGGCTAGCCACAGGGGACTCTTGTACTACCAGCCTTCCTCTCCTACCTTTCCTGAGGTTCACCCATCTACCTGACTGTATCTTTGGTTTATCTCCCATCCTGCAAATGTCATTCATCACACCCTTAGCTCCTGTAAATTCCTCATTGCCTCTAACTGCCTCTCCAAGTGACCTATGCGATCCGATAGGATTCGCAACCAAACACACTTCCTGCAGACATAATCATCAGTAACACGGAAACTCTCCTTAATCTCCCACATCCAACAAGAAGAGAACATCACTCTACTGAAGGCCATCTTTACACCTTAACAATGTTACAGACTCACAAGACAGCACAGCCTTACTGCTCTAAAAACACTGCTGCAGGCTAATCCAGTAGCCATTTTTTATATTTTTAAAGTTTGATAAGAGATAGATGTCAATAAAAACATACAATGAAAAAGAGCCCACTCTATTCACTGTTGTAGATTTACAAAAAAAAACTAGCCACTTAGCTGCTTCCCTGCCTGATCTCCCCACACAGTTTTCTCTAAGGTCAGCTGTGAATGTCACTGTTTGTTTATTTTCCTTTGCTGAACTCCGATGTCCGGAGGAATTTGAAATCAAACAGGGGAGGCAGTAGCTGTGAAAGTTCACGCTGGGTCAGCCAGCACTGTAGGTTTCTTTTTCTGATGATTCATTTCTCACCATGTGGTCACTGCCTTTGTCTCCCTTCCTCCTTTCTTTAAAGAGCAATTGGTTTGATCTTTTCTCCCAAAGTTCCAAAACAATGCAAACAGCTTATAAACCAGTAATTACTGCTCCTGGGATTGGAAGAAATCAGCTCCAACACTGAGAATACCTCAAAAAAGGACCAAATCTTACAACCACAAGTCTTTTCCAACCTCCATCTTCCATTACCCAGAATGCTAGAAATGGACCAAATGCTGGCAAATGGGACTAGGTCAGATTGGGATGTCTGGTCAGCATGGATGAGTTGGATTGAAGGGTCAGTTTCCATGCTGTATGACTCTATGACCTTTGGAGCAGGTGAGCCTTGAACTTAGGTCCTCTGGGCCTCAGTATCACTGCTTCCCAAGGATCTGAATAATATGGGCTGTGCTAAGAAATTTGGGAGAATTACTTGAGAAGTCCAGCGTGTTGGTAGCAATGAGTCACATTCTTGAAGTAAGTTCAAGACTTGGAGATAAGATTCTCGCCAGTGCGTGGTGAGAGGTCTTTAAATGGGGATGGTCACTTGTTGTCCCTCATTGCTGCATAATCTGACCTCATTAATATGCAGTCGCCTATTCTATCCTATAGAAACGAGAGATTGGGAATTCTAACATAAAAGTCAGATTGGGTACCAGGCCACTCCTGTTTTCTGCTTACTCCTCCAGACATGAACCATAGACACACAGCAGCAATGTCTCAGGGCATGGTCTATCATCATTGTTTGCTCACAGCCCATTTCAAGAGGCACTGGTCTCAGATGTGTGTCAACCTCTTTGTGCCATCGAAGTACATCTCTGATCCACTAACTGCGCATAAGTGCATTTTAATGCTGTAAGCTGGAGCAATGCAGCAACTGTCACCAGAGTGCTGCTGCAAGGACATTTAGCATACAGAGACAGCTACCCAGCTCACAGATTGCAGTGGGCTGTATCTAAAGGCTGCTGGCTTACTCTCTTACCTCTCGCTCATTTACCTGCCTGGATGCTCACAGCACCCCTGCCTTGCCTTGAATTGCTTTTCAGTACTCTGCTCGCTTACCTGTAGTTTAAAGGATTACAGTGTATCTGTCTTGCCTTGAAGTTTAGCACAGAATCAAAGTGAAGCAGCTTGTCATGCTGGTCAGCAGTTAGGAGATGGACGCCTTGCTGTATGACTCAAAAATATGTCAACCTCACACCTACAGGCTGTGCCAGTAGCCAATGCAGCAAACACTGACTGTGCATCAAACAAATGGCCATGCCTCAATGTTGAAGGAGAGTGGTCCTCAGTCAAGTTAAGGAATTAGGGCTGCCATGAGAAAGCAAGTTCCCAGGGTAGTCAGTCCAGGGCAGCATTCCCAATCAGTCCAGGGACTTGGACTTGAGTGGATGTCTCCTCTGGGTCAAGGGGTCCATCTCACTCCATTCTGGAGAGTGGGCCATGATCAGACCTGCAGGTTCAGTGTGACCAGTTAGGAAATTTGTAGATCGTCAATTGGGGGGTTGCACGGAGATCGGTCTGGGGCCCGGTCAATCATCAGCCAGGGCTCTCCATCTGAGTCATTTGATGGTTGGGGTAGACCTGGAGGTCTGCTCAATCAATGTTTATCAGAGCCCATTACTATGGCAGGGATGCTGGGTGGATCAAGTGTGGAGATTGGAGCCAAAAGGTGGCAATAATACAGAAGTTAGAGGGGAACTGAACACGTAAGTGTGGGAGATGTTAGCACATGATAGTACATTGGAGGGCATGGGTTACCGTGCAACAGGGTCATCACAATCATACAAATTAGAAGAATTCAGTGCAGTCTTGAACATGAGCTGCAACATGACTGGCTTTCTCTCTTTGAGAGTACTAAGCTAAGAGCTTTGTGAGCCCTCTTAGGTTAATATAATGACCAGTGTTCCCTTTAAAATGGTGTTGTGCAGAGTCAGCTTTTTCAATGTGTGAATCTTAATTATGCAGTTGTAATATTTCAATGGAACAAGGTCTGCACAATACTGCCACAGTGTTGTGCATGTACGCAGTTCAACAAGAACATCATCCTTGGCGCAATTTTGAAAAAGAGCATAGAAGCTTTCCCCAGTACTATGTCCTGGTCACACTTTATGCTTTAACTCACAGTGCTGAAACACAATGGGCTGAACTCTGTCAGGGCAGGGCAATGTTGGGTCAGAAATACCTCAACTGTACATAAAAACAACAAAGAACTGCGGATGCTGGAAATCAGAAATGAAAACAGGAATTTCTGAAAAAATTCAGCAGGTAGGGTAGCAACTCCTTCAGAGACCCCTCCACAGGCCACAAAGCACCCAACTAAGGGAGGTCCATAAGTCGAAGGGACATCACCCAGGTTCATCAGATGGTTTGCCCATGTAACGGAAGGCACATCACTACGCCCATTATGCTGATGATATAATCAGTTAAGAACCTGATGTTATATAATTCTTCCTCTCCATCACCAGGTTTCTCATGAGCCATCCATTCATGTTTCCTGGTTTGTCAGACATTATAGGAACAGTTACTTGTTTTAAAGTTAATTAATCATGACAACATCCAGAGCAGCTAGCCTTATCAGGTACGATACAGTACCTGTACTCCAAGTTCATGCAACGTACATGTAAACAATATAGAAGAAAATGTCACCAGGATGGTAAGTAAGTTTGTGGATGACTCAAAGATTGCCTCTGTGTGATTAATAGAGAGGAAGAAGGGCTTCAATTCAGGAGAACATGAACAGATGGTCAGATGGAATGTAACCCTGACACATATGAGGTGATGCACTTTAGAAAAAGCAACAAGACGAGGGAGTACTCAATGAATGGCAGGACACTAGGAAGCTCAAAGGAACGGAGGAATTCTGGGGTACCTATCCACAGATCCTTGAAGGTGGCAGAACAAAGTAACACGATAGTTAAGAAGGCATACATGGCACTTGCTTTTATCAGTTGTGGCATTGATTACAAAAGCAGAAAGGTTGTATTGGAGATGTATAATCTTTGATTAACCCACAGTGGGAATAATGCATTCAGTTCTGGTCACTGCACTATAGGAAGGATGTGATTGCATTGGAGGGGGTGCAGAGGAGATTCACCAGGGATGAAGCATTTTAACTATGAAGAGAGGCTGGTCCAGCTTGGGTTGCTTTCTTGGCAGGAGAGAAGTCTGTTGGGGAATCCTGACTGAGGTGTATAAGATTATGGGGAGTGTTGAGAGGGTGGATACAAAACAGCTTTTCCCCTTAACCAAAGAGTCAATGAGGGGATATAATTTTAAGGTAAAAGGTAGGTGTAGGAGGGATTTGAAGACAAATGTGTTCACTCAGGGCTGGTTAGAATCTGGAATGCGCTGCCTGGGAGTGAAGGTGAGGCAGGAGGCTTCACAAGCTTTACGAAGTCGATGGATGAGCACTCGAAACATGCAAGGCTATGGGCCAAGAGCTGGAAAGTGGTGCTCATGTAGATTTAGTGTAGTTTTATCAGTGTGGACTTGATTGGTCGAAGGGCCTCTTCTGATTGTAATTCGTTAAACACAGATTGGTGCCTTTACAGGATCAGGAAATAGATAGAAATGTGAGTTAAAAGCTTTGTATTATCAGCTGCCTGCCGTCACTGATGGCTTGCACTTTGCAGATTCCAACCGAACACATTGCCATGTGTTTCCCATGGAGAGGTGGACAGTTTGGTAGGCTCTAACAAACAAGACACCTTTCACTTGAATGATACAAGTATGCGATGTCAGTTGAGTGATTCTGCAGCTCCCTCTTATTGTTGTTTGAAACAACACCATCATTTAAAGGCTCAGGGCAACGATCAACTTAACTGCAACTGATAGAGTTGTTTCAGCTGTTGAAGAGATTTGCCGATCTGGCGGCAGTAAATTTCAGCGACAACCTGTTCACAGAAACACAATCTGTGCAGACAGGATTTAGCCAACATGTCCAGCTGTGAATGTCTGGGTCTGTGCACCTGCCTAGCAACATAAGGAAGCTTCCTCATTGATCTCATGAGACATACATCTTGTAATCTTTCTCCTCTTATTCCAAAACAGAGAGGTATGCCTAAAGAGATATTCAGTTTGTCTCATTCTAGGTTTAAGTTAGTGTAAATGTTAGGGCATCACATGCATAGCATATACGCCTGGAACTCAGATGTTCTGTCATAAAAGATGCTTGAATATATGTTCCGCTTCTTTCCATTCATGCACATGTAGATTAGATTGAATTTTTACCATAGACATGGAAAATGTCATGCAGAAATCTTTGTTTTTGATCATAGTGCAAGGTAGGCGATATTTTATTTGCTGCTGAATATTTGGGAAAGAGATAAATGATTCTGCTTTGAAACTCAAGATGAATTTTTACAACAGAAGCTCCCAACTTAGCTTGATCCTAATACCATTGATGATTGTTAATATCATTGTTTGTAATTTAATCATGGTAGAAAACCAGACAATATAGGAAGTGATGCCTCATCACATTATCGGGTTTCTTCTGCAGCCTCATGGAAGATGTGAGCCAGAGCAGGGAGATGTTCCAATAAACTCCTGTATCATGTATCTCCACAGGCTCACTCATTATTTTGTCAGTGATGGCGCAAATAATATCCTCATCACATGGGGCACCAGTGAGGAAAAAGTCATAGCTGTAACACTATATTCTGCATTCTGTTCTATTACCCTGATGTCCTTATGTAAGGTATAATTTGTCTGGATAGCACGCAAAACAATACTTTTCACTGTATATCAGTATGTGATAGTAATAAATCAAATCAAGTCAAATGTATGATTAAGTAATCGAAGCTCTTAATACATATTTTAGCCTGAGAGGGGATACCATTGTTGAGTGGGGCTAGATTGGGCAAATATACACAACCTCGGAGGGACATTTTGAGAAGCTCATAAAGAGGTATTGAGGACTGTCAGTATTGCAGCTTGAAAGATAAAACTGATCAGACAGTCAAGGGATTGTTGGATGATGCTTTGCCTGACCACTTGCAACCATGAGATGATCTAACTTTAGCAAAGACAATTCAACTGAGCAGACAAGCTGAGGTCAAGAAACAATCAATCTGTGGTTCAAGTTGACAGGGAGACCCTGGCCTCAGAATCAGCTGACTCTGTAGAGCTGTCGAATAAAGGAAAGGAAAGAGTCGTTAAAAAAAAAAGCAGAGAAGATGGGAAGAGCATCCATCAATAGCCAACGGTAACTGGTGTGACAGAGACAAATATAGGCATGAAAATGCACTAATAATGTGACAGTATGCAATTTATGCCAAAAGGTTGGTTCAAACTGTGGTAATATCAATGAGGTAGATGTTATCTATGATATTGATGTGCCTTTACTTTAGTTGACGTAAGAATCAAACAGAAGTTGCTGGCTGCTGACATCCTTAAATAGGGATAAAGGAAAAAATGTAAGTTGGAGAGTGGTGCAGCAGTTTTGAGACTTTCTGATGATAAAATGTGGCTGGGTTGGAGAGAAGCTCTCTTCAGCCAATCTGGGAAATAAATCTATCAGGGCTGGGAGGGATAGAACTGAGGTCATTGGAGAAGTGAAAATAACCTCCACTAGTGAGTGAAAGAAATCATAGAGATGTTGTATGCTGTTCAGGATCAGAGTTTTGAGCACAAAGCTGCCTTGTCTCTGATTTGCAAAGATCAGGGATTGGAAAGCCAAAAAACATTTAAGTTGAATTCTGCAGTTGTTCCCAAGGCTATAAACCCCTATAAATCTGTTTCTAAAGCAAAGTCAGTATGCCCAGGAAAGTAAAGAAGGAACCTGGTTCTATACTGAAGCTTAAGGTTCTTTCACTACTGATAAATCCAACAAGCAGGCTCTTGAGGATAATTCTGGTACTAATGGCCAATAGATCTGTCACAATTTCCAAGTCAGATCAACCATGAGTGTATTAAATGACAGAGTAGCCTTGGAGGCCTGTATGTCCTCATCTTGTTTCTGGTCCATACTTTTGTATACGACTGAGCTCCAGAAATATGTGGCTATGGGAAACAAGTTGAAAGTTCCTGTCCAACCTCTCGATCAATAATGAGCCAGTGCATCAGCTGTTATGACCAGATGATCCATGGTACTGGCAGGAAGCACAAAAGTGGTCTTTTGAGAGACCCCAAGAGATGCAGATGTCACCTGATATTTCAGTTCACTGTGACCCAGTGCTTCTTATTAGCTGAAGGTACATCTTCTGCCAGACTGGGAACTTTACTTTCAAAGTACAAACAAAAGCTCAGCAGCACAAATTGGATGTCATTATTCTTCTTCAAAAATGCTTTCACTTTTCAGATACTTTCTTCAGCTTCACTATTAATTTGAGGGTATCTTGGTAAAATAGTACTAGAGAAAAATCCATGCGATAACATGAATTTTCACAGTACTCATTGTGAACTGTGGTCGATTGCATGAAAATACAAGGTTCCGCATTCCATTTGTTGTGATTATCTCCTTCGATGATGAAATCAATGCTTTGCAAATGTGACTGCAGCTGGTTATTGTCTGTCCATTTGGACAGGTCACCTACTGTTGTCAAAAACATATTTCTGTGTTCAAATAAATCTATCTCACGTTGCTTCCATGGTCATGATGGGAAGGGAGATGACATCAAAGGTTCTCTTGGGTCCTGGCAGTGAAATAGCACAAGTAATACAACTTGATATCATCAGTGGCGTATTTGGTATATAGGTCTGAAAAAGTTCACACTGAGGAGTGTCAGAGCCCTCACTAGCTTTTCATTT
>JAHRHZ010000009.1:3860709-3887869 GCA_024137785.1 Ginglymostoma cirratum
GGGTCACCGGCCCCGAAACGTTAACTCTGTTTTTTTCCTTCACAGATTCTGCCAGGCCTGCTGCGCTTTTCCAGCAACTTTGTGACCTGTTTGAAATTGACTATCCCTTAAACAAGTAGACAGTGTGCTTCAAAAATGGCCACCACAGGCCAGATACCCTGCCTTGTATATTCAGAAATTGACTCACCGTTTAGCAGAGATAGAAGGGTACATCTCAGATACAACATTGTTAACACTGCATGTCCTGAGGGCATTGAGAGACATTCCAAATGAATAGGCATTGTTTGAAACACTGAAAGTGATTGCATGTCATCAAATAACAAGTCAGGCTCAGGCCTTTTGACCCAAGGCCACTAACATATTTAGAAAAGGAAATACTACTGTGGGGTATAATATGGTGGCCTCTTTGTGGTCTTTACATGCTGGCTGAAGAAAGTAAGACATAGCAGAAAGAAAGGCAGTAATGCCACGGCTTTATAAAGAACCTCAGGCTGTTGTCACAAGTTTTCAAACATCTTCCTTCTCTGGACCACTACACAACAATCCTTGTAATGAGACTACAAGCAACTAACTTTGTGGCCTACAGATAGTAAGTACATCTCCTTTAGAAAATCCTGAAACAACTTCCACATACAAATTCAGACGTTGAATTTACCTAAACTAACCTTCAGGAATGAAAATATCTTACCTACCAGTTTTACAAAGTGCTCTTAAGAGATGATCCAAACAGCAAGTGCAGTGTTAAAGTGAACAGGGCAATCAGTAACACAATCACTGTTGTGTTTTCATGCACAAGACAATCTCATTAATTAAAAACTGTTCCCTTGTTTATATCTTGTAAAAGTGCACTATTTCTCTCAATGGTACTTGAATATGTTTGTGTGTGTAACTATGTGACTGTGGTTGCACGTTAGCTCGCCAAGCTGGTTGTTCTGTAGTGTGCAGATGTTTCATTACCTTTCCAGGCTACATCATCAGTGAGAACTCTGGTCGAAGTGTTGGCGTTCTACTCCATTCTGAATTTATATGATCTTCTGGTATGGTGGGTCTTGTCACTTCCAGTTCTGTTTCTCAGCAGCGGTCTATATACAGGGTCTATTTCTGTGTGTTTGTTATGGACCCCCGTGTTGAGAACAAGGCTTCCAGAAATTCCCTTGCATGTCTGGTGTTCGCTTGCCCCAGTATGGTCACTTTGTCCCAGTCGAACTGATGGCCTCCATTGTCTGTGTGTATTGAGACAAGTGAATATTGGTTGTGTCTTTTTACTGCCAGCTGGTGTTCATGTATCCTAGCCATCAGTTTCCTCTCTGTTTGTCCAATGTAATGTTTATTGCACTCACTGCATGGGATTCTGTATATCACGTTGGTTTTGTTTACCGTCAGTATGGGGTCTTTAGTCTTTGTAAACATTTGGCACAGTGTTGCTGTAGGTTTGTGTGCAATCATGATCTTATGCAGTCTCAGGAGCCTCGTTGTTATTTCTGATTTATTTTTGGCGTGGGGTAGCATTGCTAGTGTCTTCTGTTGTACCGTGATTCTGACCGTCGTTTGTTTTGTAGGCAGCGGTGGGCAAAAGTCTTGGGTATCTATTGTTGGTAAATACTTTGTGCAGGTGTTCCTCTTCCATTCTCCGGAGTTCTGTGGTGTTGCAGTGTGAAGTCGCACATTTAAATAGTGCCTTTATGCAGCGCTGTTTGTGCACGGTGGCGTGGTTGCTATTGAGGTTCAGGATTTGATCTGTGTTTGTGGCCTTCCTATACACTCAGATCTGGAATTTGCCGTTAGTCAGTCTCTCTACCTTTACGTTGAACAACTGGATCTGCTTCTCGTTTTCTTCCTCTCTAGGAATTCGGGTTCCTTCTCAACCCGAGCTACAAATTTTTGCTAAGACATGTGGCTGAAGCTATAGCTTCAGATTTTGGGGGCGAGAGATCCCTGTTCTTTATATAAATACATGAAGTGCATGCTACGCCTAATTCAAATTGCCCACACACTCACAGATTAATAATTACACAAATCTTCCTCTGAAAGCACTCTGATTATGGCCTGTTGGAAAGAGAACGAGGGTTTCAGGAGCTCTCTTCCCACCTTGTCTAAAACGTAGTGCTCGCGTTGAAAATAAAGAAGAAATCAAATCTTTCACTGAACAAGTGGAAAATATGTATCCCTTTTCAAATGTTTGTCATAATGTAATTCCACCTCACACACCACTCCCGTCCTCCACCTCACCGCACCACCAACTATCAGCAAGTAAAATCAATGGCAAAACGTTGCAAGATGTGCACGTTCTTCCACAACTTGTGAACTTCCTCTTGACAATAGCAGACGTAAATGATATAATTCATCATTGCTTCCAATGTGCCAACTTAGCATTTATTTCACTAAGGCTAAGAAATTTGAGGATTAGGGTTGCAAACTTAATCTAAGGCCATGGTTTACCAGGCAACAGTGATCCCCGCACTCCCAGTTATTCTTTTAAGGCTTGAAAAAGATATAACATCACTAAGTACCCTCAGTGATGCCTTTGCAAATCCTCCAAAACCAATTGTATTAAATATGGCCCAACAACAGCATCCTTTCCCTAGATTAGTTTCCCAGCATCGAAGCACTATGCACTCAAAGTGTTTTTGGGACCTCCCCATAAGTCCCTGACTTGCAATTTACCAAAAGGAGGCAAGATTCATTTGGGAAAGTAAAAAGCGTGTCAGGAGACTTTACTGGGAACATGCAGAGGTAAAGTCAAGGGATTAGATTGAGTGCAAAAACCTCAAAACAACTCATCTTCCTGATTCTCCCACGTGCAACAGTAGTAGACTCGCCAACTTTAAGGGCATTTAAATGGTCGTTGGATAAACATATGGATGATAATGGAATAGTGTAGGTTAGATGGGCTTCAGATTGGTTTCACAGGTTGGCGCAATATCGAGGGCCGAAGGGCCTGTACTGTGCTGTAATGTTCTATGTGTGGTAGACTCTGCAAATCACGTATTGGACCTACCAGCCAACTCTGAACCGATTAAAGGGGAATGAAGTAAGTCATTCTTTGAATTTTATGGAATTCTTATGAAGAAAGATGTGGGTGAATGTTATCTAACATAGTTAGTGATTTATTTTATTTTACAAATTATTTCATTTGGGAATGTACAGTACTGTTCATGTACAATACGGTGTTTTAACTTGTGATTAGCCTTTTCAGACAAGAAAAACTTAAACTCTTCTGAGGTATTGATTTCTTTGGGAGCTTCTAATACCTTTATTGTTGTTTCATTTAAAACCTCAATTCTAAGGAACGGAGTTATAGAACTTCATACAAGAAATTAGTGTGTCTAACATTTCTGAAAATAGCTTTAAAAAAATGAAATGTGATTGTTCAGAAGGTTTCCTTGTAAAAGTGGCAAGAAAAGTACATCGGATTTGATTTTTGAATTACAGTCTGGAATGTCATACCCCAGATAATTTCTTCAAATGATAATTCTCTAACATTGCTGGAGCTGGGATCAGTACAAAGTTAGTGGTGCCAAGTTGTCTGAGAATGCAGGAGATGTCTGATGGAGAAGGGATGTCATATGTACCCACAATGGGATAAATCATTGTATTGTGCAAGAGATGAGGCAGGAATTTGTGGGGCCTGAAGCTTCAGTACTCTGGGAATTAGCCAAAATGATGAGCCAAATGCAACTTTGCCTGATCTCTCAGCCAACCTGTGTTCATAAAAAAAACTTCTCTGGCGTGTTTTGCAGCTTCCTGTTGTGAACCTGGCAGCTATGAACTAACTGTTTAGATTTGCTGATGTCTGATTTGAAAATCAGTTCCTGGTCTATTTAGCCTGTTAGCTATTCCCTCGAGGAGTTTCACGGGCTGTTAAGTGGGTTTGCAGATTCCGTCCACCCAACTCCCTTTTAAAAATTGCACCACTTTCCAGAAAAAGCAAGATCCGAGTGATACCCTCCAGAAATGCAGTTTTCAATGAGCACCAACATGCTGGCTCACCTCTCCTGCAATTGGAAATTCAGCTCAGTCTGACACCATCTGGAACCATGGCACTGGCATAATCCTTTGACTTTAAAACATAGAAGACACATAAATAAAAATTACCTCCAAAGGAAAAGGGGAATGAAATTTTTATTGGGAGGTGATTAGAAGCTAATGCAATTGGCAAAAGAATGAGACATTTTCATTCTCAAGAGATCTCTTTCGATCAATTGGCTGTTAAATCTGGAATACACGACTGGTAAGGACTTTAGAAGTAGACTCAACAACAAATTTCAAAAGCTTACAATTAAAAATGAAAAATTACTTCGGGCTACAACTGAAAAGAAAGTCAGTGGGACTAATTAGATGGTTCTTCCAAAGAGCCAACAGATGCATAAATGGCTGAATATCTTCATTCTGCACCATGTGATTCCAGCTAAGGTAGGTTAGGAGCGCAGCTAAAAATGTTTGGCTTCTATCATGGGAAAGAATCCCATACCTTTCCTGGCATTTGCATAATATAGGTGTCTTGTTACCTATGTTCACATTGTGGTTGTTTCTGGTGTTGGAACATCAGGCGGGAAAACAGAATCTAAACTGCAAGCCTGAAGGAAGACCTGGAGCTAGATGACTGAGGTCTTCAGATCATCCCGAAAAGTTATTTTATGTTTTGCCAATGTTTTAACAAAGTTTACTGTTATTGGGAAGCCTGTAGATCTTGTACATGGGCTGTTCTATTGGATTTTGTTAGGCTTCCTTCTGTTGATCTAGAGATTTGAAAGAGTGAGGAGAAGGGGTAGTAGGTTTTAGTACTCCTCTCACAGCCCATTCAAATAGGAACACTACGTCTGTTTCTACTCAATTTGGAGGGCCACTGATGTCACCTACAGAAAGCTCTAGGAAATTAATTTTTCCATGGAACTAATTCAAAGTTGTGCGACATATTTCAAAATAAAATTCTGAACAAGAGGATAGAGAACTAGAATGGATGAGTTGTCAGGTGCATACATGTTTACAATGAACTCAACAAGATGAGTTAAAAGAACATTTCTTTAAATATTTAGGTGCATGGTGTAAGGGGAAGTGGAACATGGAACATGGAACATGAGAGGAAAAGTAGTTGAAAGGCAACAAGGAGTTAGGTAAGGCATGTTGCTTGGATCAAGTACAACTTCTTGCAGTTTATCCGATGGAGAAATGGAGAAGTTAACGTAAAAATTAAGCTCTTAATGCGCATCATTGGTAGTTAAAATGTAACATATTATTTAAATAATCCAAACCTGATTTCCTAAAGTCTCATTCCACGAATGGAAGTACAGTGGAACTGAATTCTTAACCACCTGTGAAAACACAAGCTCCATTTCCAATCCTGAGGTCCAGTCACTCCATACTTAGTGCAGGCAGCCTAGACCTTTGAGGTACATCAGAGCTGCTCCCATTGCCTGGTTGGTCAAAGCAGCACACTGTCATTCAAACAGAGCAGGCGATACTCCAGGAAGAATCCGGAAAACAGGTAGTGTCTATTTTCTTTGACCTTCTTCATGAAGATCTACTGGAGTTCATTTATCTTTTCTTTCACTAGTTTTAATTATTGATCATTTGAGGCCTGTCTTGGTGCCACACTTTATTCCTGGTGACTCGTTGCCTAAAGGCATGACAAGGGCATACTAGACTGAATTCAGGTACATCTGCTAACTCTTCAAGCCATGCCCAATACAAGAGATCCCCAATTTACGAATGCCCATCTTATGAACGGTTGTACTTATGAATGCAACCCTATACAAGGGAATAATTTCAAAGATCTGATCTGGAGCTGATGTTGGACTGGGGCAAATGAAGCCAGAAGTCACACGACACCAGGTTATAGCCCAACAGGTTCATTTGAAATTACAGGCTTTCAGAGCCTCACTCCTTTGTCAGGTGCGGCGAGAGAGAAGACCACACAGGCACAGAGTTTATAGGCAGAGAGACCAACGGCAAAGAAATCGAAAGTTCATACAACTGGTGGGAGTGGAGTGTCAGATAATAATACTCTGCAGGTGACCAGGAATGTTAGAAAGTGAGTAAAGTGCTGTTGTGTATCTCATAAGCTGCCTTGGAGGACCTTTACCCAAAGATCGGAGGTTGACTATCGTTGACGCTGAAGTGTTCCCTCATTGGGACGGAACACTCCTGTTTGGTGATTGTTGCAGGATGTCCATTCATCTGTTGTCGTACAGTCTGCATGGTTTTGCTAATATATCATGCCTTGGGACACCCTTGTATGTAACGCATGAGATAGACAATGTTGGCCGAGTCACACAAGTATCTGCCGTGCACATGGCGGGTGGTGTTCCCACGTGTGATGGTAGTGTCCATGTCGATGATCTGACATGTCTTGTAGAGGTTGCCATTGACAGGCTTGCGTGGTGTTGTCCTGCAGGCTGGGTAGTTGAAACTAGTCACCAGGAATAAAGTGTGGCACCATGAAAGGCCTCAAATAATCAATAATTAAAACTAGTGAAAGAAAAGATAAATGATCTTCAGTAGATGCTCATGAGGGTCAAAGAAAATAGACACTACCTGTTTTCCAGATTCTTCCTGGAGTATCGCTTGCTCTGTTTGAATGACAGTGTGCTGCTTTGACCAACCAGTGAGCAATGGTCTGCTTAAGGTTTGGCGGGATAATTGCCAGCAATGATACACACTATGAGTGAGAAAACACATGATCTGATCCTTAACAAAAATAGAAATTGCTGGAAAAGCTCTGCAGGTCTGGCAATATCTATAGAGAGAATAACACAATTAACATATTGAGTCCAGTGACCCTTTGTCTGTTCCGCAGCACTTTCTGCTTTCAGGTTTCCAGCATCATAGAACATAGAACATAGAATATTACAGCACAGTACAGGCTCTTCGGCCCTTGATGTTGCGCCGACCTGTGAAACCATCTGAAGCCCATCTAACCTACACTATTCCATTATCATCCACATGTTCATCCAACAACCATTTAAATGCCCTTAAAGTTGGCGAGTCTACTACCGCTGCAGGCAAGGCATTCCATGCCCTTACTACTCTGAGTAGAAGAATCTACCTCTGACATCTGTCCTATATCTATCACCCCTCAATTTAAAGCTATGTCCCCTCGTGCTAGCCGTCACCGTCCGAGGAAAAAGGCTCTCAGTCCACCCTATCCAATCCTCTGATCATCTTGTATGTCTCTATTAAGTCACCTCTTAACCTTCTTCTTTCTAATGAAAACAGCCTCAAGTCCCTCAGCCTTTCCTCATAAGACCTTTCTTCCATACCAGGCAACATCCTGGTAAATCTCCTCTGCACCCTTTCCAATGCTTCCACATCCTTCCTATAATGCGGCAACCAGAACTGTACGTAATATTCCAAGTGCGGCCGCACCAGAGTTTTGTACAGCTGCAACATGACCTCACGGCTCCAAAACTCAATCCCTCTACCAATAAAACCTAACATACTGTACGCCTTCTTAACAACCCTATCAACCTGGGTGGCAACTTTCAGGGATCTATGCACATGGACACCGAGATCTGTCTGTTCGTCCACATTACCAAGAATCCACAAGATTATTGTTATTAATCACTATTTGAGATGGCACTGTAGCTCAGTGGTTAGCACTGCTGCCTCTCAGTGCCAGGGATCCAGATTTGATTGCAGCTTTGTGTGACTGTGTGTAGAGTTTGTACATTCTCCCCGTGTCTACATAGGTTTCCTACATGTGCTCTGGTTTTTTTCCCTCCCCTACAGTCCAAAGATGTATAGGTTAGGGCGGATTGGCCATACTAAATTGGCCATAGTGTCCAGGGATGTGTAGCCATGGGAAGTGCAGAGTCTGGGTGGGATGCTCTTCAGAGGGCCAATGTGGACTTGTTGGGCTGAATTGCCTGTCTCCAGACTGTAGGGATTCTATGATCCCATTTTTGTTTATGGAATTTTGCTATGCTGCAATTGGTTACCAGGTTTCCATATATTTCTACAGTGATTACATTTTAAAATTACTTAGTTGGTGCAAAGCAACTGGGATGTCCTGAGGTTATGAAAAGGTGCAATTTAAATGTATATTCTTCCTTGCTTGTGCTTGCCTGCCATTCTTCTTCAGTTGTTAATGTTTATGTGTGCTGTTACTTCATCATAAATTGACAACTTCTACTGTAAATGAGCCTCATCTGCCTGTTGTCACCACAAAACCAATGACATATCATTTAATTTTCAGCTATTTGTGAAGGCCTTTAAAAATGTCCATTCTTGTTGGATGGTTCGTGCAATTTATTAAGTGGCAAAGCATCAAGTGAAAACAAAATAAACAGCCTAAATTTACATTCACATTTTTGCTGTAATTTGTTAAATTTAGTGGTTCTAATCTAGTGAGATCCCCCCCACAACAAAACTCAACTGTAAACGTAGATTTGTAAGAAATTAGAGATTTTCTGCGATTTTGTGGAAGCTCTGTTTTGTATCATGTAGGAAAAATTGACTTGAAACTTTTTAAAAATATGTTTTTAAAGAAACTGTAACTGTCAGTTTAAAAGCTATTGTTACGTCAAAATAACTGCAGGTGAAATTTTACTTCAGATATACTCCAAAGTCAGTATGAAATAGTTGGCAAATGTAAGTTATAATCAGGGCTGCACAACATTTTCTGGTCAGCAAAAATTGAGCTTAGAAAGGCAAGCTGCATCTAAAAGCTGATAAAATTTTAATTTAATGGAGATAACTATCAGTGCTTCATTTACGTTAAAACTATTGAAGTTCCGGTTGCGTAATGAGTACATTACCTTTGCTCTGCATGTATCTGATGAGCACAAACAAAGATAACTGGGCCACAGTGTCATAAATCACAGGGGACTGAAGCCTGGATCTGTAGGGTTAGAAACATAGTAAGTAGGTGTAGACCATTCAGCCCTTCGAGCATGCGCCGTTGATCATGCAATCTCAGTATCCCATTCCAGCTTTCTCTCCATACCCCCTTGATCCCTTTAGCCGCAAGGACCACGTCCAGCTCCTTCCTGAATACATCTATTGAAGTAGCCTCAACAGCTTTCTATGGTAGAGAATTCCTTAGGTTCACAACTCTGAAGAAATTCTTCAAAATATCAGTCCTGAATGGCTTACCCTTTATCCTGAGCTGGTTACCCCTTGTTCTGGACTTCCAACATCAGAAACATTCTTCCTGCATCTAGCCTCTCCAGTCCCATCAGGATTTTGTATGTTTCTAAGGTTCAAGTTGTCCTTTCTCACCATCTGCTGTACATTTTTATTTTCAATAAAGCCTGTTGTCATTTACCCCATTACTCAATGATGGTAACGGTGACCAGACCCATGGAATCAGAAGTGAATGTTAAGAGCCTTAAATGAAACCACTGACAGTGAACCATGTGACTAACACAGCCCTCCATACCCAGAGATGGGGAAGGTACCCATATCAAGCTCAGGGTGGTAAGGGCCAGCGAGTGACAGATATCAAGGTACACCTAGGCACTGAACTGAGGACCAAGAAAGCCCACACAGATGCTGAAATGAGAACAGGAGAATACTCGTGGTAAAGTGTGAGATTAGCAAATGGAAGAAATCAAAGTTAATAAAATTTTGTAAAATTTACAGAGAAATGAGCAACTGGAAAATACACCAATAGCAAGCAGGAAAAGGAACAAGATTGCAGACTAAACTCTGCTAAATGGAATTTAATCTGACTATTGTTACAGAGAGTCATGAGTGCAAAAAAAGTGTTAGAATATTTAATTTAGTGTTAAATTTCTACACAGAAGGTAAATGAAACAGGAAAATAAAGAAATCATTAACAAGGAAAAGAAAGAATAAATTTTTTTCTTATAAATATTCAATGATAACTAACATCTGAAAGTACGAGATTTAACACATAAAAGTAAATTTTCAGTGCTAGACAGTGTTTGTTTGGTTATAATAAAAATTATCACACCATTAACAATCCCTTTGTACTTGAATACACCTGATGTAACTTTTTCTGCAATGTTTAGAAAATAATTGACATTACTTCACACTATTTCATTATTTTTAACATTACCTCAGTTGGTGCGTAACCAGTATAGCGAAGGTGTGGAAGGAGTAGGACACTGCAGACAACAACTTTCTGGCATCCACATGTTACAATATATGCATGGTTGCTGAGAGTTGCTATATAGTTTATTTAAAAATAAGGCTTAGTGCAAAAAGTCTTGTCATTATTTCTACTGCAGAATCCAGGCCATAATGTCTGTTTCTTTATCCATGGATGCTATCTTAACTGCTAATGGTGTCAAACAATTTCTGTTCTTATTTCTGATTTCCAGTGCCTGCAGTATTTCTGGTATTATAGTGGCAACTCAAAGATCAGCAGTAATAATCCAGAGAATTAATAATGCTAAAAAAGTATCAAGGAGAAAATCTGTGCAGGCTATCAATTGCAAAAAAAAATTGTCAGAAAGAAAGCCAAACAACTGTGTAAAGCTATGATTTAGTACCACAGCAAAAGGGATAAGATCACAATCCAATATAGATGAGGTGCATTTGGAATGCAGGCAGCTGATTTATTTTATGGAATGAAGTGTTTTTTTGCTGTATAAATGGCTTGTAAGGCTCTAAACTCTCACGCGCAATGACAAAACTGAAATAGCAGACAGTTGCTCATTCCAAATTGCAGCATTTTCCATTTGAATTGGGGAAAAAATTGCTTTGCTTATAAAGAAGGCAAAATAAACAGTTCTGTTTGCATTATCTCTGGCATGTTGATGGAAGTTGGCATGCCAGGTTGTCTCTGAGATCTGCTGTACCAGCTGTGGATTCGGTGAGCATAACTAACTTGAATTGTTAATTACAATTCTCAGCTATATTTCCATAATGTCCTTTAAATGCTTGACTTTGCTTGCAGTAGGGCATCAGACTGAAGGAAATCTGCACCAAGACTATCCAACTGGAATTTTATAACCTCACATGGTTACTTAGATAGTGATCTTTTGAGTTTTAATGTATTTTATGAGCGACTTTTGTTTTATACTTTATACTGCTGGCATAACATCAGTTATTTGAAATATAGCCTTTATCTCAAACAGTCAGATCATACAGGAGGGAGGGAAAGTACCGGAGTTGTGAATTTCATTATGGTGTTAAAGCATTCGCTAAATCAGATGCATTTTTCTTCCTTTTCTATTGATTATCAGAGTATGCCAATCATTCTTTGGCCCTCTCTCATTGCTTTTCAGGATCACAGAACCATAGAATCCCTACAGTATGGGAGCAGGCCATTTGGCCCAACATGTCCACACCAACCTTCCGAAGACCATCTGCCCCAGACCCACCCCCTCTACCCTATCCCTGTAGCCCTGCACTTCCCATGGCTAATCCACCTAGCATGGCACATCCCTGGAAAAGCTATAGTCCATTTGATGAAATTACCTATTGGGTTGGCAATTGCAGGGCTTTGAATCAGTGACAAGGAAGGAATGGTATACGTTGAAATCGGGATGGCGTGTCACAAGAAAGAAACTTAAAGCTTGATCTCTTTCCTATGCCATTCCAGCTGATGATTTATTTGATTTGGTTTGATTTATTGTAGTCACACGTACCTAAGTAAAAAGTAAATGCTTTGTTTTGCAAGCAGTATGGCTAGGTCTTAGCAAACAAAGGGCAAACAGATCATAGGGTGCTTAGACAGAACAACACATAAGGTTATGGCTGCACAGGAGGTACGCATAGCAAGATCAACCCTTTTATTTGAAGTGAGAGAATTCATTCAATGGTCTAAACATCACAGGGAAGAAGCTGTTCTTGAATATATTGGTGCATGTGTTCAGGCTTCTGTATCTTCTGCCCGATGGAAGAGGTTGTAGGAGAGCATTACCAGGGTGGGATGGGTCTTTGACGATGTTGGCAGCCTTTCCGCGGCAGCGAGCCGTGTAAATAGAGTCCGTGGATGGAAAGTTGATTTCTGTGATAGTCCGGGCTGTGCTCACCACCTTCTGTAGTTTTACAGCCCCGGGCAGAGCAGTTACTATACCAGGCCGTTATGCGCCCAGACAGTATACTTTCAATGGTACACCTGTAAAAGTTGGTGAGGTTCATTGTGGACATGCTGAATCTCCCAAGCAGCCTGAGGAGGCAGTGGCGTTGTTATGCCTTCTTGACATGTCACACCTACATGGGAAGTCCAGGGCAGATTGTTGGTTATTGTCACCCTGAGGAACTTGACGCTATCAACCCTCTCAACCTCCACTCCGTTGATTTAGATGGGGACACGTCCACCTCTCTCTTCCTGAAGAGAATGATCAGTTCTTTGGCTTTGAATGTTGTGGGATTTGCAGGTGCTTCCAAAGAGACACTGTGGATACTGTAGCATCTTATAAATACTATACACTGCAGGCACAGTATGCCAATGAGTTTTTGGAACAAGTGGATTGTTAAATTAATGGACGGACTGTCAAACAACTTTGAAAACAGTTACAAATGACTTCAGCGCTTTCTTTTGGATTTTGAATCAGTTACAACAACTAATTTAGAATGGAAAAATTGTTTCAATAATGGTGCTTGATCATATACCATTCAAAGTACCCTATAATACTGTAAATAATATTCAATATGGTATTACCATATATCTTATGAAAATAAGCTGACTATGCATTGGGTAAATGCGGTGTCTCTCTCTCTGGCAACGCAAGATGATTTTACAAGAGCAGCCACCAAACTTGAAAAATTGATGCTGAAGTTACTGGAATCCAGGGAAGGGAGGAAATTAACCACACAGTTCATTAGTAATTTGTAATTACCTAGTAATGCGCCCAAAGTGAACCACAAAAGAGAAACAGTTGGGAGATTACAGAAGCATACAAACTAAATCATGTAGAAGTTGTAGATGAGAAAGTTTGACTTTTTCTTCCCCTCCAGGTTGAATTTAAAATATGTATGTCCCTGTGGTGTTCTTTGAAGTTTGACTGTTTGAAATATGGTTCGCCTCTTCAACATGCATATTGTGCTGTAATCGTCTCTTGTGTTAGATCAGGTATCCTGTTCTTTTTTGAAGAATGAGGTGGCCTTCAACATTAGAAGATGTATGACGACCGATGTTGGGATTCCACAAACAAAACTCCTCACCATATTGAAGACTTTCGTCTATAAGTCTGCACAGTGGATCAGCAGGAGACTGACATTTAACACTCCTGGTTAGTCCATTGATAGTCTTCAACATTCACGTGACAGTAATTTGTCACTAATCAAGTTAAAGGTAATGACCGCACTATGCTGCACAGCATGCATTCAGTACAGCATCAATATGCAGTACGGTGCAATTGCTTTTTCACTTCTCATCTCTTTTGTATAGAAAGGTAATCAGATAAGGGAGAAGAGGCAGTTCCTATGGGACTATAATACCACTCTTTTTCAGTGCGCGGATTAGACACTGAAAGTGGGCTCCTTATACTGCTGGTTAAATATTGGAAGTGTGCAGGCCTCCAGTTCAGCCACGTCTTCATTTTATAGTCAAATGGGCTTCAATTGTATGAGCTGAGATTTAGGTCCCATTCCAGGAAGACATCTTGCCTTACAGAGGCACCAGTAAGTCAGAGAGCACCAACACTAGTGTTGGCATTGCCACTAGTGTGGTGTTCATTTCCCCGAAAGATCCTTACCAACTGTCCTTTGCTTTCAGCTTCTTAAGTAATTTTGTACCCATGCCTCTTCAATTTTACTATTAAGTCCATTATATAATATTTTATCAAGGTTTTGAAAGATCCATTCCATAACATCAACCATACAGAACCCTTGTGTTTTTCCCCCCCCCATAAAAAACAACATACTTCACAGTTACAGTGCACTTTTGTAGTCAGGTGACCCATAATCTCCAGGACTGTTACAGAATCACATTATCGCTACAGTGTGGAGGCAAACCATTCAGCCCATTTGAAGTGCATCCCATCTAGACTCACCCGCTATCCTATCCCTGTAACCCTGCATTTCCCATGGCTAATCCACCAAGTCTGCACATCCCTAGATACAATGGGGCAATTTAGCATGGCCAATCCAACTAACTAGCACATCATTGGAACGTGGGAGGAAACCTGAGCTCCCAGAGGGTGAATGTACAAACTCCACACAGACATTTGCCGGAGGGTGGAATTGAACCTGGATCCCTGGTGCTGTGATGCAGCAGTGTTAACCACTGTGCCACCATGCTGCCCAGAAACATTGCCATTTTTCGTCAGTTTGGCTAGAGATTTGAAGTCTGGAAACCAAGTTTCAACCTGGATCGAGTCTGCAATTTATAATTTGTTCTAGCTCTGCAGTTTATTCAGACTTTGTCGAAACCAGACAGGTCTGGACCACTGCGGCCAGGGGGTACCAGCCACATGGTTTCAGAATGGGCAGTTGTTTCCACCTGCAGTGAAGCTGCTTTGTTACAATAATGTCACACTGCATTGGTGGTACCCAGCTCAGAAGGCATTGTGTGACAAGGACACTACTTGACAATGGTAGGTTCAAAACCACCTGCCACCTCCAAATATGGAAAGTAGCCATTTCATTGTATCTTCCTTCTCCTGCCTGCTGCTAGTACTTCAGACAGGCCACACAAGGGCGGCAAACTAGAGCCCCAGCTCACTCTACTTTTGCACCTTCTGCAGCAGAGTCTCCAGAGAGCACCTTTGACTGGCAGCCAGGCTGCACAAACTCTCCAGCACCTTCTGTCTCAGGATGAGCATCAGACTCAGACTGAAGACCAGAGACAGATGATTCAAAGACCAGAAACAGCCCTAACAAGAGGGGAAGACCATATTGACGGCTGAGAATCCAGAAACATCAGCCAACACTTAACAGAACGAGGAATAGCCTGTCCCATGCTTATTGACCTGTTGTTACTAGTCATTTCAAGCAAACAGCTCAAATACAGCAGTAGGGACCTGTAGATAGTGTAGCAAATCATCTAAGTGTGACACACACTTCCAATAAGTAGAGTAGGTTTGAGAATGCTTACTGAAAAGGCCTGTGAAGAAATTGGCAGAGTTTGACAGAGTTCAATTAAAATATAATAATAGAGTCTAATAAATATAGTTTCTTTGATAAAATATTCAATAAAGTTGTGTTGACGTTCCCCTGACTCTTGTCCACTTTATCTTACTGTGTAGTGCCTGAGTTAGAAACGGTTACTACAAACCCTTGGTTAGTCAGTGTACATTTATCCATCTTTCACTTTACAATACCTTAATCCGATTTGTGTTAGCTGTCACTTATTAATCCATATTTTTCCAAGAAAAAATTCATTTGGAGCAGGATTGCAATATATACAAAACCCTAGCCATGTATGCTGGCCACACCCTAAGAAGATACCTTTTACTTAACTATCCTCTTACTACTTATGTTTCTCGAAGTCTTAAATGCTACCTTTATGTTACCTGCTCATCAGTTCTCAGACAATGTCTTTGTCCCTCTTACTCTCTTTACTAGCACTCAGCCAGACTCAATTCCAATTATTTCCAATTGAATTGAGATTCTGATACTCCAGTTTTGGTTTCTTTTAATCTCTATTTTTAAGTTATCCATTGATTACAATATTTGGATGTCCTTTCTTTCCCTGTAAAAGACATCTGTTTAGCCTTTCATTAACATTCTCCTCTATGGATGCATCATTAAATGGTTGTTTTAATCACTAAAATAAGATATGACAAAGTAGATAAAATATAGGGGCACGATCAGGCCATTAGGCCCATCGAGTCTGCTCCACCATTTGATCATGGAAGATATGTTTCTCAACACCATTCTCCTGCCTTCTCCCTGTATCCTTTGAACAGGTTACTAATCGAGAACCCATTTATCTCGGTCTTAAATACACTCAATGACTTGGCCACCACAACCTTCTGCAGTAACAAGTTCCACAGATTCAGTGACTGAAGAAATTTCTCCTCATCTCAGATCTAAAGGGCTGACCCTTCACTTTGAGGCTGTGCCCTTGGGTCTTGGTGTCTTCTACTAGTGGAAACACCTCACGTGTCCAGTCTATCCAGGCCTCTCGGTATTCTGTGGTGGTTCAGGGAGCATCAATTTGCATATTTGCTTGGTCAGTTGTATAGTATCCTAGCAGTTAGACTTGGATATTTCTGTCCTAAATTCCTGCATAATTATCTGGACAGTTACTGCAGAATTGTCTGAAATATCCAGCACTGGCTTGGAGTTGGCAAGTTTTGAGAAGCATCTTGCTAAGGGAGTTTCTCAGCAGAAGTTCAAGTGTCCTGGACTATTGCAATGCAGATCAATGCATCAGGAATTCTGGTGAGTCCTTCTCATGTGCTGAGGTCATGTATACAGACTTGAAGGAATAAAGACAAGAGAAGGACTAGCTGTTCTCTCTTGTGTAGTGTTGAAGCTGGTACTGTACAATGTTTGAGATGTCTCCTGGTTGGTGTCTGGAGACACTCTGAAATAGTATCTAGATTTATGTAATTGAAATTATTACTGCGGGGGGAAGACTATTAGTTTCCTGCTCGGCCTGCTGTGTTCATCCAGCCCCACGCCTTGCTATTGCGGATTCTCCAGCATCTGTAGTACCTTTTATCTCTTAGTTTTATTTTACGGTTTGAAAAGTTATCCACTTATTTTCATTCCAGGTATTATCATTATACTTGTAAAATTTTTCCTTTAAAAGCATTCATTGATTCTGCTGTCATCTCCAAAACTTGTATTGGACTGAAGTCCATGTTTTAACAATATGTTACAGCAATTACAATTCTCCCAAACTGCCCCTTTATTGTCATGTTGAAGGGGTTTAAGTTGAAGGTCTTGTGCTGGCATCCTTTAGGTACAGGAGTCACTGCTTGTGACTTGAAAATTTGAACATTGAAAATTAGAGTTGGATCCTCATGTAGTTCATTGTAACCTTTAGTCAGATGGCGTTCCTACTACTGTCTGCCTGAGCACCTATCCTAGGGCTATCTAGCATTGGCAGAGTGTAAGTGTAAGTGTACAGACAATCTTAAAGGCAGTCTGCCCCTTACAAGGGAAGGTGCACTGAGGATCACAGAAACTGCTGATTTCTGGCACTGCAATTCTAAAACAAGGAAAACAGAGCAGAGCTGAGAGAGAGGGCATTTACTGGTTCTCAGATGTGGCCCTGGAGGTCTTATTCTTGGAGATATACAGAACAGGGAAGTGTTAGATTTCTATGTTGAGGTGAGGGAGTCAAGAGGCCCTCATGGTGCTTACTCAGAAGGGAGTGTGTAGGTATGAAGGATGGTCAGTGAATGGCCAGCAGCATCACTGCACTTGTGTGAATGCATCTTCAAAATTTATCCAACCAATAATCCTTCAGTCTATCCCTCCTCCATATTCCACAGCTCTCCACCACTGCACCCCCCACCTCACACAATCATAGGCCTCACATCTGACACCCAGATATTCTACCTCATTCTTATACACATCATTTGCACCTGCAGTTCCCACAGCTTACACATATCCCAATTCGCAAGGCCACATCATCCCCAATCATAATGGGGACAGTTGCTGACATCCTATCTTCTCTTCTTGCAGGATAGGATGAATTAAAAATAAAGGAAATTAGTTGGGAGTTGTGGATGCCTGCATCACTTAAGTCCCCCAGAAAAGACAGACAGTTTCCTGGATCGTGGAGCTGGCTGCAATACAGACAATAATTTCAAGCTGAGAAGATTGTGGGGGGCTGGAGTTAGCACCAGTCATACCTTTTCCCACCCGGCATGATAAGCTGCTGGAAGGTAAGGCTATGGACATCTTGTTTTGCCTACTGTACTTTTTCCCCCCACCCAACATTACCCTTTGAACACCTGCTTTCAAAACACCCAAGAGCTATTGCCAGTCCGCCAACAGCAATCCCAGGAAGAGGGCAGAGAGAGACCAACACCACAGCACTATTGAAGAGGCTTTGACACCTGATCCAACACCTACAGCTAGCAATGCCAATACTGGATTTCCATGTACCTGCAAGATTAATGTAGAAGCAGGAACTCTATGTATCAGGCTACTGAGGGGGTGGGGGGCAGCCAGCATGATTTGTATCGTAACTCTGAGGGCAGGGGGGTGCAGTGGAGAAGCAGCAGAGGGGTTGCAAATGATATCTCAGACCACTGAGGGAGCAGCATGACTTATATCAGGCCACTGAGGGCTATGGTCAAACAGCCTGTTAAATAGACTATAATTTAAGACATAGTGGAGTCTGGATTTGACCTAGACAGTCATTAGGCAGATATTGCCCTCACCCCTGTCAAACCATTGATTTCAAAGCAATAGCACTAGAGAAAAACCAAAAGAACTGCAGATGCTGCAAGTCAGGAACAAAAACAAAGTTGCTGGAAAAGCTCAGCAGGTCTGGCAGCATCTGAGGAGAAAACAGTTAACTTAGTTTTGAGGAAGGGTCACTAGACCCAAAACATTAACTCTTTTCTCCTTCACAGATGCTACAAGACCTGCTGAGATTTTCCAGCAATTTTGCAGTAGCATTAAAACCTTGTCCCAAATGCAGCCATTTTTGTGAATGGATTAACTTCTTCCACATCCCTGTAAGGATACATTAATGCAGGATCAAACAAGTCAAGTTTCCCAAATAACAGCATGCTTACCCCAGCTCATAGAACAACTGTTGGAAGCAAATATCTACAGAAGCACACTTTTCTCTCCTCACCACTGAAATAACTCCAATATCCCATCACCAAGTCACCCTTTATTTACACAAAGAAGTACTTACACTGATCCAACTCTCTCAGAGTTAACAAATCCTCTGACACCCCTGGTTATATCTGCAGCCAGGGTTCCCTGATTAGACCAGGCTAACAGCCCCAATCAGGAAACACATACTCAACGATGAACACTGGCTGACCTCATTAGAGTAACATGCTAATCATGGGAGATTTTTATCTAGAAATAGATTGGAGAAGTCAAATGGTAAATTTAGTTCAGATGAAAAATGCATCAAAATTTTTAGGACAGTTTCTTAGAATAGCGTATTCTGGAGAAAACCGGATAGCTGGCTATACTCAACCTGGTGTTGGGCAAAGAGATAGTGTTATGTGATGATATCATTGTGAATAGAGTCACCACCTTTCTCTTGTCATTTCTTAATGTGCTATCTCTTTCAAGATTCGGATCTAGTCCTTTCTTTTTTTTTTAAATGTTTAATGGGATGTGACATCACTGTCTTGGCCAGCTTTTATTGTCTGTCCCTGGTTGAGAAGCTGGTGGTGAGCTGCCTTCTTGAACCCTTGCAGTCCACTTGGTGTAAGAACACCAGGATAGGGGCAGGGAGGGATTTCCAGGAATATGACCTAGTGGCACCAAAGGAACAGTGACACATTTCCATGTTAGGATGGAGGGGATTTGGACAGGAACTTGCAGGTGATGATATACATCTGCAGCCCTGTTCTTCCAGCTGGTAGTGGTTGTGGATTTGAAAGGTGCCTGGGAAGTCTTGGTGAATTTCTTGTTGATTGTACACAATGCTGCTACTGAGCATTGGTAGTGTAGGGCGTGAATGTTTGTGGATGTGGCACAAAACAAATGGGCTTTTCCCTTGGTGGTGTCAAGCTTAAAGTGTGGTCTGCACTCTTCCAGGGAAGTGGGGAATATTCCATCACTCTCCTGACCTGTGCTTTACAGATGATGGACAGGTTCTGGGGAGTCAGGAGGTGAGTTACTCAATGCAGTATTCCTGGCCTCTGAACTGCTCTTCATCCCAGCATTTATATGACCAGTCTGGTTCAGTTTCTGGTCAATGATAACCTCCAGGGTATTGATAGCAGGAGATACAATGGTGCTAATGTCTTTGAATGTTAAGGACATTTATTAGATTCTCTCTTATTGGAGCTTTTGTAAGGCACAGTTGTTGTCTGCTATTGTCAGTTTGAGTCCAGATATTGTCCAGATGCTGCTATATATGGTCAAGGGCCGCTTGCCACAGACAGCTGCATGGGCAGAGTCCTTGTGTATATTGAAGGCTGAGATAGCTCGATCTTGATCAGTCTGGGTATAAAGGATAATGGGGAAATGGGCAGGAAAGTGAACATGAGGAATGTCAGATCAGCCATGATCCTATTGAATAGCAGAGCAGATGCAAGGATCCAAATGGCCTACTTCTGTTCCTATACCTTGTAGACTTATGGTTTCATGGTAAACCAGACCATTTAAGAATTGCATGCTTTCCTTCCTTAGAGGACATTCATGAAACAGCTAGGTTTTCACAACATGAGAGGGCAGTTGTCACTGTCACCATTTCAAAGCGCTTGAGAATCCAGATTGAATAATCAAACTAAAATTATTGCAGCTGCCTTTGCAGAAATTTGTGTTTCCAGAGCGTTAGCCTTGGCATTTGAATTACTAACGTGCTGATATTACTGTGCAAACATCTCCTTCAAGAAGGCTAAAGGAACTTTGTTTTCATGTTTCATTCAAAAAGATAGTCCATCAACACAGCACTCTCTGTGCACTGGTGTGTCAGCCTAGAGCTGTGCTAAAATCTTCAGAGCACCGCTGGCAATATCCAGTACTGACACACTTCAGGCTGCACTTGTGTTAATGTCTTCGATGAATTGATCCGCTATTGGCTTTGTTTTTAAATTTACCATCTCTCCTACCTTGCTAATTTTGCTGGCTTTCACACTAGCTTCAGAAGGAGAGCGTTTATGAGGAATACAGAGGAATTAAGTTGTGACGAAATTTGCAATTTTTTTGTGAATTACTCATGAATTATTAAAGCAAGAAAAGTAATATTAAAACGAAATTAAAAAGTAAACAATTGGGGTACTGACTAAAGTGCAGAATTACTAACAAATAATGTTCACTTAGCGTATCTCTAACAGGGAAAAAATATCCCTAGTACATTAATAGAGAGAAAAATAACCTCAAAAATATTTGCTCTAACTCTATGTAACACCTCGTCCCTTGGCAACTGTCATTGTACGCTGCTCAAAGTGGCTACACACTATCATAAGAACCACAGAAAATCATGCGCCATGTTTTCTGAGACATGGCAATCACTGTCAGATTGTCACCCCATTCCTACTTTCTGATGTTAAGGAAGAGCTCTGGGTTTCTGAGAATGGGATCTGATCAGGACTCCTTCAGAAATGCAGTGTACACTTTAAATCTGAGCGATCTGCCATGGCACAGGATTTATCGGCGAAGCCATGTCGTGCTCCCTTTCTCACACCCATTAGTTGCTGCATTCTGAGACCTAAATATCCAACATCATACACTGCCACTTGGACATTGCCTGTGAAAGGATAATTACATAACATGAATGTGACATTAGGCTAGGGAGCCAGGGAACAGAGTGGGTAATGTGCCATCAGAATGGGGCAGTAAGTGGGTAGGGAATAGAGGTTTAGGTGGGTAGGGTGGACAGCTCAAGGTAGGAAGGGAGTCAGTTAAGAGATGGAGAGATTGGGGGAGGTCAGGGTAAGTGAGAACGTTCAGGTCTTGTGGATTGGGATTGTTGTTGAGTCATGTTGGGAGGTTGTGGACAGGTGGTGTTGGATTGTTAGGGGGTTGGTGAGATAGGGGCAGGGAGGAGGGAATGTCAGGTCTTCTGGCAGGAGGTTGTTGGGTCCTTGGTGGGGACATTGATGTTGGGTCTTGGTTGAAGGAAGGAGAGTGTCCATGATCAAGGGAAGGGAGTGGTGTTGGTGGGTGTCTAGATTCAGGGAGAAAATGAATGTGTTGGGTAAGGGTTCCAGGAGGTTATAAGGGGCCAGAGGTACTGTAGTTGGGAGGGTGGAATGCAGTACATTGGGGTTTCAGTTTATAGCTACCCAAGAGGAAGGTAATGTTATTCATTTCTAATGCTTCCTGGGTAACTATTTACTGAACCGTAATAGAACTTTTCAAATTCTGTAATTTAAATAGAAACTTTCAGATGGTTCCTGGCTCGATGGAATTGCTCATCAGAATCTTTAATTTCCCAAGTAATTCTCTCGAAAGTAGGGAAACTGATGGAGACTATAACACAGGATAAGGCAAATATACACTTAAAGAGAAGTCAGCCAACAGTAGACAATAAACATGACTTTGTCAATAGCAGGTCATATCTGACAAACTTAATTGGGTGTTTTTATGAGGTGATGCAGGAAAGCATTTAATACGGAGCCTCATGGCAAGTTGGTTAGCAAATTAGAAATGTTTGGGATTGATGGGTCCTTGGCAGCATGGATTAGAAGTTGGCTAAAGGACAAGAAACATAGGGTAGGGAGAGATGAATATTTCTCAGATTGGAGATGAATTGAACATTGTACTAATCAGGTATTGAGGTTGAACCCTTACCTTTCTGATTTATATAAATGATTTGGAGATGGGAGAGGAGGGCAAATCTCTAAATTTGCAGATGATACTAAGGTAGGGAGAATAGTGAAATATGAGGATGATGCTGAGTGACTTCAGAGGGAAATTGACAAGTTAGCTAAATGGGCAGACACCTGGTAGATGAATTTTAGTGCAGAGAAATTTGAGATAATATATATTGGTAGAAGAAAATCAGAGAGACCATACAGACCGTGCAATTTTTAGGGGAGTACAGGAGCAGAGAGACCTTTGCAGGTGCCAGACAAATGGAAGCAGTTGTTAAGAAGGCTTATAGGATCCTTAGGTTTGTAGATAGATACACAGAGTATAAAAGCAAGGAAATGATGGTACATTTCTATAAATCATTGTTTATACCACATTTGGAGCATTATGTTCAGTTCTGGGCAACTTATTGAAGGAAGAAACTTAAAGAGTGCAAAGGAAATTTACTATAGTGAGAGATTTTAGATACAAGGCAAAATTAGAGAAATTAGACTTATTCTCTTTGGAGCAGAGAAGATTAAGAGGTGACCTTACTGAGATGTTCAAAATTATGAACAATTTCACAGGGTAAAGAAGAGTATTCTGTTTCCACTTGTTGGTATGTCAGTAACTTGGGTTACAATTTTAAGACCGTCAGCAAGAGAGCTAGGAGTGACACGAGCCAAAACTTCTTTACTCAGAGAATTGTTAGGAGAGTGGTGAAGGCGGATTCCATATGAGGTTTTAAAAGAGAAAGCTGGATATATATTTGAAAATGATGAGTTTAGAGGGCTACAGAGTCAGGGCTGGAGAATGGAACTCGTTGGGTAGCTCTTTCACAAGCTGGTACAGACACGCTGGGTTGAATGGCCTCCTTCTGTACTGTGTTATAAAGTGGAGGCTGACCCCAGCTCCGAGAACTAAAACCAAAGAGGAGTTCCTCGCCATATATTCTGTAAAAGGAGTGTGAAAAGTGGTGTAACCTGCCTTTCAGCAACTTCCAGTGGTTAAATAAAACAAATCCATGACACTCACTTTACAATCAACAAGTAACAATTTATCTAACTCTAACAGTGAACAAATTAACTAAACTATCAGCAAACCAAATAAACCCTGTCTAACTACGAGCTATTCCCGAATAAACTGTGAAGAAAAAAGCAGAGTTAGCATTCTGAGGAAGGGTCCCTGGACCCGAAACGTTAACTCTGGTTTTATTTTCTTCACAGATGCTGTCAGACCTGCTGAGCTTTTCCAATGACTTCTGTTTTTGTTCCTGATTTACAGCATCTGCAGTTCTTTCAGTTTTTATTTAAGATTTTAATGGCATGCAGTTCCAGTAAATAAAAGTCCCATTTATATAAAGTAAAATAGAATTTATTCTCTTGAAATTACAGCCAGGTTACGTGTCTTCCGGAATGTTCTGTGCCTTCTCCATCAAGTTTTCTGTCAGGGACACCTTCTCAACCAATTCTTTTGTCAGGAATATTAACTAGTCGTGCCGTTGGTACCTTCGATTTAGATAGTGCTTTACAGAAGACTTAGAGAAGACTGTGAGAGCCAACGACTTTCTCTTGCAAGCTGAGAGCTGTTTAGTCTGGCAGATAGCAATTAGCTGTCCTGTCTTTTTCCAATTGCCCTCTCTTGATGACATATCTATTTCTTACAGTAGGATTGGTCGTACGTTGTCAAAATCATCAGATTTAAATTTAAGATAACAAGGTGTAGAGCTGGATGAACACAGCAGGCCAAGCAGCATCAGAGGAGCAGGAAGGCTGACGTTTCGGGCCTAGACCCTTCTTCAGAAAATTTAAATTTAATTTTATTTAAATTTAAATTTAATTGGTTTTTGATTTCTAAGTACCTGAGTCACAATGACTGGTTAAATTTAAAACTTGTTTTGGTAAAAACTGCTTCTTGACTTGTTAGTTGCATGGCTTTTTGATGCAAATGTTTCACTTCCGGTGCTCTCTGTGTACTTGCAAACTTTCAAGCTGCTCACAGACATCCCTTTTAAATCTCTAAGCATAGAAAAAGCACGTTATCTTTTAAAGGAACCACACAATGTTTCCCTCCACCACCCCACCCACATTTTACAAACCCCAAATTCTAACTTCCTATCTTCCTATCCACAATTACTCTACCCAACTTCGCAACAACTGTAAAATTCTAAGAATTTAGTCAAATTCTGCTACACTAGGGATTTAGCAGTGTCCAATCGACAATTCCCACTTACATTACTGAAGTGACTATCTGGTTATCAAAGCATCCAGTCTCATATTTTCTTTGAACAGATAGTAACGTTCCACTTCTCTACTGACAAACACTATTAACTGTGGAACTGAGCTACACAGAATGGCAACATAGGTTTAAACACAGTCTGTCCTGGTTGACTCCCACAATCCTTTTATTCACTCATGGGGTGGGGGACGTGGCTGGCTAGACCAACATTTATTGCCCATCCCTAATTGCCCAGAGGACAGATATGAGTCAACCACATTGCTGTGGTCTGGAGTCACCTGTAGGCCCGACCAGGTAAGGATGGCAGTTTCCTTCCCTAAAGGACGCTACTGAATCAGATGGGTTTTTCCAACAACTGTAAATGGATTCATGGACATCATTAGACTCTTAATTCCATATATTTATTGAATTCAAATTACACCATCTGCCATGGCAGGATTTGAACCCAGGTCCCCAGAACGTTCTAATAACCAGTCCAAGGATAGGGAGGGCAAGGAATAGTCAGGCTTTCTACTGCAGTTTGCGAGCCAGAAACTGCTTTAGCAAAGTAAATCGTACAATTGTTGACTGAGATTATTGTAATAGTGTGCCCTGGTCAAATAGTCTCCAGACTCCCTGGCTGGGCTCTTAAATTATTTTTTTTAACATTGACAAAATCAAATTTCTCATGAAAATATTTGATTTTCTGCACTATCATGGACCTTTGTCATTTCACATCCAGGGAGACTTTTTTTTGCGAGGAAGGTAAACACATATGACAGTACATCGACTAACAAATCACCCAGTGTAGCACAAACAACTCTATTTATAGAATTAAGTGTAGAGTACAAGTCTCAGGCTACCAAACAGAATATTTAAAATATTTGATAGGTTGCACTGCCTTGGTAGAGGTGCATTGGAGGTTTTAATGCTATCCACATTTGTAGTCGGCTGAGACTCAGCAATAATGCTTCATATACCCGAAGATTGGAGGCATTACAGTGCCATAAGATTAAAAAACAGCTTTATAATATCTCTAGTTTATATATCACAATATCCACAATAAATTTCAAAATCACACTTACAACAATGAGTGGAAATAAACTGCTGGTGTACTTTTAGAATATTTCTTAGAAAGAATGGTCTTCCCTAATTCAATTTAAAGTTAAATTATTGACGCAGAATGTGAAAACTGCTGTAGTGTTCTCTATAAATTAGGGGAGAAGCAGGGAAGGGAGATCAAAATCAGGCAACTGAACAAGCAATTTGGTAAAGCAATGCGCAGATATGTGGAGGCTATAAACAGGGGAATAAAGTCAAGGAAGAACATATGAGCAAGTTGAAAAAAATAATTGAATGTTAAAAATAGTTAGAACATAAGGAACAAAGGATAAGGTATTAGAATAAATATGACACACTGAAAAGGTTGGTGCAATTAGACTTAGTGAAACTTAATTGAAACCAAAGGATGAAATGGTGAGAAATTCTAAAATTACAAGATGTTCAGAATAATGAAATGGTAATTGGAAGAAGCTTTGTACTCACAGTTAATGTCATCGCCAAAGAGTTGATATCTGTATAGAATAACTTATGCTGTGGCTAAGTGTGAAATACAGATGTGCATATATCATCCTGAATTTCTTTAGTTACAATCAAATACATGCCTTTTGTGTTTGAAATACATTTTATATTTGCCACTAATTTAACTATGTCCCCTAGTTGCTGGATGGATTGACGGCAGTTGCTTTTGAAGACACAAGTTATTTTGTGAGCAAGATTCACTATTGGTTTCAATTGGAACTTCTTGTTAACAATGGAGTGTGGTGCCAGTTTATATATGCTTGTGATACAAAATATCTAAACAGTTAAATCCAATGCAATTAAATAAACAGGTAATTTTCTGACTATTAGTTTGTAGCTGTAATTAGTTAAGAATAGTAGGTGATATTGAAACAGCTACTAGGAAATTACAGTGATGAAAATGTTACAATTAACTAAGTGTAAGGCAATAATGAAAGAAGAATTGACTGTAATGTTTGATCCATGTGGGAAAGTCATGTTTGTGATTGACCCTTGGAGCACAGAAGACACAATGAGGAAAATGTTAACCTCAAAACAACTGCAAAGTAAAACTGTAAAAACTTTCATTTCTAAACCTCACCTTTCTGAAACCCACCAATTCCCAATTTTAAAAGACAAGGGGGAAGGTGTCAAGTTACCGACTGGTTCTGAATGACTCGATGATATTTAAATATGTTAATAAGGCTGCATGCCACACAGGCTTTTGGTTTCCTCCCTGCCTCAGTTTTATCACTGACTGGTCAGGAACACGAGGCCTTGTTAAATATGGCAGTCAATGTCTACACCAAAATCTTGAAATTGAACTTAATACAACACAACACAGCACATTAAAAGGCCATTTGACCCACTAAGCCTGCGCTGATTCCTAGTCCGTATTTAGACCTGCTACTTATTGCCCATATACAGTTTCTATCATTTACGTGTCCATGAAGATACGCCTTAAGCTTTGCTAACATGCCTTCTTCCATCACATCCACTGGCCGTGCATTCCAGGCACCCACCCACCCGTTCTTCTTCAGAAGAAGGGTCTAGGCCCGAAACGTCAGCCTTTCTGCTCCTCTGATGCTGCTTGGCCTGCCATGTTCATCCAGCTCTACACCTTGTTATC
>JAHRHZ010000009.1:3900949-3924596 GCA_024137785.1 Ginglymostoma cirratum
TTCCTGCTCCTCTGATGCTGCTTGGCCTGCTGTGTTCATCCAGCTCCACACCTTGTTATCTCAGGTTCTCCAGCATCTGCAGTTCCTACTATCTCTAAGGAATGATGGAATACCCTGAAGGCACAGCCGCGACAAGACCATCATGTTGGGTAGAGACTGCCACGTTGGGCCGCTGGAAGCCACCTTGTCACTGGGCTGGGACAAGCGGCCCGAAACGTCAAGTCCTCCTGTTCACCATCTGCTGTCAGTCCCTTCTGCTCCTTCAGGCGTAACTGTGGACCTGCAGCCTCGGTCTAGCCTTCAGGTCCAGGCCGGGGGAGTCAGCCTGGAACCTGCTCCTCACTCGCCAGGAGACCCTGGGCTGGGGTGGAGCCATGTCTTGTTGTTGCTGCTTCTGGCAGCTTCCTCCTTCACCCACCACTCCCCAGGTTTAAAAGAAAAGGAAGTGAAAGGGAAAAAAAGACAAAAACAACGAAAGTATAAAGAAGAACAAAAGAAAGTAGACGAGCCCCGAGCTCAGCCCCCTACTCTGCCTCCACCTTCCTTCTCAGTGGTCTGTTTCCAGAAAAAAGTTGGTTAGAGTTAGTCTGACATTCTCTCTCCTCCCACATACAGAAAATAAGACGTTTCTTCCTTATTATCTTTAATTTCAAAGCCACTTATTCTTCAAGTTTTTAGTTCGATGATACAGGCAACATATTGCCAGTACTGGAAACCTGAAACAAAAGCACAGAGCAGTGCAAAACTGCAACAGGTCTGTAGGAAAACAATTAACATTTTATCCAAAACCAAACAGACTCTGTTTGTCCAGAGATCCTGCCAGACCTGTTGCATTTTATTTTGTTTTTGGTTCCATTCTCTTAAAAATGCTCTGCCATTTTATGCCCAAAGAGATCTTTTATTTGTTTCTTTGTTATTTGCTTTATGCTTCTTCATACATTCTTGATTTGTAACGTCTCATTTTGTTTGTGCAAAGTCTGATAGACTTTTATTTCTAGACCAATCAGAAATCGTCGGTTTTCTTTTCTCCCTGCTGTGCTAAATCAAGTCACTGCGCTCAATGTTCAACACACATTAATCTATGTTTGATATTCCTGTTTTGTGTTTCATTCTTGTTACTTTTGGACTATATTATCTTGTGCTTTCTTCTAAGAGACTTTCAGGTACTCTTGGTACACATTCTTATTTGATGAACATTGACCTAAAAGAATGTAATGTGGTCGATCTTTGCAAATATTTCTTCTGCCTCACTCATAACACAGCACAGGATATTTTAAAATGTTTGACCGTGCTATCGTCACATATACCTATTGTCATAATTCATATGTTTTAGAATATAACCTCTTTATTTAAAAATGATAACAATAGAAAATAGGGGTAAGCTGCTTGAAAAACCGCCAAAAGCAGCCCTGAAGTAAATGAAATTCAGATAAACTTGGAGTTAATTAGAGAGTTGGGGCTTTTGTTGATTTAAGAGTTCAACAGCTTAAATAGTAGGTGGGTTTACTTAACTAAAGAACTGGAGACATGACGAATGCAATTCTTCAAGTAAAGGATACGTTATTTACGTGATTTTGCAGAATTAAAGGTTTAGGAATTAAAAAGGTAGTTAATTTGCATTTTTATCTGGGAACATGCTGTGCCTCTAACATTGCCATGGATATGGATGCGGATTAGTGAGATTCTGTTTTGAGTTTATCTTTGTGAATTCAGTTGAGGCATAGCCAGCAGGCAAGGCTGGTTGTTTTTGAAAAACATCTAAGACATTCTGAGGTTTAGGTTTTAAGTAGTTGTAACTCTTTGGAAGCTGAAAGAGGAATCCATACCCACGCATTAAGTAAATGCTAGAACTATCATCCATGATGCAGCCTCTGAATGGGAGCTGGTATTCAGTACAAGACAAAAGTGAAAAGCGGGAAGAAAACTGGACGATTTCTAGAAAGAACTCGACAGTGATTCACTATAAAAGACAGTTAGGGACCACTTTGCAGAACACCTGCGCTTCGTTCGCAACAAACAATTGCACCTTTCAGTCGCGAACCATTTCAACTCCCCCTCCCATTCCTCAGACGACATGTCCATCCTGGGCCTCCTGCAGTGCCACAACAATACCACCTGAAGGCCGCAGGAACAGCAACTCATATTCAGCCTGGGAACCCTGCAGCCCAATGGTATCAATGTGGATTTCACAAGCTTCAAAATCTCCCCTCCCCCAACTGCATCCCAAAACCAGCCCAGCTCGTCCCCACCTCCCTAACCTGTTCGTCCTCTCTCCTATCCCCTCCTCCCATCTCAAGCCGCACCCCCATCTCCTATCTACTAACCTCATCCCGCCCCCTTGACCTGTCCTCTCTGGACTGACCTATCTCCTCCCTACCTCCCCACCGACACTCATGTTTACTGGCTCCATCCCCACCTCTTTGACTTGTCTGTCCCCTCTCCACCTATCCTCTCCACTATCCATCTTCTATCCGCCTCCCCCTCTCTCCCTATTTATTTCAGAACCCTCTTCCCCTCCCCCATTTCTGATGAAGGGTCTAGGCCCGAAACGTCAAGCTTTCCTGCTCCCATGATGCTGCTTGTCCTGCTGTGTTCATCCAGCTCCACACCTTGTTAACTCTACTGCAGTTGGAATTTTGGAAATAATCAGTCTGACTGCAGTTAAAAATCATAGCAATGAGCTATTGGAAACTGAGCATGTTTTAAACCACTGCTGCAGGGAGGCCTGCATTGGGGCTGTGGAATACAGAGTTGAGAGTTTGATAGGTCAGTTAGCCAAACGCTAATGGCTGGTCCCCCAAGTAATCTTGTACTTTGCAGCTTTGTTGGAACACTTGAGAGAGAGAAATCAGAATGAGATAAGGAGATGAGATTATTTTTCAGTTTGTCCCAGGAAAAATGAATAAACCTTGAAGAATTCAGAAGGCAAGTGAACTCTTGGGAGAAGTTAAACGTAAAACTGAGTTTATAGCATAAATCTTTGTAAACTACATTACAAAGTGTAATTTGTTGCTCAGTTTAATTTTTTTAGTCAGCAGTAAAATTAGTTTTTGTTTCAAAATGTGAAATCTTGTGATGTTATTCTGTCAATAATTGCTGGATCTCAAATTTCTTCTGCAAATGTTAATGGTCCCTGATATGACCATAACTACATTTGCATTGAAATCCTTCTATATGTAGTTGGTCCCTTGTTAGACTTTTCCTGAAAGATGCACAAGTTTGTTAATTAATTATAAAGCTAAATTTATGATTGTTACCAAATCAGCAGTACCTCTGCTAAACAATGCCATGCTACCATTAGACATTCAATGAGTCATATAATAGTCTGGCAGTTGATCAGTTATTTAAGTTAACATATCTTCAAAGACATGATTTATTCATTTCTTTTGCTCTTCAAAGCTTGGAAAACTAATAGTTTGGTTCTATTGACTGAAGTTTCATGCTATTCTGTTGTCACAATGACACCAGCAAATGTAAACAGCTGATCCTCATGATCTGTAACACAATCAATTATATTCTTTTTCTTGTGAGATGTGAGTTTATTCACCACTTTATATCGTACACAGAACTCCTAGTTGTCATCAATATACATGATGGGCTCAGTAAGTATGGAATTTAATTTTTTTCAAGTAGGCATCCAAACTTAGTTTTCATCAAAGGCAGTGGTATCATTATACCAAATCACAAGGCCAGCAGTTTTCTTCAGCTCAGACACTCTTGCAGTAAGAATATATTTTTGCCAAACTGCTAAACAAGGAATTCAATTTGTTGGCAGCCAGATCACTGGTTTTGACAGTTACAATACCTTGCATTACTCATTGGAGCCACACATCTGCAATCACATCTGCAATCCTTTGGTAGAGGCATCCGTGGGTTTAATGAATGCAAAAGCATGTATTGGTGATGTTAGTAATTTCTTTAATTCGTTGTCCTCATTTTCCAGATAGATCACATTAAAACACAGCCATTTAACAATAGCAGTTGAGTTATTCCATACAACATATGCTGTTCTCACCAGTTGCCCAGTGTAGCTCTGAGCCCTATGGGGTGATAGGGACTGATAAATGTTGAGCATCGGCTGAAGGACCAAGGGGGGATGGGAAAGTCAGGACCTCAATCAGGACTCATTCAATTACATTTCAAGTCAACAAACCTTGATAGCAAAAATCCCTCCTGAATACTGCTCTGATTAATGTTGCTTGATGCCAAAATAATGTAATTAGACAATAATGAGTGGGTGTATATTACGTTGGCTATCAGCACTAGCTGTTGACCTTGGTGACTTCTACTCAAATGAGAAAACAAATATCCTGAAAGTACAGCTTAATGACGCTGTGCAAATACCTCATTGCTATTCAGCATTACTTCCTTTGTTTTGTTGTTAATTAAAATGTTGAGGTTATGTTGTTATTATGTTGATGTGGACTTAATGAAAAACACTTTACAGAAAATGGACAGTAATGTTACTTAATAACAAAGAGGCAGCAAAGTGACTAAATAGCATCACAATTGAGTTTTCAGCTCAAGTTGGTTTTCTTAATTTTCAACTCTATACAAGTGATTATGAAACTAAGCTGTTGTTACTCTTTAGCTATCAAGCTGGGTTAACCTGACATTGGTCAATTCTACATAAACTGCAGCGCACACAAAAACAAAACTCAACAATATAGAATCATTTCAAAATATGGAGACAATTCCAAGATATTACTGACAAATACACAATTCTAATTCAGTCACCATACTTTGAATGGTTGATATACTTGAAGGGTTACTTTGAAGCATACAATATTGGCTTGTTAAACAGAATCTGCTTGTGTACACTGCTTCCCACGTTCCAAAGGGAAAAAGGAGAAAATTGTGAAATTAAACTCATAGAGTTCGACAGCTACTAAGGCAACATTTGCCAAATACAATATAAGCCCAAATATTTTGCAACACAACTATATATTAATTTAATAAAATACACAATATAGCTCTTAGTACAATTAACAAGTTTGGCTCATATGCACTGATATTGCAATAAATCAATTAAAAAGCTAGATTCAGTGTAAACACTCCATGATTCTTACATTTGCACATCAATATGTTTTGCTTTGCTAGTACTTAATAGGTATTCCCCTTAACGAGTCATTTTAGTGTCCATCTACAAATATGGAACAGTACTTCTTCATCTGGGACACGATATATTTTACCATTGGACAATAATATGGTGACAACATTTTGATGACTAAAATGGAGAGGAGGAATTTAAACAACTGGACACTAAAATGTCACTCTTTGGTAGGACAGCTTAGAGAATAACCATTTCGTAGTTCTTTTGTATTAGTTTTGAGAACATGGGGCAAATGTTGTGTTTGTAGAACACATTTTGGAGAAATTTTTAAAGTGATTTTATACAAAATATCAAGATGTGCATCATTGCATAATGATCCAGAATGAAATATTCTATGTGATGACAATCAATGGTGCAATGATTACTGCAGATAAACCTAATTCATAAGGACACCTACATCAGCTGACAATAACTGTACACTCTGAATTAAAGATTTGCAATGTTTACTGGAAAGCTGATATCTGTTTCTCATCAGTTCTGCCCTGCATTGTTTTCCGTTGAACATTTGTTTTTAATATGCAGAGCTGTATTCACTGGTCAACTTGACAACACCTGCACTTTCTATTTCTTTATCTCAGGGAGGGCACGTTTTAAGATTGTCAATTCAGCGAATGAAACATAGCAAATTTTCACAACTATTCTGGTGAAAATGCAAGTATTTTCTGTTTCCTTAGACACAAAAAAAGAAATGTGCACAAATGGACACTTTGAATTCCAACTAACAGACATTAACCAGCATCATCTTTCCATGTATTCTGCAATTGGTGCTTCATCACCTGAAAAAAAATGCTGTCTCGATACTTTTGAGTGATTCTTCCTTTAGAAGAAAGGTAGTCAACTGTCACAAATAATAGTGTTCACTTTCTCACAGTTGAAGGGTCACTCCCTCGACAATCTTGTAAAAGCTTGTCAATTTCTCGAACCACTTGCTCGGCGTCAACACCTTCTCGAGCGGGGTCCCGGCTGGTGGGTTCATACTGGTCCAAGACAGTGTCCACTTCATTGAACTCCCGGCCAGCTCTGGAGTGTACATCTGCAAAGACCGTCGCCACCGCTTCGGGTGTTATGAAGTGGCTATCGCGCTGTTTGTCAGGTGATGGGTAGTGGGTATCAGTTGGTAAATATTGGGCGGTTGGTTCCGTTGATGTGTCGGCCATTTTCTGCTTCACCTCAAATGCACCCATAGGTCGTTTACTTGAGCTGTTACTGCCTGCAACTGAAGTCTTGTCTGGACTACTTGCAGCTGATGAGACCTCTTGCAAGAGAGGACTTAGAGCACGCTTTGCTTTTAAATAAGGTTTAACGTTTGCAACAAGAATGGTGTGCTCTCGTTTGTCCTTGCCAAAAGTACAGAAAGTTTTTTTCCCAGCAGGAACCGTGCTTTCTGGAGTTTCAGATTCAACTGTGGCCTCCACTGCCGGTACAAAAAGATTCCGGCGATAATCTGAACATTCAGCTTGGTTGGAGACAGGGAACTGAGGCATCCAACATTTATCTGAATGACCCAAGACACGACATTCATCTGTACAGTTGACACAGTCCTCCTTCTCTGTAGGAAAAACAAACAAAATGTATTATACTTACGAAAACAAATTACTTTAGTTAGCGGAGCACCCATATTAAAGCAATTTAATTAGCTATTTTAGGTGGTCAAAATCTGAATTTAGGAGCATGGGGACAAGTGTCACCTCAAGCAGTCAGATCCTAAAAGCCAAAATAATTCAGATGTAAATGATTTTAAATAACAGGAGGTGACATTTTCCTTAATAGTTTAATTTAGCCTCTACAATCAACGTATAACTTGCATGCAACATGTATCTTGGCTGAGTAACGGTCAGTTTAAATGCCATGTTATGAACACAACTATATAAATGCATTAAAAGTATGCTCAAATGTGTGAATATATATGAACATAACTCCCAGAATAACATCACTTTACAATATTCTTTCTGTTGTTAAAAATGCTGAGACATTGCAAGTTCTGAAATGCATTGGAGACCACAGGCTGATTATCCTATTTTTTAGCTAAGTGTTAGTTTCACTGAGTTTCACCAGGGTGTCTCTCTGCGGGAACTAGTGAGTTTTCAGGTTGTATCTGACCAAACTCATCTCATTAACTGTCCTAGCCGAACTCGTCCTCACCCTCAACAACTTTTCTTTCAATTCCTCCCACTTCCTACAGACAAAGGGGGTGGCCATGGGTACCCGCATGGGCCCAAGCTATGCCTGCCTCTTTGTAGGTTATGTGGAACAATCCCTCTTCCGTACCTACACTGGCCCTAAACCCCACCTCTTCCTCCGTTACATTGATGACTGCATCGACGCCGCCTCGTGCTCCCACGAGCAGCTCGAACAGTTCATCCACTTCACCAACACCTTCCACCCCAAACTGAAGTTCACCTGGACCATCTCCAACACTTCTCTCTCCTTCCTGGACCTCTGTCTCCATCTCGGGCAACCACCTAGAGACAGATGTCCATTTCAAGCCCACTGACTCCCACAGCTACCTGGAATACACCTCCTCCCACCCACCCTCCTGCAAAAATGCCATCCCCTATTCTCAATTCCTTCGCCTCCACCGCATCTGCTCCCAGGATGAGACATTCCACTCCCGCACATCTCAAATGTCCTCATTCTTCAAGGACCGCAACTTCCCCCCTACAGTGGTTGAGAACGCCTTCGACCGTGTCTTCTGCATTTCCCGGAACACATCCCTCACGCCTCGTCCCCGCAATAATAACCAAAAAAGAATCCCCCTCGTCCTCACATACCACCCCACCAACCTCCGGATCCAACGCATCATCCTCCGACACTTCCGCCATCTGCAATCAGACCCCACCACCAAAGACATTTTTCCCTCCCCACTCTTATCTGCCTTCCGGAGGGACCACTCCCTCCGCGACTCCCTTGTCCGCTCCACACTCCCCTCCAGCCCCACCACACCCGGCACTTTTCCTTGTAAGCGCAGGAAGTGCTACACCTGCCCCCACACCTCCTCCCTCACCCCAATCCCAGGCCCCAGGAATACTTTCCACATCAGGCAGATGTTCACCTGCACATCTGCCAATGTGGTATACTGCATCCGCTGTACCCGTTGTGGCTTCCTCTACATTGGGGCAACCAAGCGGAGGCTTGGGGACCGCTTTGCAGAACACCTGCGCTCAGTTCGCAACAAACAACTGCACCTCCCAGTCGCGAACCATTTCAACTCCCCCTCCCATTCCTCAGATGACATGTCCATCCTGGGCCTCCTGCAATGCCACAGTGATGCCACCCGAAGGCTGCAGGAACAGCAAATCATATTCAGCCTGGGAACCCTGCAGCCCAATGGCATCAATGTGGATTTCACAAGCTTCAAAATCTCCCCTCCCCCAACCGCATCCCAAAACCAGCCCAGCTCATCTCCACCTCCCTAACCTGTTTTTCCTCTCACCTCAAGCCACACCCCCAACTCCTATCTACTAACATCATCCCGCCCCCTTGACCTGTCCTGTCCTGTTAACTAATATTTGGGGGGTTAATGCTGTAATTAGGGGAGGATGACAGTGTCTTTGACTTCTCTGTCTCCTCTCCACCTATCCTCTCCTCTATCCATCCTCTATCTGCCTCCCCCTCTCTCCCTATTTATTTCAGAACCCTCCTCCCCTCCCCCATTTCTGATGAAGGGTTTAGGCCCGAAACGTCAAGTTTTCCTGCTCCTATGATGCTGCTTGACCTGCTGTGTTCATCCAGCCCCATGCTTGTTATCTTGGATTCTCCAGCATCTGCAGTACCTTTTATCTCATTAACTGTCTACTCTGTCACACTGGTACACCTCTTATCCGCTTCTAACTTCATTCTGCCACTCAACGTACCCCACTACCAGGACATCCCCAATGAACCGATGTCACTGGTGCCAGCCCCTGGACAAAACGCTGCTTGCCTGGAGTTGCAGTGCACGGTACCAAATATTTGCTTCAATCTAGGCAAAAGAAAGGGAACGTTGGTGCACTGTGGGGACAGGTACCTGCAGATTCAGGTGGACAGGGTAGTACAGAGGCAGGGGCTGGTCCCCAGGAGCGGCAGAGAAGGTGAACATACCATGTAAGACTGGCCTAAGGTTGTCACCCAGTCAGTGTGGTCACAGCCTGCTGGAGGAATGCACCGAAATGTTGAAAGAAAATCAATGATTCTCCTTCCTTCAACAGTGTAAGTGTCACCATCTCTGATAACCGTTTCTCACGCTATCTTTGCTTCTGTATCCACCTCCCAGCAAAGCTATTGCTCTATCCCTGTCATGACTGTCTGCAACATCTTACTGATATTCACTCCAACACACCACCCCCTTCTGCCCCAGACACTACTAACCCTGCATACTCTCTGCGCTGCCTACTCACTTGGGCAGGACACCTAGCTGCCTGCACCAAAAACTAACAGTGTGCCACCTATACTCATTGCCTTAATACCTGCCTCTTTCTCTGATTCCAGGACCAATATCTGACTGCTCACTCGTTATGAGGACAGGATCCTGACTCCGATCCGTGAACGGTTGAGAGACTGAGTCCAAGCCCTTGAACTACTGGCTGCCTTTGACTTACTGTGCTTGACTTCCTGACCAAAGGCTACCTCCCTTTAGTTGAAGGTTCACAACTACGACAAGCTTCCTGCCTTTATGTCTGCATTAAATTGCAAGGCAATGGCACTGTGAGTCAGGATCCTGGCTGAAGACTGAACTACAAAAGGCAAGGCAATGCAAGGCAGGGATATTGTGAGCATCCAGATAGGCTCAAAGTGAGTAAGCATTAAGAGACCATGCAAACAGCTCACAGATGCAGCCGGGTTCAGACTACAAGCTGGATGCAGGTCCGTTAGCACGAAGTGTCTTTGCTGCAACATTACATTGATAGTTGCTGATGCTGTCTGAGGTACAGCACTGAAGAGCAGAAATGCCCTGTAAATGCATTGGAGATGTGCTTTGAAGTTTCTTAGAGAGTGGCACATGTCAGATGCAAATGCTGGTGCCCATGGAGCATGCCTGGTATTCAGAAACGAGGGCCCTTGAAACAAGTGAGGTGCTGATGTCACCAGATACCCACTTTAACTTCCATGTCGAGAATTCTGGGTGTCCAGTTTGCTCATGGCAGGTATAATGATGAAGTGAGATGGATGGTTAATAAGGAGGTGAACAAGCAGTTATCCCCCTTAAAGGGAAACACATCACTGCCGAATGAGAATCTTGCCTCAATGCCTAGGATTTAGTTCAAAGATACAGCGAGTTGTTCCCAATGCCAAGTCAGACCTCGCTGGTTTCTTGTGTGATTCTGTCACATTTCTCACAATAACCCACTTGGTGCAGCCCATACAACCACGTTTTCATTTCACTTACTCATATTAGAAAAAATAGTACTTTAGTTGCAACCTTACTCTGAAGAAGTTGTTGCTTAAAATCTTCCCTACACTTTGCCTAGCTGAATAATAATAGCTAGATTTTATCATCATTATTATAAAAACACAACTCTTTTTTCAAATTGTAAAAGAACACACAAGGAGATTTTCAGAGAAATAAAAGGAAAACTTGCACTCACATACTGTTTTTCACATCCACCAGATATCTGAGGACATACTTACATTACGGGGAAGGAAATTCAGCAGCTAATTAGTGGACAGAAATCTACGAACATCTATGTGGCAATGACCAGATAATGCTTTATGTGATTTTGGCTGGAGAATAATACACATTGGCCAGGACAACACACCTACTTTTCTCTGGAACAAAAACAAATTTGCTGGAAAAGCTCAGCAGGTCTAAGCAGCATCTGTGAAGGAAAAAAGAAAGTTATCGTTTCAGGTCTGGTGACCCTTCCTCAGAACTGTGAATGTTAACTCTGTTTCTTTTCTTAACAAGATGCTGCCAGACCTCCTGAGCTTTTCCAGCAACTTTGTTTTTGTTCTTGATTTACAGCATCCGCAGTTCTTTCGGTTTTTGCTTTTCTCTGGAATACAGGGTCCTTTAAATTCACCTAAGAAGGGTGTTGGGGCCTCACCTCTCACTCAGCACTCCTACAGGACTTACCCTGAAGTGTCAACCTTAATTCTGGGCTCAAACCCTGCAAAGAGAATTGAATCCAAAACTATTTTATCACTTTATTTTTAATGGGATGACCAACATTTGTTGTCCATCCCTAAGTGTGCTTGAAGTGAATGCCTTATCATATAATTTCAGAAGGCAGTTGCGAGTCAATCACATTGCTGTTGGTGTGGAGTCACATGTAGGTCAGAACATATAAGGACAGCAGATTTCCTTTAATAAAGGACATTTGTGAACTTGATGTGCTTTTACACAGTCACAATTAATACTTTATACTGAATATTTATTTACTAAATTGAAATTCCACCAGCTGGTCAGGTGGAATTTGAATACTTGTTCAAAATGCTCTAAACCAAAATTGAATTTTCATAAGAATTCATTTTCAATTATTTAACACATGACATTACACTGGGAAATTGTGAACTGTTTTGCAGCCAATGGAAGACTTTTTGAATTTTAGTTACTATAGCAGAGAATCATAGCAACCATTTTCACATATCAAGGGTTCACTAACAGTAAGCGAATAAAAGGAGCAGGTGATGCGTTTTACTATATATTAAATATCCAGAGGAGAAATCTTTCGCTGGTTGCTAAGTGTAACATTCATATCTCCACTATCTTTGGCAAAGTGCGTTCCTTCCTTTGTTTAGTGGAAGTTTTGACATTGTCTATTTTGCTGTTAAAATGAATTGGGGAACACTGCTCTTCAGGATTATTTAGAACCACTGAGAAGGGCTGGTGGCTCTGTTGGCAGCTCAAACACAGACACAGATGCCACCATATTTGTGGCCCTGAGTGGGCTGAATTGAACACTGGAGATCTTGCTGAACAACTCCCTCAAACTACCAATGTGCCTCCTATTGTGCCTCCCACTGCCATCACCTGCACGGAATAGAAAATAAGCTGGAATGGAAACTACGATGGGTCAACTCCACTCTGGCAGCCATCTCAGACTTGCAGAACGGTGTTATTAAATCAGGATTAAAAACAAAAAACAGTGTAAAAGACAAAACAGGTCTCGCAGCATCTGTTGAGAGAGAAGCAGAATTCACCTTACAAGCTGAACAACTCTTCTTCGGAACTGAATTGGCAAATTTAGCAAGTACTCAATTAGTGCAACAGCTTTCATGTATATCATGCCTTTGATAAAGCAAAACATTTCAAAAGCACTTTCCAAGCAGACTACTGTTCAAAGTTTTACAGAGCAACAGGAGATATTAAGTTCAATGATTAAAGGTTTGCTACAAGAGGTGGATCATCAGGAACATCTCAAAGGACCAAAGTGTGCATCAACTGTGAACAAATTTATGGCTCAGCGTTATCCACTCTCATACAGACATGTGAAACTGTGGCTGGAGTAGACCATTCTGTCCCTCTGCTCCCATTCTGCTCCCTCAATCAATAAGATCATGGCTGATTTGACTGAAACTTCAAATCCACATATTTGCCTTTCCCTAATCACCTTTCAAGTTCTTGTCTCGATCTACCTCTGCCTGAAAAATCTTCAAGAACTCTACTTCCACCACCTTTTCAGGACAAAATTTTCAAAGACTCACAAGACTCTGATAGAAGGAATTTTTCTTACCCTCTGCTTTAAATGGGTGAGTGCAGATTTTTAAACCGTAAACTCTAGTTCTAGGTTCACCCATCAGAAGAAACCTCCTCTCTACATCTACCCTGTCAAGACCGATGTTCCCTCTATGCTAGATAACAAGGTGTGGAGCTGGATGAACATAGCAGGCCAAGCAGCATCATAGGAGCAGGAAAGCTTACGTTTCGGGCCTCAGAAATTTCTGATGAAGGGTCTAGGCCTGAAACGTCAAGCTTTCCTGCTCCTATGATGCTGCTTGGCCTACTGTGTTCATCCAGCCCCACACCTTGTTATCTCGGATTCTCCAGCATCTGCAGTACCTTTTATCTCTTCCCTCTATGCTACATGGCTGTGCTTTGTGAGTTAGTGCTTTCCAAACTGCTGTACCGAGAAAGTCACTTCTAGATTCTCAGTTGCTACTGTGCAAGGAGCTCAGAGAAATTGGAGGGAAATGTTGGTTATGACTCTTAGAGGTTTTATTTATGTTTCAATCAAATCACCATGACTCTTCCAGCCTCTGGCATACACAAGCCTAGCTTGTCCATCTTTTCCTCATATAACAACTCTCCCCATTGCAGGTATTAGTCTTGCACATTGGTGAGTCCAAATGCAGACCGGGTGACTGCTTTGTGGAACATCGTTGCTCTGTCTGTAAAAATGATCATTGCCTTCTGGGTTAGAATTCTTTCAGAGATAGTAGGAACTGCAGATGCTGGAGAATCTGAGATAACAAGGTGTAGAGCCAGATGAACACAGCAGGCCAAGCAGCATCATAGGAACAGGAAAGCTTGACGTTTCGGGCCTAGACCCTTCCCGAAACGTCAAGCTTTCTTGCTTCTATGATGCTGCTTGGCCTGCTGTGTTCATCCAGCTCTACACCTTGTTATCTTGCCTTCTGGGTGTTTCCCATTTTCATACTTCATCTTGCTTTCATGCTGACATTTCCGTTCGAGGCTTGGCGCATTGTTCCAGTGAATCCCAATGCAAGAACCTCATTTTCCACCTAGGCACGTTAATTCTTCACACCATACTGGACAATTCCATATTTTCCAACATCATTCCCATTTCAACATCTTTGCCCACTCCCTTAACTTATTCGCATTTTTGTAACCTCCCATGTCCTATTCACAACTTATTTTTCTACCGATTTTTGTGTTGTCAGAAAATAGCTATTCATTTCCTCTTTCCCTTCATCAAAGTTATTTACATAAACTGTAAATTGTTGATAGCCTATCCACATGGCACCTGTGTTTCTCCCCCTCCCCCATTTCCATTTCCTGCTTTATCACTGCTTCTGGAATGTGAATTGTGTCCTCTATAGTGAAGATTGATGCAAAATACCTGTTCAGTTCCTCTACTATTTCCTTATTTTCCTAAATTAATTATCCAACTTTCATAGGAGCTCCAATTGTTAAATCTTTGCTTTAACTATGTATAGACCATCTTGTTATATGTTTTTATATTTATGCCTAGTTTTCCCTGACGGTCTAATTTATCCTCCGTCATTTATTTCTTGGTCATTCTTTTGTATTTTATCCAATCTTCTGATCTGCCCTCTGTCCATGCTGAATCATGTGGTTTTTTTTAGAACATAGAACATTACAGCGCAGTACAGGCCCTTTGGCCCTCGATGTTGCACCAACCTGTGAAACCAATCTGAAGCCCATCTAATCTACACTATTCCATTATCATCCATATGTTTATCCAATGACCATTTGAATGCCCTTAAAGTTGGTGAGTCTACTACTGTTGCAGGCAGGGCATTCCACGCCTTTACTACGCTCTGAGTAAAGAACCTACCTCTGACATCTGTCCTATATCTACTACACTTCAATTTAAAGCTATGTCCCCTCGTGCTAGCCATCACCATCCAAGGAAAAAGGCTCTCACTGTCCACCCTATCCAATCCTCTGATCATCTTGTATGTCTCTATTAAGTCACCTCTTAACCTTCTTCTCTCTAATGAAAACAGCCTCAAGTCCCTCAGCCTTTCCTCATAAGACCTTCCCTCCATACCAGGCAACATCCTGGTAAATCTCCTCTGCACCCTTTCCAATGCTTCCACATCCTTCCTATAATGCGGCGAACAGAATTGTACGCAATATTCCAAGTGCGGCTGCACCAGAGTTTTGTACAGCTGCAGCATGACCTCATGGCTCCGAAATTCAAACCCTCCACCAATAAAACCTAACAAACCGTATGCCTTCCTAACAACCCTATCTACCTGGGTGGCAACTTTCAGGGATCAATGCATATGGACACCAAAATCTCTCTGCTCATCCTATCTTTATCATATCTTGTTCACCAGGGATGGTGGGTCTACCCCTTGGAACTTATTCGCTGGAAAATATCATTTCTGTATATTATGAATTATCCCCTAAAGTGTCTGCCACTGATCTCTATTGACCGCTCCTTTAACCTGATTTACCAAATCACTTTAGCCAGCCCAACTTTCATGTTTCTATAACTGCTCCATTTAAATAAAAAATAGTCATGGACACATTCCACTCTCTCTCAATCTGTCTGTAAAATTCAATCATTTTATAGTCATTGCTATCTAAAGGCAATCACACTATGAAATCATTAATTAATCCTATCTCAATATCAGCTCTAGTATTCCCACTCTCTGGTCAGCTCCAGAACATGGAGTCTTATTAAACTATCCTGACAACATTTTTTTTTTCTCAACAACTCATCATCTAGGCTGTGTGACCACTTACTTTCTTCAGTTGATATGTAGATTAAAATCTCACATGAGTATTGCCATGCTTTTCTGACAAGCACACATTATTTCTTACTTTATGTACCATATCCTACTGTGTGGTTACTGTTAGGGAGCCCGTTCACCAATCCTACAACTAATTTTTGCCTAATAATTTCTCATTTTCATCCATTCTACATTTGTTTTCCTGAATTTTAATCAGCCCCCCTGTATTGTACTAATATCATCACTAACTAACAGAACCACCTTCCTACTTCATGCCATTCCTCAACGTCCTGTACCCTTCAAGATTCGGGTCCCAATCCAGGTCAGCCTGCAGCCATGTCTCTGTAATAGCTACTCAATAGTACTTATTGATTTCTATGTGTACTCCCAGTTTACCCATTTTGTTTCAAATTCTATATGATTTTAGATACAGAACCTTTTGGTTTCATCCTTTTACTTTTTTTAAAATTGTAGTCTTATCTTTTGGTTGATTCTCAGATTCATATTCTCTATTCGTTCCTGTCACAGTGTGTTTATGTTATCTTTTAACTCTCACGAGCCTTAACTCTACTGTTTGATTTACTACATCTGTCCAAATTTGATCTCTACCCCATTATTTCCTTAGAATCCTCTCTACCTGCCTCAGTTTACAGTTATCGAGAATACCGTCATCAAAACCGTGCAAATGCAGACTATTCCATCAGGACAGTAACCTCATTGCCCAGTACTGGTGCCAGTGCCCCATGGACTGGAACCCACTTTTTTCACACCAGACTTTGAGCCATACATTTACGTCTCTTACATGATTTTTACTATACCAATTTGCACGTGGCTTGGATAGTAATGCAGAAATTACCTCCTTTGAGGTTTTGTTTCTTAATTTAGCACCTAGCTCCTTACATTGACTATGCAGAAACTCATTCCTTGTTCTGCCTATATTGTTGGTAGCTAGATGAACTGCAACTCATTGAAAATTCCTCTCCAGCCCTGAGCAGATGGCCTGAATACAGACACCAGGTAGGCAACACAGCCATCTGGATCCACACCCTTTGCTGCAGAGAACGATGTCAATCTTCCTCATTACACTGTTTCCTAATACCACTACAGTTCTTTCTACTCTTTTCTCTTGAGTGCATTCCTTTACATGGTGCTACGGTCAGCTCATTCCCTGCGGTCCTCACTCACAATGAGACAAGGTGGAGGAACCTCAAACCTGTTGGACCACTGCAAAGACTGAAGTTCCCGCACTCCTGCTTTCTGTGCTCCCTTACCTGCCTCATTTGTAGTCACGTTCTCCTGAACCCTGAACATTGACTAAATCAAAGACTCTACCAAAAAGATGTGACTGCCTCCTTGTGCAAAAAATCCAGGTAACATATCTCCTCCCTGGACAATTAACTGTGGTTTAGCCTCCAGCTCACAGTCCGAGCTGAAGTTGCTTGAACTTCAAACAGTTGCCACATGTGTTTACTTTGGACGATCTGGTATCTAGTAACCTACACATGTTGCAAGTCTGATATATCAACTGATTTGCCATCCTTAATGTATTCTAAGGAACTATTTAATTATTGAATTCAACGTTACAACTAGTTATGTTTACAACTAGTTCTGAGGAAGGGTCACCGGACTCGAAACGTTAACTCTGTTTTTTCCTTCACAGATGCTGCCAGACCTGCTGAGCTTTTCCAGCAACTTTGTTTTTGTTCCTGATTTATAGTATCTGCAGTTCTTTTAGTTTTTATTATGTTTTTAATGCCGTCTTAACCTCACTGCTAAGCTATATTGAAACTTAAGAATAGAATGAAACTTAATTAATTTTCTGATACTCATCAATTAACCAGCTTCCTCTCCTGTAGCAAACTAAAAATCAATTCCTGGAGATTGAACATGTTTAGGCAAAAGCAAGTGCAACAGAACAACCTTCTCCCACCCTCCACCCACCCAAACTCCCTGAATCACGTAATTCTATTAGTTTAAGTTATACTAAGTTGGCTAGTTTTTTATGCTCCTAACACAAAAGACTAACTTACTAACTGTATGAGAAAGTGTTAGCTGGTTCTTAATTAAGCTATTCTTTCACTGGAACACTTGGGGAAAAGAAATCCACATACGGCTGGCAATTACAGAACTTAAACTGTTGGTTTCAGTTTAATGCCAAATACAAACTAAATTAGCTTTGCTCAAAATAAAAATATAGATTTTTTTGCCTAATGACTGCACACACTCAGTCCTCTCAGTCCGAACTCTGCTGGCTATGTTTCAGATCCAACTCAAGAGACTGTAGTGCTAAGTGAGTGCTGCACAGTCAGGGATGTCTCCTTTGGAATGGAATTTTAAAATGATTTATGAAAGAACCAACTGTGCAATATGAAGTGCAGAGACATCTTCCCACTGTTCACTGCATATATATTCTTATATATATATCAATCAACCAGATTACCTGGTTTGTGGAATTTGATATTTGGAAATTGGCTGGTGCTTTCTACATTAAAATGGTTAATAAATTTCAAATTTATTTCACCGTTTGCAAAGTGCTTCGGGATCTCCTCAGGTCATGGAAGAAGCTATGTAAATACAATTCCTCTCTTTTCATGAATCTTAACATTAATTTGTCTGTTTTAATTTATAAAAATAACATTAATGCCAGCAGGGATTGTGTTGTGTAGGATGTAGCCTCTCCTGTGCACTTTTGTTCAGTTTAGATTTTTCTGAAAGTCTTATTTAATTTGCCAAGTGGTGATGCTGAGCAGAGGCCAGATGCTTCGCCACTGGAAAGCAAGTAAAAATCTGGGACTGATTTATGCCAGGTTGTTTGTGACAAGCATTTGGAAATATTTAGCTAGAAAGTGTGGAGCTCTCCTGCTTACTAATCAGTCAAGGAACAGTAGCAGGTGCAGGGTTAGAAAATGAAAGGTAAGGTTACAATAAAAGAAAGGTTACAATAATGGACTTAAATAGAAATAAGCAACAGGATGTACAAAAATTATAAAACAATTTATTCACTGTTTTCTCCTGATAACTATGCTGTACAACTGGCTTTGAGACTCGCATCATTTAAACAGCCAATTTCCTTTCCTCACAGACCTATGACATGGTCTCATTTAACTTCACCTTCTAATGACAGAAACAAGTACCTCTGGCACTTAATGAAAGGCATCTGTTTACACACAGATGCCTAATATCCACGGGTGATAAGTGAGACTCATCATCTCAGCTGAAGTAACTATATATAAGTGCACTGTCTCCCTCATTAATGTTTTGAAATCTCTGTTGCCTCTTAGTTTGTGTCTCCATTATACCCAAAAATAAGGAAAGGATTTTAAGTTAGATTTTATGGATTTTCACATTTAATGGAAACATCAAAAAATTCCATAGTAGATGCTCAACCCAGCACTACATCTCGATGCAGCCTCCTGGTGTCTAATACTCCAAGGTGAGATTGAGAATCCATTGAACACATCGCTCAATTTTAATGCTTTAAAAGTAAAGACAATTTAATTTGAAGTTTCCTACTTATTTTTAATTCAATTTTCAGAATTGTGGTTAGGAGCTGAGTGGCTCTGGCACAACCCAAACTGAGAATTAGTGAACAGGTTATCGGTGGGTAAATGCTGCTTGATCTCACACTGAACGATGCCTTCTTTTTCTGTTCTGACAATTGAGAACAGACTGCAAGCAGCAATGGGGCAGATTGCCTCTATTTTTCTTTTCAGGGACTGTTGGGCAAATGTCAATGCTGTAGCTCAATTGGGTTTAAATTTTGTTCCTATTTTTCAAACATGTATTTTGGTTTTCAAATTTCAGGTTATTTTATTTCCAAAATTAATTTGCCTCATCATGACTGCACTTAATGATGACACGCCTCTCCTACCATCACAGAACAGTAAATCTTCTGCACTTTGAGTTAAGGGCACTCTTACTGGGGACAAATCCCATCCCACCCCGGCCCACCAACCATGGCTCAGCTCTCCATCTAGAGTGGCAAAGTTAGGCTCCAGCTTCCTGATACCTCTTCATGCCAGGGACCTCCACAGGCACAAACTGTCAACCCTGACAATTTCAAGGCCCACATCAGTAGTCTGTTGTGAACTTCATGATTTGACTTGGATGACCATATCATCCACTAACAACAGCCAGGGCTCTTGCTCAATCCAATTTCTGGAAGCAGCGCTGGACCCCGTGTTTTCAGGACACTTGCAAAACTTGTCACGATGTTAGAACAGGGAAACCTTTATCATATTAAGTTATTCACAGCAATGAAGTTTGAACAATACTGGCTAAACAGTAATTCGCAACAGTACAAAGTCTTGACCCCAGAAGTAACAGTATAAAAAAACACAGAATAATAGATGACAGGAAATCTGGTCTTCAATTCAATCCAGCACTTCCAATAATACCACAAGATGCAAGGGTAATGTTTGAGTAGAACCCCAAAACTGGACTTCTGCAACCTTATTGTCATATACCAATCATTATTTCATATACCTTTATAGCCCATGTTTCCTTCTGTGTGTGAAACAGATTCCCATTTTTAACAGCTACAGAGTGTCTATGCTAAATGTAGCAGAGGTGGTGTGTTAAGAGATGACAGAATGAAAAAAAAAGTGCTACATAAATGAAGGCAAATGCATCAATGCCACTGACACTAGATTAATACCAAAATTTCTCCAGCTTGATACTCAAAATTGTTTTACATATGCACACTACAGAAATGGAAGGTAACTGGGCATTTAAAACTCCATTTTTACTGCTTTTCCTTTGTGACTTTGTTACTGATACTAAGTAAATAAAATTCAACATTTAAAAAAAACAAGTGAAATTTTAAGGCTGCAAAATTCAATAAAACTCAAAAATAGTTGATTCATGATAAATCTTGAAACCTCATCTGTTGCCTCCAGCACAGGCAACCATATAGGCACAAAGCAAGCAGTTAAGTACCTGCATGCCACTCACTAGTGGCCAAGATGAGTTCAAGCTAACCTGTGTAACTTAAAACAATGCTTACTCTTCTTGAAAGGGTAATGAATTTTCAGCTGGTGTGGAAGTTATTTAAGCAGTTAGTTTCCCTGAGAAAGAGACAAGAATGGCACAACATGACAGAAAGTGAACTTCTGAGGTTCTCTGGCATTGCACTTACTGCAAGAGGTGTAGAAGAAGACAGAGGTTCTTTATGCACAAGAGATTAGAAGGCCACTTGCTGGGCAATGGGATCAGATAGGGTCAATCACAGTCTAACTTCAAAAGCCTTGATGCAGTGACATCAGAAGTTCAAAAACCTTACAACACTGGTCAAGGTAGGCAGCTGTTGCCTTCTGTTATCCAGAACCTAACCTCTGGTTTTGCAGCAAAAACAAAAATTGCTGGAGAAACTCAGCAGATCTGTCCGCATGTATGAAGGCAGAAAACAGACTCAGCGTTTCGAGTTTAGTGACCTTCCTCACAACAGTCTTTTCTTGTGAAGGATCACTGGACCAGAGGCATTAACTCTGCTTTCTCTCTACAGATGCTGCCAGATTAGTTGAGTTTCTCCAGCAATTTCTGTTTTTGTTTCAGATCTTCAGCATCTGCAGTTCTTTGTTTTTCTCTGCTTTGGTCGAGTGGCTCAGATGCTGATGGCACAGCAGACTGATAGAGAATAATGACTGCTGCAAGAATATTGAGAATGGACCTGCATTATGCTCTGTGAATGGTCATAGCTGCTGGACATTGAGAGAGTGAAAACCACTGTAGTTGAGGTACATATCTGAATTTAGATGGAACACTAACAAACAATATGTACTGTCAGAATGCCCCAATCACTGGGAAAACCAAATACTTCTCCCAGCAAAGGGTACAAAAGAAAGCCATTTAGCCCAATTTTGAATTAATTCACAGGTTTTCACTTGCTATGCTAGTTTTTACTGCCGCTGCTTAATGGCCTGAAGGAGGTTGTGGTGAGCTTCCTTCTTGGCTTCCTGCAGTCCATGGAGTGTAGGGTCAAGCAGAGAGCCATGAGGCAGTGAATTTCAGATTCTGTACCCAGTGACAGTGAAGGAATGGCAATATAGTTCCAAGTCAGGATGATAACTAGTTCCTGAGGAACACTTGCAGTTTTAGATATTTTCTCATCAACCTGTTCAGAGATGTTATAACACACCTCTGGAGATGATGGTGGTGGGGGGACTTGACCCCAGCCCTCCTGGCTTAGAAGTAGGAAAACTATCATTGTGCTACAAGAGCCCCTGCTGCAGTTTTACTCCATGCTGACATGGTTGACCTTTCATCCTGTATTCCATTGGCTCTAGTTTTGCTACGGCATCTTGATGTCATATCAGTGAAATGTTGCTTTGATGTGAAGGAAGCCGCGCACCCTTTCCCCTCTTGAGTTCAGCTCATTGATCCAAGGCGTAATGAGCTGGAGAGAATTCAAACTGAATGTCAGCAGCAGGGCTTTGTTGAGTAGCAGCCACTTAACAGCACTGTTGACAGCACATTCCATCTCTCTGCTGATGCTAGTGAGTATGCTGATGGGGCAATAACACATCAGGTTAGATTTATCCTGCATCTTGTGGGCTGGACAAACTTAGGGTATTTGCCACACTGCCTCGTGGATGCCAATGATGTAGATCTATTGGAATACATTGGTTAGAGGCACTTTTAGTTCCTGAGATTGATAGTTCATTTGGCGTTTCTGGTTGAAGATGCTTCTAAGTGCTTCAGTCTTGACTTTTGCATGAATGGGCTGGGATTCCTCATTGTTGATGATGGAGATATTTGTGAAGCATCCTCCTCCAATGAACTGGTTCATTGCACAGTGTGACAGCTCACAGCAGTTGTCAGATTGCTCAGTTCTGTCAATCACTTGCTGCTAATTCTGTTTCGCATGAAGTGATCCTGTGTTTTTGCTTCACCAACTTGACACCTCATTTTTAAGGAATTCTTGGTGTTGCTCAAGGCATTACCTCCTGCACTTTTCATTGAAGCAGGGTTGATCCCCTGGCTTGATGGCAATGATCGAGTAAAGGGTATGTTGGGCCATGAGGTTACAGATTGTACTTGAATACAATACTGCTGCTATTGATGGCCCACAGTGCCTCATGGAGGTCTCAAGTCACTAGATCGATTTAAAATCTTTCCAATTCAGTGTGATTGTTGTGCCACACAACAGAATGGAGAGAATTTTGCAGGTTATCCTGCAAAACCAGATTAGCAGATAATTCCTATAGGATATTCCCACCATAGTCAGTAGTGGTGCTCCTGAGTCACTCTTCATGAAGGACACTGAAGTCCCTCAACCAGAGTATATTCTGTGCCCTTACCACCCTTACTGCACACTCCAAATGATGATCAAAATGGATAAGAACTGATTCATCAGCTGACCTGAAATGATAGGTGATAATAAGCAGGACGTTGCCTCGTCCTCATTTGTCCTGATACCTTGAATCTTCATGGGGTCCAGAGTCAATGTTGATGATTCCGATTGTAACTCCCTTTTGACTGTATACCATGGTGGAGCCAACTCTGGTAATTCTGTTGTTGGTGGGACAGGGTCTGACCAGGGATGTCAGGTGGTAAGCGGGTCATAATCATACTCATACTCATAAAATGATACAGACAATGTCAGATTGGTGCTTGACTATTCTGTGGGGCAGGTCTTCCAATTGCGGCCCAAGCCCCCAAACGTACAAGGACCCCGCAGCACGAAGTGGCTCTGATGTCCATGCACAGCGATTGGTGTTAGCATACTGATGGTGGCATTGATTTCCAGTTCCAAAAGTTGCTTCCAGAGGCCTGCACATTTGGTAGGAAAATGAGAGAATGCTGAAGGCAGGACTCTCTGTGCCACTGTCTTTTCTTTTACTTTGGTGGATGCTGAATGATCAGTCTGGCTCCATTCCATCCACTGGCCTTTGTAATAGCTTGATACAACTGACTGGGTTACCAGGACAGTGAAAATTCAACCACATTGCTATGGATCTGATGTTACTTTTAGGCCTGATCAGGTAAGGACAACATATTTCCATCTCTGAAGGCCATTAGTGAACTAGAGATAAAAGGTACTGCAGATGCTGGAGAATCCGAGATAACAAGCATGGGGCTGGATGAACACAGCAGGTCAAGCAGCATCATAGGAGCAGGAAAACTTGACGTTTCGGGCCTAGACCCTTCATCAGATGAAGGGTCTAGGCC
>JAHRHZ010000009.1:3944596-3963231 GCA_024137785.1 Ginglymostoma cirratum
AGGGTCTAGGCCCGAAACGTCAGCTTTCCTGCTCCTCTGATGCTGCTTGGCCTGCTGTGCTCATCCAGCTCTACACCTTGTTATCACAAATAATTCCATGTTCAGTTTTATTTTTGCACCAGATCTAAGCTGGGACAAGAATTTTGGTGACACAGTTGGGTTCATCACCCCTGGGGTGGGTGAGGGCAAAAGTCAGGAAGGCTCCTCACTTTTACTTGCAGTGCAGTTGCAGCCAACAGCAAGCTGTACATACATGTATGATGAATGAGGTCAGAATTGCTGTGCTGTGATGCTCTTGTGCTGATGACAACTTTCTGGCTTCTCATATACAGAGCACGTGGATAACATGGTAACACTTTCTCCTCTGCGATGTACATTCAAGTCTCAGCGCAACACTGCATGTGCTAAAATGTCAGAACTGATGCCTTTTGGATGAGATGTTCAACCAAGTCTGCCCTCTCAGATAGGTACTAAAGATCCCATGGTCCAATCTTGAAGAAAAGAGTGGCAAGGGCATTCTGGCCAACAATTGCCCCTCAACAAACATCACAAAAAAAAAGCTTTTTGATTAGTGTCACATTTCAATGGGAGTTTTCAGTGCAAATATTGGATGCCAAGTACTTCTATATTAATACAATTCAAAATGAATGAAATGGCAATGTACATTCTGGAATGTCTTCTTGTACAGTTAACATCCAGAATAGTTGAAATAATTGCAAAAATACAATTCATCCAGAAGTCATCACCCTTAGGAGAGGAATAAAGTTGGACAGCAAAATACTAACAATGTTGCTCTTTATAAAAAAAAGTCATTCTTTACACTGCCTCCCCATGAATATTTCAAACTATAAAAATTGCTGTATTCTCAGCTGTCACTCAATCTTAGCACAATGTACTGGTGCACTGAGTTAAGATCTGTTCACAGCTGTGTGAGGACGAGGGGCTGTTTGCTACATCTTGTTCTCGATACACACGTGATCTACTTCACGCTGAATTAAGTTTTGATCAGCTGGCAATTCAATAAATTTGGAGCTAAACAGGTGTGAAATACCTGGCAGTCTGAGCAGCTTGCAGGTAAGTCGATGTCAACTAACTTCAAATGGAATCGATTTCAAGTGTTTGATTCTTTTAATCATTTGCTAAAGGTATTTAAAAATGGGTTTAAAAGAAGAAAGCTGCACATATGTCATATTCTTGATGTCTTTCTTTTTCTGCTGCTGTTTTTGTACTAGTTCTCATCTCTGGTGGCAGGACTGCTGTTGCAGACTAATGAGGACTCTAATGAGGACTGTGTGCAACTCTCAGGCATAAGGGCCTGTCTTATGGATATGTTCTATCAGACTTTTATGACTTTCCTCTGTTAAGTGATAGGAACTTGATGATTCTCATAATTTCCTGAAACATGCTTCTGGAGAGTGAGGGAAATTCACATGATGAGACGTTAAACTGAACTCAGTTTCTATTCTCTCAGTTGGGGGAATTGATTGCGTGGCACTCTGCTCAAGAACAGCAAAGGTATCAGCCAACAGTAAGCATTTATCCGAGATAACAAGGCATGGGGCTGGATGAACACAGCAGGTCAAGCAGCATCATAGGAGCAGGAAACCTTGACGTTTCGGGCCTAAACCCTTCAGCAGAAATGGGGGAGGGGGAGAGGGTTCTGAAATAAATAGGGAGAGAGGGGGAGGCGGATAGAGGATGGATAGAGGAGAGGATAGGTGGAGAGGAGGCAGACAAGTCGAAGAGGCGGGGATGGAGCCAGTAAAGGTGAGTGTAGGTAGGGGGGTAGGGAGGAAATAGGTCAGTCCAGGGAGGACGGACAGGTCAAGGGGGCGGGATGAGGTTAGTAGATAGGAGATGGGGGGTGGGGGGTGTGGCTTGAGGTGAGAGGAAAAACAGGCTAGGGAGGTGGAGTAAGCATTTATCCCTCAGTTAACATCACCAAAAAGTTACCTGGTTCTTGTTACAGTGCTGTTTGTGGATTTCTGGGGGAAGTTGGCTGAGTTTTTATATATCAAATATTAGGAGTTTAGTGATGTGTGGATAATTACACATCAAACATTTATTGGTTTTAAAGCTTTTTTGAATCTTGGCATTAAAAGGGCATGATATAGATGCAGAGATAGTAAGAACTGCCGATGCTGGAGTCAGAGATAACAGTGTGGAGCTGGAGGAACACAGCAGGTCAGGCAGCATCAGAGGAGCAGGAAAGCTGACGTTTTGGGTTCGGTTTCTGAAGAAGGATTCCAACCCGAAACGTCAGCTTTCCTGCTCCTCTGATGCTGCCTGGCCTGCTGTGTTCCTCCAGCTCCACACTGTGTTATCTATGATAACAGACGCAGTCAGTATTCATTTCACTCAAAAAAAGACTCAAATTTTATGAAGTTCTCTATTTCACAGCAGCAGCACTCTTAAGTGTTTAAAATGTCAAGAGACTTTTTTTACATTAATGGCAATATACAAATGCAAATTAATGTTACTATGATGCTGCCAAAGCCACTCTTTTTTTATATACAATATGACAATATAGCAGTTTGTCATTCAGTTTGTACTACTAACATGCTGTCACGTAGGGGAGGTGATGGCCTTATGGTATTACTGCTGGACTGTTAATCTAGAAACCTAGATAATGTTCTGGGGACCTGGGTTCAAATCTCACCACAGCAGATGGTGGAATTTGAATTCAATAAATATCTGGAATTACGAGTCTGATGATGACTATGAATCCGTTGTCAATTGTTGGAAAAACCCATCTGGTTTACTAATGCCCTTTAGGGAAGGAAACTGCCATCCTTACTTGGTCTTGCCTACATGTGACTCCAGACCCACAGCAATGTGGTTGACACGTTAACTGTCCCCTGGGCAATTTGGGATGGGCCATAAGTGCTGCCTAGCCAGCAATGCACTCATCCTGTGAACGAATAAAAAAAAATCAGCCTTGGTTCATACAGTACTCAGGGAGAACTTCTCTCTCTGAGTCACATTGGCTTTAACTCTGTTTCATAAAGTGTTTAGTGTTAACTAGACTGAGACTTCAGTGGATAATTACATATCAGAAGTTTATTGGTTTTAAAGCTTTTTTGAAACTATGATTCTGTCTGTCATTTATCCTGTACTTGCTTCAGAGATTAGCCCATGATCTTCACTAGATTGGTCCACATTTTTGGATAAGAACAGTGACGGCTTGCTGTTGCCTTCTGCAGGATGGTTGGCCAGGAAACTGCCTGCTATCAGCATCATGGAAGGCTGACAGTCATTGCCACTTAATACTAAATGAAATACTACTTAGGGCTACATAAGATAGATTTCAAAAAGATCAATCGACTGAAAACTCAGCATCCATGAGCCGCTACGAGCAGCAGTAGAAGGGTAAATAAAAGGTAACCTTATGGTCTGGCATATCCCCCTTTTTGCCATTACCACCAAACCAAGGGATGAACCCTGGGTCAAAACAGAGTGCAGGAAGGCATGACAAGAGTAACACCAGGCACATCTAAAAATGAAGTGTCAACCTGGTGAAGCTATAAAATTTACTTGAATGCCAAACAATATAAATTACAACTGATAGATTAAAGCAATTCCATAGCCATGGATTAGAGCCAAGCTCTACAGTCCTGACACGTCCAGTTGTAAATGGTACCAAACAATTAAACAACTCACTGGAGAAGTCTCCACGAATAACTCCATCCTCAATGATCGAAGGGCCCAGCACAACAGTGCAAAAGAAAAGTTTGAAGAATTTGCAACAATCTTCAGTTTCAAGCACTGACAAATACCAAGTGAATGATCCATCTCAGCCTCTTCTGGAGGTCCCCAGTATCACAGGTGCCAGTCTTCAGTCAATTCAATTCAGACCAGTCCACATGATATTAAGGAACAGATAGAGACACTGGATGTTACAAAGGCTATGGGCTCTGACAACATTCTGGCAATAGTACTGAAGACCTGTGCTCCAGAACATCTAGTGCTGCTAACCAAGCTGTCCTGGTACGGCGACAACACTAACATCTACTCGACAATGTGGAAAAATGCCCAAGTATGTTCTGTACACAAAAAGCAGAACAAATGCAACCCAGCCAATTACCGAACCCTCAGTCCACTCTCGATCATCAGTAAAGTGTTGGAGGGTCCCTTCAACAGTACTATCCAGCAACACTAACTAAGCAATAACCTGCTTTTTGACACTTTGTTTGGATTCCATCAGAGCCATTGATGTCAACCTCTGAACTGATTACAGCCTTGATCCAAACACAGAAAAACATCTAAACTTCAAAAGGGAGGAGAGACTTGTTTTCAGCGGCAGCAGCGTGAGCCACACTCCCTGTATAAAAACTTACCTCGTGCAGCAGCGGCCCTCTTGTTTTCAGCAGCGGGTGTGTGGAGAGAATGCGAGCCAGGAAGGAACTTATATATTCGGGCATTGGCTAAACCCGAAACACCATACGTGTAGTGTCTCCCACCCATCCTCCTCCTCTAACCAAAACAAAGACTGCGTGGAGTGTCGGTAAAGTAAGGCTTTTTTTTTAATCTTCTGAAAATCTAAAATAGAGGGAATGGAAGCTAGGTTAGTTGCACGCTCCTCTTGCAGGATGTGGGAGGTAAGGGTCACTGCTGGTGTCCCCTCTGACTTCACCTGCGAGAAGTGCACCCAACTCCAGCTCCTCAAAAACCACATTAGGGAACTGGAGCTGGAGCTGGATGAACTCCGGATCATTCAGGAGGCTGAGGGGGTGACAGAGTGGAGTTATAAGGAGGTGGTCACACCCAAGGTACAGGAAAAAGGTAGCTGGGTGACTGTCAGGAAGGGGAAAGGGAATAGGCAGACACTGCAGGGATCCCCTGTGGCCGTTCCCCTCAATAACAAGTATACCGTTTTGGATACTGTTGAGGGGGATGACCTACCAGGGGAAGGCCATATTGGACAGGTCTCTAGCACTGAGCCTGGCCCTGTGGCACAGAAGGGAAGGGGGGAGAATAGGAGGGCAATTGTAGTGGGGGATTCAATAGTAAGAGGTACAGACAGGCGGTTCTGTGGATGCGAACGAGATGAACGGATGGTATGTTGCCTCCCGGGTGCCAGGGTCCGTGATGTCTCAGATCGTGTCTTCAAGATCCTTAAGGGGGAGGGTGAGCAACCAGCAGTCATGGTACACATCGGTACCAATGACATAGGTAGAAAAAGGACAGAGAATGTGAAAAACGAGTACAGGGAGTTAAGTTGGAAGCTGAAGTCCAGGACAAACAGGGTAGTTATCTCTGGATTAATACCAGTGCCACGTGATAATGAGGTAAGAAATAGGGAAAGAGTGCAGCTAAACACGTGGCTACAGGGCTGGTGTAGGAGGGAGGGCTTCCATTATGTGGATAATTGGAACACATTCTGCGGAAGGTAGGACCTGAACAGTAAGGACGGGTTGCACCTGAACTGGAAGGGCACAAATATCCTGGGAGGGAGGTTTGCTCGAGCTATACAGGATAGTTTAAACTAGATTGGCAGGGGGTGGGGAAACGGATTTGTAATTCAGAGGATGAGGTATTCAGCCTTCCAACAGACACAACAGAGAGTGAGGTTGTTAATAAAGAAATGCAGTCGATGGAGCGTAATTGTGGACAGAGAGATGGTTTGAGGTGTGCACACTTCAATGCGAGAAGTATCGGAAATGAGGCGGATGAACTTAGAGCATGGGTCAGTACTTGGAACTATGATGTTGTGGCCATTACAGAAAATCGGGTAACTCAGGGGCAGGAATGGTTGTTGGAAGTTCCGGGAATTAGATGCTTTAAAAGAAATAGGGAGGGTGGAAAAAGAGGCGTGGGTGTGGCATTGCTAGTCAGGGCTTGTATAACAGCTACTGAAAGGCAGTTCGAAAATTATATGTCGACAGAGTCAGTTTGGGTTGAGGTCCGGAACAAGAAAGGAGCAGTCACTTTGTTGGGGGTTTTTTACAGATCCCCAAATACTTGCAGAGAAGTGGAGGAGTGGACTGGGAGGCAGATACTGGAAAGGTGCAGAAGTCACAGGGTTGTAGTCATGGGTGACTTCAACTTTCCAAATATTGATTGGAAACTTTTTAGTTGTAATAGTTGAGATGGAGCGGATTTTGTCCAGTGCGTTCAGGAAGAATTCCTGACACAGTATGCAGATAGACCAATACGAGGAGAGGCCACTTTGGATTTGGTGCTTGGCAATCAACCGGGCCAAGTGTTAGACCTGTTGGTAGGAGAGCATTTTGGCGGTAGCGATCATAACTCTGTTACTTTTACAATAGTCATGGAAAAGGATAGGTACACACAGCAGGGTAAGGTTTATAATTGGGGGAAGGGTAATTACAATTCTGTTAGGCAAGAACTGGGTAACATAAAATGGGAACAGATGCTGTCAGGGAAGAGAACTATTGAAATGTGGAGATTGTTTAAGGATTGCATACTGCATGTGCTCGAAATGTTTGTCCCTAGCAGGCAGGGAAGATGCAGTCGAGTGAAGGAGCCTTGGTTCTCAAGAGAGGTCGATCGACTGGATAAGAGGAAGAAGGATGCTTATATAAGGTTTAGGAAACAAGGAACGGAAAAGGCTCTCAAGGGATACAAGTTATCCAGGAAGGAGCTGAAGAAAGTATTCAGGAGAGCTATAAGGGGGCATGAGAAAACCTTGGCGGATAGGATCAAGGAAAACTCCAAGGCTTTTTACACGTTCATGAGGAATAAGAGAATGACCAGAGAAAGGGTAGGGCCGATCAAGGATTATAAAGGGAATATGTGCATGGAGCCTAAAGAGATAAGAGAGGTCCTTAATGAATATTTTCCTTCGGTATTCACAACTGAGAGGGACCTAGTCGTAGAGGAGGGCAGTGTGAAACAGGCTGGTAGACTAGACGAGGTTGCTGTTAGTAAGGAAGATGTGCTAGGAATTTTGAGGAAGTTGAAGATAGATAAGTCCCCCAGGCCTGACGGGATTTATCCAAGGATTCTATGGGAAGTGAGGGAAGAGATCGCAGGGCCTTTGGCGATGATCTTTTTGTCCTCAAAGTCCACAGGTATAGTGCTGGAAGATTGGAGAGAGGCAAAAGTCATTCCCTTGTTCAAAAAAGGGAATAAGGATAACCCCAGAAATTACAGGCCAGTTAGTCTTACGTCAGTTGTGGGCAAATTATTGGAAAGCGCTTTGAGATAGGATTTATGTTCACTTGGAAAGGCACAGTTTGATTTGTGATAGTCAGCATGGAATTGCTGAGGCGTAGATCATGCCTCACAAACCTTACTGAATTCTTTGAAGAGGTGACCAAACATGTGGATGAAGGTAGAGCAGTGGATATGGTATACATAGATTTAAGTAAGGCGTCTGATAAGGTTCCCCATGGTAGGCTTATGCAGAAGGTAAGGAGGCATGGGATAGGGGGAAATGTGGCAGATTGGATTCAGAATTGACTGACCCTTAGAAGACAAAGGGTGGTCGTGGACGGAAAATATGCAACATGGTGCTCAGTTACGAGTGGTGTACCACAAGGATCTGTCCTGGGTTCTCTTCTATTTGTGATTTTTGTAAATGATTTGGATGAAGGAGTGGAAGGGTGGATTATTAAGTTCACGGACGATACGAAGGTGGGTCGCATTGTGGAGGTCTGTTCTAGGTTACAAAGAGACATTGACAGGATGCAGAGCTGGGCTGAGAAGTGGCAGATGGAGTTTAACCCTGAAAAGTGTGAGGTGATTCATTTTGGAAGGACAAACTTGAAAGCAGAATGCAGGGTTAATGGAAAGATTCTTGGCAGTGTGGAGGAGCAGAGGGATCTTGGGGTTCATGTCCACAGTTTCCTGAAAGCTGCCACCCCGGTGGATAGAGTTGTTAAGAAGGTGTATGGTGTGTTAGCTTTCATTAATAGAGGGATTGAGTTCAAGAGCTGTGAAGTTATGCTCCATCTATACAAAAGCCTGGTTCGGCCACATCTGGAGTATTGTGTCCAATTCTGGTCGCCTCATTGCAGGAAAATTGTGGAAGCGTTGGAAAAGGTGCAAAGGAGATTTACCAGGATGCTGCCTGGAATGGAGGGAAGGTCTTATGAGGAAAGGTTGAGAGAGCTAGGTCTTTTCTCTTGAAAACAACGAAGGATGAGAGGTGATTTGATACAGGTGTACAAAACGATCAAAGGTATAGATAGAGTGGACAGCCAGAGACTTTTTCCTAGGGTGGAGATAGCTATTATGAGGGGGCATAGTTTTAAAATGAGTGGAGGTAGATATAGGGGAGACGTCAGAGGTGGGTTATTTACTCAGAGAGTGGTAGGGGCATGGAATGCGTTGCTGGAGAGGGTAGCGGAGTCGGCCTCATTAGGGGCATTTAAGTGGCTATTCGATAGGCATATGGATGATAATATAAGGTAGGGTTGGGGGTTTGATAGACCTTAGGATTAGGTTAAAACTTCGGCATAAAATTGTGGGTCAAAGGACCTGTCCTGTTCTATGTTCAGACTCTCTGCCCCTGAATCAAAGCTGCATATGACTGACTGTGACGTCTAGGAGACCTCTTAAAAGCAGTCAATGAGAATGAGAGGGAAAGCTCTCACTGGTTGGAGTCCAGCCTGGCACATGGGAAGATGGTTGTGGGTGTTGGAGGTCAATCATCTCAGCTTCAGGACATTACTGCACGAGTTCCTCAGGGTAGTGTCCATGGCACAACAATCTTCAGTTGTTTCATTGATCACTTTCCCGCCATCATACGGTCAGAAGTGGGGATGTTTGCACAATATTCAGCACCATCCATGCTTCCTCAGAAACTGAAGCAGTCCATGTCCAAATGTAGCAAGACCTGGACAATATCCAGACTTGGGTCAATAAGTACAAAGTAATATTTGGCACCACACAATTGCTAGGCAATGACCACCTTCAACAAGAAAAATTCTAACCATTGTCGTTTAAATAGCAATTGAATAGGACTAGCCATCTAAATACTGTGACTACAAGAGCAGGTCAGAGGCTGGGAATCCTATTCTCACCACCCAGATTGCTGGGTCAAAGTCCTGGAACTTCCTCACTAACAGCATTGTGGGTCTACCTGTATGAAACAGACTGCAGTGGTTTAAGAAGCCTCCTCAGGTGGTGAACGTCCAATGGTTGTGTAAGATGAATGTCATTTTATTTCGTTGCCAAACAGAAGGTACTGTCTCCTTCTGGTGGACTTTAACAAGCAATTTGGTGAAGACTGTGTGGAATACCGTTGGCTCGTAGCAATGAGAACAGGCAGTATATTAGGTGTTACTAGTTGCAATATTGCTGAAACACTGTCAGTACTGCACTGATAGATAATATTCCATTCATATCATTTAATCTTCTGCTCAAGACTGCTGCTTCTGTCAGAGGCCCTGATGTCAGAAAACGACCTACATCATGTTTCCATTGACTCCCTAGCTGAAGAGATGGACGCGTTTGAGGTATGTATCACTGAAATGAATATGAGCCAGATCCTGGGCTTTGGTGCCATATCTCTAAGCCTGGGAACGACCTCTTTTCACTGGTGTTTCATTTGTTTAGCTTGTTATTGTAACCAACTGCACTACTAGCAATGAGATCAACCTTCTTTCCAAACAGTGCACTTGCCCTCTTTGAGTGGCAGACCACCTTTAAGTGCTGCAGGACATGTGAAACTCATGCTATGCATTTGCAATACAACACCCCATGCTCGGTGTTCAGCCAGGCACTAGTCTAAGTTGTGTTTGACTGAACAATACAACCAAGCAAATTACGTGGTAACAAAATCTATTCTACCTGCCCTAGCAGGTTCTGGTTCTGATGGAGAGTCACGGGAACCAAAACGTTAACTATGTTTTCTCTCCACGGATGCTGCCAGACCTTCTGAGTTTCTCCAGCAATTTCTGTTTTTGCAACAAAATTACATTTTTTATAATGATGCCCGTAATCCTTTGGGAACTCTGCGTTTCTCCAACTCACTTCCTGCACATTCTTCAATTCCTTTGTCCACCATTGTCAGGCAGTCCTTCAACTGCTTAGGCCCCTATTCTCTGGAAATAGCTCCCTAAACCTCTCCACCTCCTCACTTTGTTTTTGCTCTTTAACAGTTTCCTTAAAATCTATTGCTTGGATCAAACATGTGGATGCTTGTCCTAATGTCTATGCCATTGGCTTGATATCATTTCTTTTTAATCAGATTATCCTGTCTTGGCACAGGTTTGTATATTGAGGCACTATGTAAGTGTAGATTGTTGTTGTTGGAGCCTCAATTCACCAAATCTTGAAATGTTGGCATCAAACATGGAAAGCAGTGCTTTTCTGAAGATGTGGCAATCTAAAAGGGTGCCAACTTTTTATGCTTAGTTCTGCAGATCCTCTCTCCATTGAGTAAGACTCCTCACCATGCCTTGCTGCACTTATCCTTTAGAGTTGTTACCGTTTGGAACATTTTCCACATAAAGTAATGTGGAGAAAAACACTGATCCAATTCAAAATACAATTAAATACACAAACAAGATAGTGAATGCATTAAAAAACTCCATTGGGTCCAGTGGCCTTCCCATCCCCAAAAATATTTTTGCCTTTCACTGTTTTGACATTTCTTTCCACTGGAGTTTACAGAAATAGAAGTACCACTGCTGTAGGCATTTTTAATACTAGGTTTTTAAATATAGCTCTTCCACTTAAATAAAGGGGAACCCTGACAAAATGAGGTTGAAATGCAGAACAGAACTTGCCCACCCCAAATATGAACAAAAATAATTCATTAGTTTGTCTGGATATTTCATCAAATACCTTTCACTCATGTCAGAGAAATCCGAGATGCTTGCCTGTGTAACAGGGACTAAAAAGAAACACTGGTATCAAAAGTCCAGCTACAAAAGAAGCCACAGCTGAGGCAGTTATACAAGAGAGAGGCAGGCTAAGAAGAATCAACGATGGAGGAGTTAACTCTGAATTACGTCAAGCAAGACAAGTATATCAGTGTAAAATTTGCATTATTTTAATAATCTACATGGAGCTAAGTCACATCCAATGAGCTAAATGAATTTAATCTTAAAATTGCATTGTCTGCTCACCTTCCTGTGGAATAAAGTTTTTTAATGAATTGAACAAGTATAGACCCATCTGGTGTCAACATAATCCACTTTAGGAAAGGCTGAACCAAGTAGATAGATGATAACATGAATCAACTCCCGCAAGTGAAAGAAATGCACAGGAACATGAGTAGGCCATTCAGTCCCTTGAACCTGTTCCACCATTCAATATTGTCACTGATCAATAATTCAACTTCATTTACTCACCTTTACTTTTATGCTTACATATTTTGCTTAATAGAAATTTGTTTGACTTAGTCTTGAACAGTTCAATTGACATAAGCAGAGTTCCAGATTTCCAATGCTCTTTGTTTAACAAAGGGCTTCCTGATTGCACTCCTACAATGTCTCTATTTTAAGACTGCTCTGTTCATTTAAGGGAGTTACTGACACCACTGAATGTGAGAAAATAGCTACAGGAAATGAAAATGAGAGATTAGATCAACTCCATGAAGTATTCTAACTGACAGCACTGGTACTAAATCCATCATTTAATGTGTTTCAACTTTGAAAGCAGATTGTGAACAATGGTCATACCACTACTGGATTGGAACTCAGGTTTGCAAATATGACTATTATATTTTTCAGCAGATAATGTGTGTCATCCAAATCACTTGCTGTCAAAGAAATATAGTAAAAGGAACTGAGATCAAATACATTAAATTATGGAAAATATAGCTAATGATCTATAACAAATGAAGGTCCATTAAAAAATGAAATATCAGGAATAAAATGCAGGACCTGAAAGCTAGAAATAGCACAGGCTTAAGTAGATGTAAAGGTCTAGTTGCACATATCGGTAAATTACCATGAACATGTACAGAAAAATAATCAAAAAGGCTAATGGTCTGCTGAACTTTACATAGAGAAGAATAGAATTCATAGGCGGAGAACTCCTGTTACCACGATACACAGCCCTGGTTAGACACACTAGGAAGAATAAACATTGGTCAGGGCACCTGATCTTTAGGATAAACTGAACTTGGATGGAGTGTGGTGTAAATTCATGAGAATAACGCATGGACTGCAGTAGTTAAATTACAAGGAGAGATTACATAAGTTGTATGTACTTGTGTACTCCTATGTACAGGAGTTGTAGCCCCCGGAATTTAGAAGATTGAGGGATAATTTGATTAAAGTTTTTGAGAATGGGGGAAACAGACAGAGGAACTGTAAAAGAAAATCCTTAATTTGGAGAATCTAGGACTAGAGGATACAAACAAAAGAACAGAGCCAGTCTTTCATGAGTGAGGTTAGGGAACATCTTTGAATAAAAAGGATGGTTGAAGTTTATAACTCTCTGTTGAAAATGACAAATATTCATTTTATCATGGAAATATAGATTTTTGTTAGCTAAGCCTATGAAATTATTTGTGCAAAGTCAGGTATATGGAGCTAGGTCGCAGCTCAACTGTGATTGCACTGAACAGCAGAACATACTCCAGGGGTTGTACAGACATGGTTTTAAAAATTGGGACTGAAATGAGAAAGAGCTGTTTTAAGAAGACAAGAGTTTGAAAGAGTGGCTGAAAAACAAATCATCTGACACTTGTGCCAAGCGTCATGTTTGAACAAGCAGTAATTGAAAACTGAGTTGTAGATGATTTGGAGCTGAGGGGTTGTACTGATGCAACTTTCTGTGACAACAAGAAGTTGATTGGCTTATGGACTAGTGACCAATTATCAATAGCAGAAACCTTTTTGCCTGCCACTAACAGTGATTATTCCTCAGGTAACTGAACAGCTAGTAAGAAGTTACAGAGATAGAAGTGTTCAGTTCTTTCCCAGCTCAAGAGTAATCTCTCTGTTCTCAGCAGTCAAAAATTAGTGTAACCCTTAAGAAAACCAGTTTATCTTTCTTGTAACAGTTGTTGTATGCTGTCACTTTTAACTGATAAGTCAAACACATGTTTATAAGTGTGCCAGCTAACTTGTGTCACTCTGCAACCAGTGGAAGTATCTGGGGAAAGACAATTGAAGCAGCGTGCTGGCCAGCAGAAAAGTCATAAGGATCATCTCAACAATAATACCGATGAACAAATACGATTTAACTGTCTTTCCAGCTTTTCTGCTCTGTCATAACCTACTTAACCCTGTTTGCCTGGCTGTCTGCGTAAGGGAGAGGTTGTAAAGGGATTAGGGTTTAAATTAGTAACCAATCTATGCCAATGTTTGTCACAGTTTACATGAAGCTAGAGATTAATCATTTGTGATAAATAGTGATTCTTGCTCAAAATAGAAACCTGGTCCTTGCTTTCCATTAATACTGAAAACCTTTGACTTTTGTGATGACTTGGGGAAGAGTGGGATTTGATTTTCAGTGCACTATATCATTGAGTCATGACAGGGTTCAACAGCATAGTCCTGAACTTATGTTCCTTATACAAGGAATGAAAGAAATTACATAATTGGCCTAAGATTTCGTTGGAGTCTAGAGACAGACTGCAGATATAGTTTGAAAATTCAATAATGCAGAGTAACAGCATACAGGAAAAGGGTCTTTCTTAATAGATAGGTCTTAAATGTACAAAGGGATGGTTTATTCTGGAAGGATGTAACTCAGAGGTAATCAGCATATAAAACCTAATTTGGGTAATAGCTATTGATCTGTTCTGGCCACGCGATGTGCCAATACTTTTATTAGCTCCCATAACATGAGGAACAGATGTTAGCAGTGTAGTACTGAAAGATTCAAGTGATTTTTATTTTACAGCTCCTGGTATCTACATATACAATAAGAGCCGACACAGTTGTTTTTGGGCCAGTTTGTGGCTCAGTGGTTAGCACTGCTGCCTCACAGCACCAGGGACCTAGCTTCAATTTCAGCCTTGGGTGGCTGTGTGGAGTTTGCACATTCTCTCTGTGTCTGAATGTGTTTCCACTGGGGGTTCTGGTTTCCTCCCACAGTCCAAAGACCTGCAGGTTTGGTGGATTGGCCATGCTAAGTAAACTCGTAGTGTCCAGGGATGTGTAGGCAAGGCGACTGGTTGTGGTACAAATGTGGGGTTAATGGGATAGGATGGAGGGTCTGGGTGCGATGGTCTTTGGAGGGTCAGTGCAGACTTGATGGGTTGAACTCTAGAGATTCTATGATTCTAATACTGAGCAATTCAGATATAAACTATAATACACTTCCCTCAGCATGTCATGCTACAACCGGTGGATGGAGACTGAGACCTTTATACCTTGAGGTCACATACCATGATATGCTGATGATATTATGAGCATGTCTGATAGAGGTAAACTGCATAGTCACTGTGAGACATAATAACATTGCTATGATAAATGAATAAGTCTTTATGGATTAGAATAGACAAAAGAGAGACTAGGAATCAATATAATGATTATGTGACATAGTGATTATGAATAACTTCCATTGACTGAGAAGATTAGAGGCCACACTTGAGGGCATTTGAGAAACCCATAGAAAGGTAGTACTTGATTTTTTTTGATTTGTTGCTGTATTAGCGCATCGGTACATTATGCTTTCAGAACTCAGTAGCAAATCAAAACGAAACTACAGGCAACCTGTCAAGGGACGTTAGGTACAATAAATATTATTAATCGTAACGTCAGTTGATGTTCAGAACCAAATAAAATGGCTGACCTAAAAGCAGCATGTCACAAACCTGCTTAAACCAGAGAAGAACGATCTGTAATGGAAATGCTTTTAGAAGAAATTTGACACAGGATCAGACAATGACTGCGTCCAGCTATTGTGATGTAATCTTTATTAGTGAAACAGACCAACTAGGGAATTGCAGACTAATAGGGCAGATCAGCAACATCAAAAAGAGAGAGTGCACATTTGAGTAAGACTCAAAAGACGAAGTACAGCATCAAATAGACCGAATACTTATTTTAAAAATGCTGCTCTGCTCTGAAGTAGTCACTTTTATGATGTCTAGACAATCCAATGTGTGGCCAGGTGGTGAAGGAAGAACTGGAGCCAATCTTTATATAATTACCAACTTTTATTTTATAGATAAATACATTACAGATATGCACAGCCTAACCCCAACCGCCACAATTTCAGTCTGATCCTATTTATATTTATATATATTTATACTTATTCACTTATCATAGCAATGTTATTATGTCTCACAGTGACTATGCAGTTTACTTCTATCAGACATGCTCATAATATCATCAGCATATCATGGAATGTGGGCAGCACAGTGGCTCAGTGGTTAGCACTGCTGCCTCACAGCACCAGGGACCCGGGTTCGATTCCAGCCTCGGGCGTCTATCTGTGTGGAGTTTGCACATTCTCCCCGTGTCTGCGTGGGTTTCCTCCGGGTGCTCCGGTTTCCTCCCACAGTCCAAAAATGTGCAGGTTAGGTGGACTGGCCGTGCTAAATTGCCTGTAGTGTTCAGGGAGGTGTAGGTTAGGTGGGTTGTTGGGGGGGTGGGTCTGGGTGGGATGCTCTGAGGTTCGGTGTGGACTTGTTGGGCCGAAGGGCCTGTTTCCACACTGTAGGGATTCTATGAATCTAAGTGTAAATATGTGAGCGTCCAACTCCTGTGCATAACACACATAATTTACATGTAACAGTTTTCAAACAGTCCCATAAAATTCTGAAGTGTAGTCACACTTTATGATCCTTTTGCGGGTAAGTGTATAGAAGGAGTGTATTTCTGACAGTACAGAATTGATGGGCCTAAGGACCTCTTCTGCACAATATGATTGTATAATGCTTTGATTCTAAGAAATGTGGCAGTCAACTCATGCATTGCAATCTCCCAAAAACAGCAATCAACTAAGAATTAATAATCCTATAGTAAAGGATTCTCGAGGGAAGAGTGATCATAGAATGCTAGGATTTCAAATTCAGTTTGGCAGGGAGAAGCAGTAGTTCCACACTTGTGTTCTCGAGTCAAACCATGGTAATTGCATTGGCATGAGGACAGATTTGGCCCTAGTGGACTTGGTGGGAAAACTAAAAGGTAGGAAAGTTGATGGACAGTGGCAGATGTTTAAGGAGATACCCAATTAAAATATATTCTGCAAAGAAATAAAGATTCTAAGTGGGGTGAGGTCGGGAGAGAACACCCATGGCTAAGCAAGGAAGTTAAAGATGCTATAAAGACAAAAATTAAGGCATACCACATTGCATAGGCCAGTGGCAGGCTGGAAGACTAGGAAACTTTTCAAGATCAACAAAGGATTACTAAAATAAAAGCAAAAAAAGAGAAAAGGCATATAATGAAAGAAAACTAGTAAAATATATAAAAATGGACAGCAAAAACCTCTGTAAGCATACAAAAGAGAAGAGAGGAGCTAAAATGAATGTTGGCCCCTTGGAAGATGGGGCAGTAATAGTGGGGAAGACAGAAATGATGTAAACAATAAGTCAATCTTTTGTTTTAGTTTTTACAGTGGAGGACACTGACACAATCTCAACAGAAATAGATAATACAGGTTACAGGAAGTGAGGAGCTTAGAAACTGGCATGCAGTTACAGCGGGTAATAAGGACTTCAAATATAATTTTGGCATCTAGTGTTAAAGGGATACGGTATAAAAGTAGAGAAATGTTGTTATAACTGTACAAGGCATTAGTGAGACAGCACCTGGAGTATTATACATAATTTTGGTCTCCTTACTTGAGGAAGGATGTAACTGCATTGGAGGCAGTTCAGAGGAGGTTCACTAGATTGATTCAGTGATGAGAGGTTTGTTCTATGAAAAGAGATTGAGCAGTTTAGCCCTCTACACTCTAGAGTTTAGAAGAATGAGAGATCTAATTCAGATATATAAGATGCTCAAGGGAACTTACAAAGTAAGCATAGACGGTCACAGTTTTAGGATAAGGGGTAGCAAATTTGAAACAGATGAGGATAAATTACTTCTCTCACAAGGTCATGAATCTGTGAAATTCACTGTCTCAGAGTGTGGTGGATGTTGGGACATTGAGTAAACTTAAAGAGAAGACAAACAGATTTTTAACAAGTAAAGGGTTGAAGAGTTTTGCAGAGTGGGCTGGAATTGAGGCCAAGATGAGATCAGCCAAGATTGTACTGAATGGTGGAGCAGGTTCGAGGGGCTGAATCGCCTGCTCCTGCTTCTAGTTCGTATGTTCTTCTGTCCTGATATTCACCAGGGTTTCATTGCTGGTGATGCATGGAATCAACTATTAAAAGCAGCTCCTGATTATTGAAAATAAAATAAGAAAAATAAAGTTGAAAAAACAGGTAGTGCAGACATTACTAGAATTGGTTTCCTTTACCTCTGGGAAGTGAAATGAAAATGAACCCAATCTCAAGGAAACAAAGCCTACTTTCTCTGATGTCTGTTAATGTCAACTACATTGATAATGAGTGTGAGCTAACATCCCTGAAGCAGACATAATTTGGCACTAATTAATTATATTCACACTAAATTGCCTATTTCAATTTGTGGCCTGGTACAGCAAAAGGAAATATGATATTGGTGCAGTGGTTTGATGCACGTTTAACTGTGGGATTATGGCAGATTGTGAGAACAGAGAATAAAGGACTTTACTGGTTAACAAATACGTGAGACTTCCTTTCATAAGTCTGCATAATTTATCCCTGAAGTTGCAAATATAGGTTACAAATTTGTTATTTGAATTCATAGAGTCAAAGTGCTAGAACGGTAACTAATATTTAGCCACAAGAAGATCACAATTATAAAAGGATAAACTTGTATTACTATAACCTGAATTGCATCCCAAAACACTTACAGCCTTGCGAGACAAGATACCACAGACAGCAACACAACGATGACCATTTCATCTGTTTTAGATAGAGGTGAGCAGTAAATAACGCCTTAAACGTTAGGATATACCTGCTCCCCACACCAACTCACGCTTTGTTAAACATTCACATGATGGGAGACTACAGCAGCGCAAGCAGTTGTTGCTGAAAACTGATTCACTGGGGCTCCAATTATGTTGGATTAACTTTCCTTTTGAAAGACTGCACTCCCAAAATTATTGGCTTACATTCTCTGCTCAAGTCTCTGTAGTGAATCTTGAATCCATCAAACATCTGACTCAGAAGCGAGACTGCTTGACTGAACCACACCTGGTACCTGAAAATTAGAATGTACCTCAATGTATTCAAAAGTCCTCGATAAGCTGTGAAGTACTTTGGGACTTAATGAGGTCTAAAATGTGCCAGATAAATATTTTCCTTTCTTCCAACTGTTTATATTCTTATAAGGCCAGCATTTATTGCCCACCCGTAACTGCCCTTGAAAAGGTAGTGTTGAGCTGCCTTCTTGAACTGCTGCTATTCATTTAGTGCAGGTAAACTTACATTGTTATTAAGATGTTAGTTTCAGATTAGTGTTACTTATGTTCAAGTGACAAAGTGTAATTATAAGCAGTAATGAAAGAAACCTTCTGGATATTGAGATAAACTAGTTGCAGGTCTGACTTTATTTGCCACTTTATCTTCTCAAATATTCTAATTTAAAATTTCAAGGATGGTGCAAGGCAGTTCTTTGCAAACTATTTTCCAAATTGACCCCATTCTAATACCATGTATTAGAGATATTAGGAACTGCAGACGCTGGAGAATCTGAGATAACAAGGTGTAGAGTTGGATG
>JAHRHZ010000009.1:3963631-4038917 GCA_024137785.1 Ginglymostoma cirratum
CCCATTTTCTGAAGAAGAGTCTAGACCCGAAACGTCAGCTTTCCTGCTCCTCTGATGCTGCTTGGCCTGCTGTGTTCATCCAGCTCTACACCTTGTTATCTCACTACTGCCTTTGCTAGGGAAATAAGGGATAGGAAATAAATTTTCATAGTGTTAGCACCGGGTGGTATTTTCCTCACTATCTTGGAGACAGACTGGGAGCTAGGGCAGTGATGGATTCCACCTTGATGTGGTGGGCCTGAAATCTCATAGAAAGTGGCTCCTGACTGTGTTTGCAATTTCCAGTCACCCTATCAGGTACACAACCCAGAGTCTGGGAATCACTGGCCTAGAAAGAAACCGTGCTTATCCACATCTAAAATATACTTTGATATGCTTCAAATTATTAATTTGACCTATAATCATTACTAATCCTAAAACTTATGGTTGATTATGTAACTGGACACATTTTTAACATATGGCAGTTTACCTTTAGCAACTTTAGGAGATCTGTTAACCATCTGCTCTCTATTAATCTCAATGAAGACTGAAAATGTAATGTTCTGATTTCCAAATGGGCAAATTCCTCTCTAACTGTGTCAATATCCACCATTTCACTCCTGTACTACTATTGGAAATCCCAATTACGTATGAAGGTGCCACTTTTGCTGTCTTTCTGGTGAAGCTGCAGTGGCGAAGCAAAGTAGCTCTCAAGAGCTTCCTGTTCCTTGTCTCTGATTAATAACTAGTGCTGAGCTTCCATATTAATATAATTTGACGGTGTAACTCGCATTCAGATCCAGTGCCAAGCCACTAAACCTGAGGTAATGTCATGTCATCTAAATCATTTCGGAATCTATTCTGTTCTGATCAAGCTGAGAAATTCTGTCATCAATGCAAATATTCACCATCCAAATGAGCCTTCCGATAACACAGATTATGCAAATTAAATGCCTCACAGTATTAACAGTCATTTTCATCCTGCCAAATATCAGTGAACAAAAAAGCATTTTCTCTGCTTACCTCAACTGAGAAAGACTCATGTCCAAAAAGGAGAGGAAACCTGTCTACTATAAGGTGCAGAAATTCAAGACCTAGGAATGCAGTGATCTCGTTCCTAGCCAATTGCCATCTAAATATTTGGAAGGAATGTGTTGAGAAACTGAAGCAAACTCCCATTCCTCCTCTATCCTGCTGAATGTTAACTCAAGTTTGACTATGTTGTATACTCACTTTAGTCCTTGCCTCAACCCTTGCCAAAATTAAGCAAAAAAAAGGTCTGTGGGACTTACCAAAGGCTGAATCTTCACTCCCTGCTGAGAGTCAGCCTTTTCTTCATTCTGTTCCATTCTCCTCCTGTAACCTCTTCTCTGACCTCTCCTGCAAGGGTTGCTACCACATTCTCACGTTTATTTCCTTTTCCCCCTCTGCACATCTGCCTTCCAACATCCTCCTTCTCCTCTTTCTTATTACTGTCATCCCCTTTTCTTATTCCTATGACATCCCACTGCTCCAATCCTACACTTAGCCTGGGTTTCACCCCCATGGAAAATCAGCTGGTTCAAATGGGTTAATAGCTACACCGGAATGGCTAGTGAAAGAACGCAGAAATATATCAAATAATTATTGTGAGTGTTATCAATGACAATTTGCGAGTTTAAATCTATGATGAGTTTTGTTAAGATTTAAAACACCAAAAGGAGGTCCCTGTGGAAGTGGATTTTTACAGGAATTAGATTATTCTCAAGGTTGGGGAAATTAGGTGAGTAAGCCCTGAGTAAATGCAGCTTTAAAATTTTGGAAATAATTCTGCCGCTGAGTTTCAACCTTTTGTATTGATAAAATTACATCTGTCCACCTCTAGCTGGCTAACAGCACCTGATACTGTCATTTACCCTTCCAAAACATGAAAGTATTGCATTTCACTATATGACTATTTCCTGCAACTGGGAACTAAAAAGACTGAAAAAATAAAAGAACTTTTGCAGCTTTATCCATAATGGGCATGAATAAATTGTGCCTCCAAAAGACAAAACTGACAGATTAGTCACAGAAGATAAGGGGAAGGATGCAATTTTGAACAAGTTCATCTATTTTTGAAGAAGTTAAACAGGGTTGCAGAAAAACTATGTCAAGATGATAGGCATTGGCAATGGAAAAGTACTTAAAGCAGTAGAGACAGAGTGGATAAGTCATCCAGGACTGACGGCATCAGCTCAGAAATTCTTGAAATGGAATAAACAAGTTCTCGGGGTGGTTCTGGCAGACATGTTCACTCAATAGCTGGGATATACTCAATGACAGGGAGGTAGCTAATGAGGTACAGTTTTCAAGCAACGGGAGAACATAGCACTGAGAATTGCAGTCTTATGAACCTCAACGGCAAAGTAGACACTCAAGAGCATGATAGAAACATTACTAAGCACGTCTGTCAAAGAAAAATGATCAGTATGAGTCAGTATGAATTTATGCTGTGCAAATTTACTGCACCTGTTCAGTACTGAAACAAACAATGAATGACCTATATGCTTCAGTGGCATGCACTATAACATGAGTGGGAGCAGTACATGTGTGTCATATGACTGAAAATTAGTCTTTGATGGAATGCAAAGGATAGTAGTGCTGTATAGAAAGAATCAGATGAAGCAAATGCAAAAGGGACGTCTGGTTATAAGGATTGATTGCCAATAACTGCAGGACTGGTTTAGTCAATTTTGATTCTTTGAAGTTACAGATTAAACAATACAAAATAAATTTGCTGCAAAAGGATTAACTCATGTTCAATTGAGAAACAGTAAACATTGGAGGTAATGTTAATTCATCCCACACACATGGGCTCTAATGAGATAGGATCACGGATTATTGCATCCTACCCGATTTTACATTGAATTGAAGTCACTGGGAGACAAATGTAGATGGGGTGTACAAGTGTTGTTGCTGGTGGTGGTGGTAGTAGGAGTGGGGCAGGGGCTGAGGGGGAAGAGTGGTGAAGGATAATCCAATTCAGTTAGTTTCTCACTAGGAGAGTTCGGTAAAAATTACTCATGTTAAGAAAAAAATGGTTTATCAGGATAAAACATTATGTGATTACAGATTACCAGTGAGAAAGGAATGAGTCATAAGATTCCATTGAGTTAATCTTAGGACCACCATGGTCTGAATGCTGGCAGGCATAGACGTTTTCGAACAAATCAAATTTTGTTTGTAAATATCTTCAGTTGACATAAAACTGAAATCTACAGTTTCAATTCTAAAGCTCGTCCGACAATGGAGCTGAGGTGGAAAAGTTGAAAGTGTCAAGTTCTTGTCCTGGTCCTCCCGCATAGATGAGACAGTCAAGAGGCACAACAACGCTTCTCCTTCCTCAGGAGGTGTAGGAAATTCGGCATATCCATAAGGATCCTCACCGACTTTTACAGATGTACCATAGAAAGCACTCCATCTGGGTGCATCATGGCTTGGTATGGCAACAGCTCTGCCCAGGACCATAAGAAGCTACAGAAAGTTGCAAATACAGCCCAAACTATCACACAAGTCAATTTTCCATCCACGGACTCCATCTGCACTTCTCATTGCCGTGGAAAGGCAGCCAACATTATCAAAGACCCCTCCCGCCTCTTCCAACCTCTTCCGTCAGGCAGATGATGCAGAAGCTTAAACACATGTACCAACAAGTTCAAGAACAGCTTCTTCCTTGCTGTTATCAGACTGCTGAATGGACCTCTCTAATTTCAAATCTCTAATCACACCTCCTGTGCAGCCGTAACCTTGCATGCTTCCCTCTGTCTAAATGCCTTATGATCAGTATGCCCTTGTACGTTATGATCTGCCTGTACTGCCTGCAAAACAAAACTTTTCACTGTACTTAGGCACATGTGACAACAATAAATCAAATCACATCTAGCACTAAGTATACTTAAAAAAAAGGTCCAGTGAACAACAGTTGAATTTAGTTAATTAGAGAAGCAGCTGAAAACCGGATCCTCTGGGACTGAGTGAGCTAAGCCTTCTGTGTTAGGAGTATAAAAACAGAGTTCAACTTAGGATCTGAGCGTGACTTACAATAGAGTGTTGGGAGTTGGCTGAGTAAGGGAGTGCGACTTATAATAAAAGTGCTGGCATTAATAGGGGAAATGATAAATAGTCTGTAACAGGGATTCAGAGCACAAATCTAAGAGTACATCAACAGAAGTTACTAAAAGAGTAAAAGGATAAAACCAAAGACATTGTACCTGAACACATGTAGGATTCAAAAGAAAACAGATAAACTGAGAACTCAAACAGAAATAAGTTAAGTACAGTTTCGCAGACATCAACAAGACCTGGCTAGAGGATGACATAAATTGCGATCTAAACATTGAAGATTACAGAACATTTATGAAGGACAGGAAGTCAGGAAAAGGTGGAGGGAAGACGTTGCTGGCTAACAACGGTATCAGTACAATGGAGAGGGATGACCTAAGTCAAGAAACCACGATGTGCAAATAGTTTGGGTGGAGATCAGAATAATAAAGGCAAGAAGTAATTGTGGGAGTGGTGTACAGGCCCCCTAACAGTAACCAATACTAGGGTGGAGCACAAAGGAAGAAATTCTGAGAGCTTGTCGGAAGAGCACAGTGATGACCATGGAAGATTTTAATCCATCTAAGGCCTGGAAAAGTAAGACTGGCAAAGGTGGCCTAGCTGAGGAGATCATAGAATGTTTTTTGGATAGTTTCTTAGAATAGCATGTTCAGAAGCAACAAGGTAGCAGGCTGTACTAGGTACGAAATTGTGCAACATTATAGCATTAATTAATGATCTCCTAGTGAAGGTGACATCAGGTAGGAAAACAACCATAACAGGGTTGAATTTTATCTTTCGGGAAAAGAGGAATGGTTCTGAGACTATTTTTTAAAACTGAAATAGGGAGAGTTATGAGGGCATGAAAGCAGTGCTGGTTGAATTGGCAAATTAGATAAAGAAAAGATCAATTGAAATGCTATGCCACACATTGAAAGGGATATTTTAAAATACACAGAACAAATACATTCTGAAAAGAAAGAAAATTTTCAACAGATAGAATTACCATGCATGGTTAACAAGAAAAGTTAAAAATAGTATCAAACAAAGAAAACGCTTATTAGGGTGCAAAGACAAGTGGCAGGTCAGAAGATTGAACAGAAATTAAAAAACAAAGAATGACAAACAAATTAATAAAGGAGAGAAAAATTGGAATACCATAGAAAGCTAGTCAGAAATATTAAAATAGGTAGTGAGTTTCTAAAAACTTTTTAAAAAGGGGATTAACAAAGTAAGCTTTGGTCTATAGAAAGTGAGTCTGGAGAATTGATAACGGAAAATAAAGGGATGGCAGATGAATTGAAGGATACAAGTAACATCCCAGAAGCAGTGATAAGTCGGGAAATAGAAGGTAGGGAGGAACTTGGGAAAATCACAATCAACAGAGAAGTGGTACTAAATAAATTCTGACAGCCATGGGCTGTAAAGTGCCTGGGCTCTGAATGATTTGATCTTTGGTTCTTGTATGAAGTAACCAGAGAGATTGTTGATGCATTGGTTTTAATTTTCTCAAACTTCCTAGATTCAGGGAAATATTAGTTTGAGAGAAAGAAAATCCAATCCTTTATACAAAAGAGAAAGAAACCGAAAGCAGGAAACAACAGGCCAGCTAACAACATCTGTCAAATGGAAAATGTTAGAAGATATTATTAAAGATATATAGCAAAGTGCATAGAAAAGTTCAAGGTAATCAGGCAGGGTCCACATTCTTTTCTGTAAGGGAATCTGTTGGCATTCGTTGAGGATGTAACAATGTGCTAACAATGATTGAATTGAGAATTGGTTGGCAGATAGGAAGCAGAGGGGAGAAATAAATTTGTCTTTCTCGGAACTGAAGGCAGTGACTAACGGTTACTGCAGGGATTAGTGCTTGGACTGTAACTATTCACAATACATATCAATGATTTGGATGTGGAATCAAATGTAATATTTACAAGTTTGCTGATGACACAAGACTCGTTGGGATTGTAAGTGGTGAGGAGAATGTAAAAAGGCTTGCCAGTGATTTAGACAAAGTTGAATGAGTGGGAGAATACATAACAGATGCAGTGTAGTATGAAGTTATCTACTTCAGCAGGAAAAAGAGAATGGCAGAGTATTATTTAAATGGTGATAGATTGGGAAATGTTGATGCACAAAACGTCCTAGGTATTTACACATACCAGTTACTGAAAGCAAGTGTGGAGGAGCAGCAAGCAGCTAGGAAGGCAAAAGGTATGTTGGCTTTTATTGAAAGAGGATTTTGAGTAGAACATAGAACATAGAACAATACAGCACAGAACGGGCCCTTCGGCCCTCGATGTTGCGCCGACCTGTGAACTAATCTAAGCCACCCCCCTACACTATCCCATCATCATCCATATGCTTATCCAAGGACTGTTTAAATGCCCCTAATGTGGCTGAATTAACTACATTGGCAGGCAGGGCATTCCATGCCCTTACCACTCTCTGAGTAAAGAACCTGCCTCTGACATCTGTCTTAAATCTATCACCCCTCAATTTGCAGCTATGCCCCCTCGGACTAGCCGACGTCATCATCCTAGGAAAAAGACTCTCACTGTCCACCCTATCTAATCCTCTGATCATTTTGTAGGTCTCTATTAAATCCCCTCTTAGCCTTCTTCTCTCCAATGAGAACAGACCCAAGTCCCTCAGCCTTTCCTCATAAGACCTTCGCTCCAGACCAGGCAACATCCTGGTAAATCTCCTCTGCACCTTTTCCAATGCTTCCACATCCTTCCTGTAATGGGGCGACCAGAACTGTACGCAATATTCCAAGTGAGGCCGCACTAGCGTTTTGTACAGTTGCAGCATGACATCACGGCTCCGGAACTCAATCCCTCTACCAATGAAACCTAACACACCGTATGCCTTCTTAACAGCACTATCAACCTAGGTGGCAACTTTCAGGGATCTATGTACCTAGACACCAAGATCCCTCTGCACATCCACACTACCAAGAATCTTTCCATTGACCCAGTATTCTGCCTTCCTATTATTCTTCCCAAAGTGCATCACCTCACATTTATCTGCATTGAACTCCATTTGCCACCTTTCAGCCCAATTCTGCAGTTTATCCAAGTCTCCCTGCAACCTGCAACATTCTTCCACACTGTCCACCACTCCACCGACTTTAGTGTCATCTGCAAACTTACTAACCCATCCACCTTTGTCTGCGTCCAAGTCATTTATAAAAATGACAAACAGCAGTGGTCCCAAAACAGATCCTTGTGGCACACCACTAGTAACCGGACTCCAGGCTGAATATTTTCCATCAACCACCACTCTTTGCCTTCTTTCAGAAAGCCAGTTTCTAATCCAAACTGCTAAATCTCCCTCAATCCCATGCCTCCACATTTTCTCCAATTGCCTACCATGTGGAACCTTATCAAAGGCTTTACTGAAGTCCATGTACACCACGTCAACTGCCCTACCCTCATCCAAGTGCTTGGTCACCTTCTCAAAAAACTCAATGAGGTTTGTTCGACACGACCTGCCCTTGACGAATCCATGTTGACTATCTCCAATCAAATTGTTGCTTGCTAGATGATTATAAATCCTATCTCTTATAATCCTTTCCAAAACTTTTCCTACAACAGATGTAAGGCTCACTGGTCTATAATTACCTGGGTCATCTCTACTGCCCTTCTTGAACAAGGGCACAACATTTGCAATCCTCCAGTCCTCTGGTACTAAACCTGTAGACAATGACGACTCAACGATCAAGGCCAAAGGCTCCGCCATCTCCTCCCTAGCTTCCCAGAGAATCCTCGGAAAAATCCCATCCGGCCCAGGGGATTTATCTACCTTCACACCTTCTCGGATTGATAACACCTCCTCCTTACTAACCTCAATCCTTTCAAGTCTAATAGCCTGTGTCTGTCTTCTCCTCTACAATATTCTCCTTTTCCTGAGTGAAAACAGATGAGAAATATTTGTTTAGCACCTCTCCGATCTCCACAGGGTCCACACACAACTTCCCACTTTTGTCTTTGACTGGCCCTATTCTTACCCTAGTCATCCTTTTATTCCCCACATACCTATAGAAAGCTTTAGGGTTCTCCTTAATTCTACCTGCTAATGACTGCTCATGTCCCCTCCTTGCTCTTCTTAACTCTCTCTTTAAATCCTTCCTAGCTAATCTGTAACTCTCCATCGCCTCATCTGAACCATCTCGTCTCAATGTCACATAAGCCTCCCTCTTCCGCTTAACAAGAGATGCAATTTCCTTTGTAAACCAAGGTTCCCTTACCTTATCACTTCCTCCCTGCCTGACAGGGACATACCTATCAAGGACATGCAATATCTGTTCCTTAAACTAGCTCCACATTTCGATTGTCCCCATCCCCTGCATTTTGCTACCCCATTCTATCCCTCCTAAGTCTTGCCTAATTGCATTATAATTGCCCTTCCCCCATCTATAACTCTTGCCTAGTGGCATGTTCCTATCCCTTTCCATCGCTAAACTAAACGTAACCAAATTATGGTCACTCTCTCCAAAGTGCTCACCTACCACTAAATCAAACACCTGGCTTGGTTCATTACCAAGTACCAGATCCAGTGTGGCCTCCCCTCTTGTCGGCCCCTCAACATACTGTGTCAGGAAACCCTCCTGCACACATTGGACAAAAGCTGATCCATCCGACATACTAGAGTTATAGCATTTCCAGTCAATGTTGGGGAAGTTAAACTCTCCCATAATGACCACCTTGTTCCTTTCACTCCTGCCCAGAATCGTTTTGCCGATCCTCTCCTCCACATCCCTGGAACTTTGCGGAGGCCTATAAAAAACTTCCAGCAGTGTGACCTCTCCTCTCCTGTTTCTGACCTCAGCCCATACCACCTCAGTAGATGAGTCCTCGTCAAAAGTTCTTTCAGCCACCGTTATACTGTCCTTGATTAACAAAGCCACACCTCCCCCTCTTTTACCACCTTCCCTGATCTTTATGAAAGATCTAAACCCTGGAACCTGCAACATCCATTCCTGACCCTGCTCTATCCACATCTCTGAAATGGCCACAACACCGAAGTCCCAGGTACCTATCCATGCTGCAAGCTCACCTACCTTATTCCGGATACTCCTGGCGTTGAAGTAGACACACTTCAAACCAGCTTGCTGTCTGCCAGCACACTCCTGTGATGGTGAAATCCTGTCCATGTCCTCCCTACTGTCATCCTCCTGTGTACTGGAACTACACCACAGGTTCCCATGCCCCTGCTAAGCTAATTTAAATCCACAAGGAGTACAAGAGCAATGATGTTTTACTGCAGCTATACAGGGCTTTGAAGAGACCACACCAGGGGTCCTGTATGTACTTTTGATCTCTTTACCTGAGAAGGAATATCATTGCCGTAGAGACAATGCAATGGAAGTTCACTTCATGCCACTCATTCCTGGCATTCCCTGATTGGCGTATGAGGAGAGATTGGGTTGACTCAGCAGGAACTTACTTGAATTTAGAATGAGAAGTGATCTTGTTGAAAAATGGGTATCATTCTGACAGTGCTGGGCAGACGAGGCACACAGTTTAGTCTCAGAGTTTAGGCCTATATGGAAACTCCCTTGTCCCGTACTTTTGCTATTTCCTCCTTGAATGCCTCCCACTTCTCTGACAGTGTTATCTGTAAGTAGCTTCTCCCAGTCCACTTGGGCCAAATCAAATCTTATCTGAGTAAAATTAACCTTTTCCCCTTTTATTCCTGGTCCATCCTCATCCTATTTTATAGTTACCATAGATCTAACTGAGTTACTGACATTATCTCCAAAATATTTTCCTGCTGATACGTCTTCCAACTGCCTTGGATCATTTTCAAATATTAGCTCCAGCACTTCCCCCTCCCTCATTGGGCTTTTTATGTACTAGCTGAAGAAGTTCTCCTAGATACAATTTCACTTTCTTGCACACTAAAACTATCCCACTACTAGGTCGTTAAAATCTGCTTCTATTACAGCCTTATCAAGTATTCACTTCTCTGAAATTTGACAACACATTTGACCCTCTATTTCTCCCTGATAGATTGGAAGCTTATAAAACAGGGAGAGAGTGGGAATATGACATCTGAGATAGAGGGTCAGATATAATCATACTGAATTGCAGGGGTAGACATGCAAGAACCAAATGGCCTACACTTGCTTCTATTTTTGATATTTCAATCTAAATGGTAACCAGCAGACGTGTGTCAGCCTATGCCAAACCATCTAACCATCTCTCATAGCCCCTCATGCCCCGTACTACCCTATGCCTCCAATTATCCTCATGGATCTTCAAAGCCCCTATGGGAACTCACGTCCTCCTACCCACTACCCTTTGCACTTTACGTTGTTGATGTCTTATCACTTATGTCAACAAACACTACCATTCAATTAGCAGCTGGACTGGTCCATCAACTATCAACTTGATATGTACCACTTTGTGAAAATGACAGTCATGCAGCAGAAATCCTAGAATGGTTCCAGGTGAACGAGCACCCTAAAATACACTGCAGTATCTTAAAAAAAATTCCACACTTCTGTTTTAGACAGTAAGGTGTAGAGCTGGAGGAACACAGCAGGTCAGGAAGCATCAGAGGGGCAGGAGAGCAGACGTTTAGGATCTGGACCCTTCTTCAGAAATGGAGGAGGGGAAGGGGGCTCTGAAATAAATAGAGGGTGGGGGGCGGTGATAGAAGGTGGATAGTGGAGCAGATAGGTGGAGACAAGACGGTCAGGTCAAGGAGGTGGGGATGAAGCCAGTAAAAGAGTGTAGGTAGAAAGTGGGATGGGGGTTGGTCAATGAGGAGGGAAGGGCAGACTGGTGGGAGGGAAGACGGACAGGTCAAGGAGGTGGGGATGAAACTAGTAAAGGTGAGCGTAGGTAGGAGGTGGGGGTGGGGGTTGGTCAGTGAGGTGGGAAGAGCGGACAGGTGGGAGACAAGACGGACAGGTCAAGGAGGTGAGGATGAGATGGGGGGCTGTCTTGGGATGAGGTCGGGGGTGGGAGATTTTGAAGCTCCTGAAGTCCACATTGAGACCATTGGGTCGTAGGGTTCCAAGGTGGAATATGAGGTGCTGTTCCTCCAGTTTTCGGGTGGCATCGTTGTGACACTGGAGGAGGCCCAGGGTGGACACGTCGTCCAGGGAGTGGGAGGGGGAGGTGAAGTGGTTCACGACTGGGAGGTGCAGTCGTTTGTTGCGAACCGAGCGTAGGTGCTCCACAAAGGGGTCTCCGAGCCTCTGCTTGGTTTCCCCAATGTAGAGGAGGCCACATTGGGAACAGCGGATACAACAGACCACATTAGCGGATGTGCAGGTGAACATCTGCTTGATGTGGAAATTCTTCTTAGGGCCTGGGATAGGGGTGATGGGGGAGGTGTAGGGGCAGGAGCAGCACTTCCTGCGGTCGCAGGGAAAAGTGCCGGGGGCGGTGGGGCTCCACACTCCCCACTAGCCCCACCGCGCCCTAGTGCTATCTAGTGGCAACTTGCAGCTGCCTAGCAAGAATCTCACCACGCTGGATGTATAAAGAGATGGAGCAAGATGCTTTTGGATAAGCTGCACTGGATATCTCATTTGATTCTGCCACAAATCCCACAATTGCTCATATTGCTCTTACCCCTATGAGGTTCTGCTGGATGTTTTTGCCTCTGCTGCAGCAAAATTCTAACAAAAGTCAGCAACAAATATGTGAAAAATGTGATTTTATACAGTAGATTCTAGTTACTGTCGCTCTCAATTACAACCAGTAAAGTGTTAATAAGCATGAGTGACGACAATATTGTTTCCCCCTAGCACATTTTTTTCCCTCAGAGAACATACAATGACATTAATACAACAATAAAACCAAGTAAAATAGCTGCTTCTCTTTGAGTAATAAATTTTGTGTAGACTTTTGATCACAATTTCCATTTAGAGAGAGTTTTAAACACTTGCACCAGAATAGACTGACAAGAACATTATAATATATAGCTGTGTGTCTACATGTTTTGTATCAGCAGAAAATGGTAATAAGTAGAGAAAACAAAACAGCAGCATGTCACTATATACAAAATGTTAAGAAGGCCTACTTTGAAAGAAATTTAGATCTTAGGAAAATAATTAATGGAATGAGAACAATATGAGAATCTAGTATAGCTCAGAACTAGTGAATAATGATAAAGTCAACCAGACAACCTACTGCACAATTCTTCATGATAGACCTAGTCCATTTCAAATTCCTCTCATCTTAGCTCTGATAATGTCATTTGCAGTTATCCGACTTCAGTCTCAGCAGGTTGCAATTGGCTTCAGCATTCTAGATTCTGACCCAACAAATCCGACGTGAAGTGCAAGTGCCATTATCATTGGGTAGGCTTGCCACACTCTCCCTCGGTTGGAGAACGACACTGCGTGCAGAATGACATTTGAGTGAAGAACGGGAAACTCCCAGAGTCATTGGAACCATTCCCCAGTCAGGAAACGATCATTTTAAGGGGGTGAGGGTGTGGAGGAGGAGCAGAATGGTTGGAAAAACTGCTTCAGCTTGTTTCGCAACATCAGTCCCGTAGACAGGGGTGATCACCGGGCCAGGGCTGGCAAATACTGCCATTTCACCTCAGGCACCTGTGTTCCATTATAAATCAGACAGTTCTTATATTAGCTGCAAACATTCTTCTCTAATCTCAACCAAATCCTGTCCTGAGGAAGGGTCACCGGACCCGAAACGTTAACTCTGTTTTCTCCTCCACAGACGCTGCCAGACCTGCTGAGCTTTTCCAAAAACTTTGTTTTTGTTCCTGATTTACAGCATCCACAGTTCTTTTGGTTTTTATCAACCAAATCCTTAGTGGGCCAGAATTCATACAAGAAACGGGCGTGCTGAAACTTTGCATCTGGCAGTTATAGTTTTAGTCTATAAAATCTTACACTGAGAAGAATCTACCTTTATCTTCAGCCTGCAGAAGAATTACTATGACTAGATAATAACTAATTATCGCTAATACCTCTGCAATCTTTGAAATACCCAAATTCTAACAGCCCATACTTCAAAATCTATCTTTGCAGTTGCTATCAACACTTCTTTATTTCCTCTTGACTGGAAAAGTAGTTATCAAAATATAATTTTGTTAGCAGATGCTAGAAATTCAGCTCGCTGTCAGCATTTCAATCATTAATTTAGATATGACAGAAAGCACACTGCAGACAGAAATAGGCTGGGGTAGCTCCTTTGATGTTTGGTACTTAAAAGCCTGTTCTGGGTTTCAGATATTTGATGATATATTGATTTTTCGAAAATGTATTTTCAGAAATGTGTCAGTACAAGCTGCTTGTATAAACAGTCTGAGTTATTTAATGTGCTAGAGTATAGATCGTGTGTTGGGGAATCTAAAATTTGCTCAGAGCACTAGGTTGCATCGATAGTAGTAAAGCTGGAGTTTTCATTTATCGAAACGCTATTTCTAGCCTTGCAAATTAGGAGCTTCATTCAGGAAACCAGAGAAAAATCATTCAAAATTATGTTGCTTTCAATGGGGCAAGAATCTTTCTGAACTACATGCTTTCATAACTCCAGTACAATTAGGTTATTGGTTGGGATAGCTTATTCCAGGATATGACAGGTAAATTACAATTGAATAAACAATGTTCTGACGATCTAAAGAAGTATGTTGGCAAATCATTCAGACAAAGAAGATCCAAGCTGTGTAAACATTAGAGTCACAGTGCCATATAGCATGGAAACAGACCCTTTGGTCCAACTCGTCAATGCTGACCAGATATCCTAAAATAATCTAGTCCCATTTGCCAGCATTTGGCCCATATCCCTCCAAACCCTTCCTATTCATCTACCCATCCAGATGCCTTTCAAATGCTGTAATTATACCAGCCACCACTACAGCTCATTCCATACATGCATCACCTGCTGTGTGAAAAAGTTACCCCTTAGGATCCTTTTAAATTTTTCCCCTCTCACCTTAAACCAATGCCCTCTAGATTTAGACTCTGCTGCCCTGGGGTAAAGACTTTGGCTATTCATCCTATCTCTGTCCCCCAAGATTTTATAAACTTCTATAAGGTCACTCCCCAGCCTCCGAAGCTCTAGTAAAAATAGCCTCAGTATATTCAGCCTCTCCCTGTAGCTCAAATCCTCCAACCCTGGCAACATCCTTGTATTCAAAACATCCTTCTTATAGCAGGGAGACCAGAATTGAATGCAGTATTCCACTGCTTGCAATGCTGATCACTCTCCACAATCCCTGCTGGAAGTCACATCAGGCCATGAACATGCCATGATGCTCCCTGGTAATGCAGTATAACACAAGAAGAATGGGCCAGATATTGGACATTAATCAATGATCAATGGGCAGGAATACAGGCATCAACATCTATCAAGAGAGAATCTCTGGTGGGGAAGCATACTGAAGGCATGATCACTTCCATTTATGACATCGATGACTTGGAAACTTGGTAGTAAACTTACAAATCCAATGTGTAGAAGGAATTATTCTGTTTATTCATTGATAAGGTGATTGAACTAAACAGGATAACAATAATCCTTTTCACTGTGAGTTAACAAAAGGACAGAACAGAACAACCAAATGATTATAGGGATGAGGGACTGAACTGTGAGGATTTATTTATGTAAATGAAGCATGTTCACATGAGAAAGAGAACAGTGACAGATAGTATGATTGCTGCTTCTAGAATTCTAAAGGGAACGGATTACGTAGAGAATGACAAACTTCTTATCATTTTGGTTCGGGTAGAGGCTAGACAAATCCCGTGCTTGAACATGCTAAATTTAAAACTAATCTGCAAAAACAATATTTCAGTGACAAAAGACCAATCTCTAGAATAGGCTGTTGAGAAAGGATTTGATTCATTTGGATGCTTATTTCATTGATTGAATTCAGACAATAACATTTTGGGATATGGTCTGTATATTTTCAGAAACAATATGATAGTGCGCTCAAGAAGTAAAGGTGACTTTGGATCTATGATTCCCATGGCTGTTCATCAACTAAGGTGTTCCTTGAATCCTATCTGGGTCTGTTGCACACCAATGGAAAGGCTGATTGCTACAGACCATAAGATGTAGGAGTTGAAGAAGGTCACTCAGCCCATCAAGACTACTCCATTATTCAATGAGATCATAGCTGATCTGATAATCCTCAACACAATTTACCTGCCAGATTCCCATATTGATTAAGAATCTGCCTGTCTCAATCTTGAATGCAGATAACAATGCCCTTTGTTGTAAAGAATTCCACACAATCATTATCCTTTGAGGAAAGAAATTCCTCCTCATCACTATCTCAAATGGTCGACCCCTAGCTCTGAGATTATTCCCTTTAGTCCTGGTCTCTCCCACATCTCTACACATTTGCACTGTCAAGCCCTCGAAGAATCTTGCACATTTCAATAAGGTCTCCCTATTTCCTCCAAACTCCAATGTGTACAAGCCAAACCTACCCAACTTCTCCTCATAAAATAATCCCTCAGTATCTGTAATCAACTTAGTAAACCTTCTCTGGGCTGCCTCCAATGTCAGTATTATCTTTCATTAGATAAGGGGACCAAACCAGATCATAGTATTTCATTTGAAGTCTGATTTGTATATAGTCTTAGCAAGACCTCCTTATTTTTATACTCTTACCTTTGAAATTAACATTCCATTTGCCTTCCCAATTACCTGCTGAACTTGGATGCCAGCTTTCATTTATGATTCATCATGAGAACTCCTAAATTCCTCTGTGCTGCAGCTTTCTGCAGTTTTTCCCCTCAAAAGTAATATTCTATCCTATGTTCTAATTCCTCCTGCCAAAATGAGTAACCTCACATTCTCTACGATTACTTTGCATCTGCTGCGATTTTGTCCCTTCACTTCCTCTGCAGACTCTTTCCGTCGTCCTTACCATTTGCCTTCCCACTTATTTTTATGTCAACAGCGAATCTGACTGTCATACATTTACTTCCCCCATTCGTTTTTATATATTGTGAATAATTGTGAGCCAAGCACTGATCCCTGTGACACACCATCAGTTACAGGTTGCCATCCTGAAAATGCCCCCCTTACCCTAATTCCCTGTCTCCTGTTAGTTAGCCAATTCTTTATCCAGTCTAATATACTTCACTAAACACCAGGAGCTCTTATGAAGTGGCCTTATGTGCAGTATCTTATCAAAAGCCTTTTGGAAATCCAAGTGTATCGTCTCGTCCTACTTTATCTATCCTACTTTTTACCTCCTCAAAGAACTTTACTAAAGTTGCCAAGCATGATATCTCTTTCACGTAGGCATGTTGACTCTGTTTGATTATATTGTGAATTTCTAAATGCTTCACTGTTCCATTCTTTATAATGGACTGTAACATTTTCTCAATGACATAATTAGTCGAGAACTCCATTATCACCCAACAATCGCCATGTATTAAAACCAGTAGAACCACATTACTGCTCAACTCAAGTATCTGCAAGGTAATGTTACACATTAACCCAAATTGTTGAACATTATAAGACCACTTCAAAGGGATCAGACATTAGATAAGGAACAGCAAAACTCAAAACAGTTTATGAATAATGTCTCAACTACTGGATATCATGCAGGAATGTTTGTGGTTCTAAGATTAGTGCCTAGGTGCAGCGAAAATTGGAAAATCAGGATTGAGGGAGTGATTGTGAAGGAAGTCAGCTATTACTTTTCTCTATTAGTTCTGATAGATGGAAAATTGAGTGGATTCCTTTATACTGTGTGCATTCCAATCTGTCTACTCTGAAATTTGGCTCACTTGGGCAACCTAGTGCACCTGGCTGCAGACCAAGGAACACTTCACCTATTCTGTCTGAACCCTCACTCCATTCCACACAGTACATAAGGACTAAATTGGCAGGGTGGTATAACTATTTTTGGCAGCAGTTGTTAAGGCTGACAGTTCCTGTGACCAATAATCCTTTGATTTTAGTGGTGGTCATCCTGGGTTTTGTTTCACAACATGGACTAAATATTGATTTTTCATCGTGGGTAAAAAGGATGAAATTGAATAAAAGCCCCTTTGGCATTTCACCTCCTTTTTTGTGGGTCAAGGGACCATTCAGTGGTCGCATTCTTGTGACTGAATCAGAAGGTTAGGTATCAAGCCTCAATCCAGCGACACGAACGTTACCTTCTAAGCTGACGCCAGTGCAACACTGAGGGAGTACTGCACTATTGTTGATGCTGCCTTTGTTTTTACTCACATTATCTACTGCAATTCTCCTCAAACATTATTCAAAGTAGAACATTACTCACACAATGTCTCACACACTTGAATGAGTTCTGAAGAAGGGTCACTGGACCCAAAACATTACCTCTGCTATCTCTCCACAGATGCTGCTAGACTTGCTAAGTTTTGCCAGCAATTTCTGTTTTTGTTTCTTACTCGCTTTCCTCATGGAGGGGGTGATCAGAGATCTGCCAATAAACTGTTGCTAGAGAGTAAGCTCTCAGCAACTCTCCTTAGAAATTTCCTCGCAAACATTTAACCTCTTCCCTGAGCCTCCCAAGGCTGAGCCTGATAATGCAACAAAATTCCAGCTACAAATTCTAACCTGCCTATGTGTGCCACAAGGATAACCTGGGTTTTCTAAATTAAAATATAATTGCTTTGTTCCATTCAGCAAAGAAGCAGAAGTGTTACTTTTAAAAGAAAAAAATATAAATAATTTTGGATATAAACTAATTTACCAGGATGAATGAGCTGAGAAAACTGCATTGTCGTTTCAGCAATTATCAAGGATGAGTCAGGGTATTTACCTGAAGAAAGAGATGAAAGTGTAAAAGTGTTGAAAGAACATTATATCTCAAGGGATGTAATTTTCTTTCCTTACTAATATCTCTGAAGTTGGTAATATACAATGTGTTCCTTCAGTTAAATAATGTACAGTAAAAAGCAGACTCCCAATATCCCTTGAATGCATTGATAAAATCTGTAATCTTACCAAAATAACTAGAACATTTTAATTTTTAAGTAATGGATACAAATCATGAAAATCATCTGAATTAATACAACAGTTGAACTTTCATTCATATGATATTATTTGCAAACTCAGAACATTCAAACGCTTCACAAGAAATGGAGTATTTTGACACTTAATTACTGTGGAAACCTACCTGTCAATTTGCACACAGCAAGATCATACTAACAGCAATATGATAATGAGCAGATAATCTGTTTTAATGACATTAGTTAAGGAATAAAGATTGAACAGAACACTAAGAAGAACTCCTTGCTGAAACATTGCCAGAGCTGCAAGTCTGTCACTGTGAGACATGGTTCATATTCGTGTGCAGATGTGTCATTATATAACACAAAGGATTCAGTCCTGGTGGGTGCCACGTTATCACAGAGTAACGTTAAATAACAACAATCTGGGTAGTTGGTGATATAAAATGATAGTTTGAGTGTGCCATTAAAATTAATGCAGATGTACCTAATTGTTTGATGCTGTTTAATCTGCAGTGGCTATTATTGTATATCATAACTGCCGGTCAGAGTTTCAAAAGCCAATTAACACACTAACCTGTTTCAAAACATAATTCTGAATATAACTGCAATAAATAGTAAAATGTTTAGCTGCATTGTCTTAGATACAGGATTCATTATTTAAATTTCAATCATATTATGAAACTCAATACTTGTACAGCTCAGCCGGAAAATTCTCATATGCTAACACTGGCATTTGCCTCAATTTTTAGTTGTGATCACTTCTTGCACTGATGGGATGGTAAATAAAATCCATGGCCAGTATAAACAAGGCTGTTAACTTGGTTTCTGGCAAATGAAATAATAATAATCAAAAAAATCCTCAGCTCAAATGCTCTGTATAGCACAGTTCAGCTTGCTTCTCAACTTTAATTAGCTCTGGTATAAATAATAAACTAGCTAATTAATACAACTATCAGTTCCACTTAAGTTACAATTCTATAATAAAACAGGATTCACTTCTAACAAATATACATTTGAGAGGAATACATGGTGACCAGTGGGAAATTACAAAACAATTCAATTGAAATGAGAAAAGCTGTTATTTCCTTCATGATATTACTTTGAATCTGCTATATTTCATAAGGAAAGGATTCTGCAGCTCCTCATGAATATTCACCCAGAATCTGACAGGTAACAAAGGACTAGTCTGGCAGGCACATGCATTATTTACTTCTAACACTTCTACTGATAAGACTTCAGTGTTTGCTTCAAGCAATTTGTATAGAATAATATACAGTTCTACTGCAGTTGTTCCCCATGTACTGGGATGGTTGTGTGCTCACATCCAGACAGCTAGATGCATCTCTCTTTAAGCAAATCATCCAAGCAAACCACAAGGTCTGCTGTACATTCTAACATTAAGTAACTCCACTGAGGCCCAATTTTAGGTGAGCTAGCTAATATTGCCTTTAAGAGATTAGCAAAGTTTCCCTTTTATGGGTTATGTTGACCATCCTTTGATTCAGTCCTACTCAGGTTACCTTTCCATCTCTTTTTCAAGTACACTGATGGCTGGTTCCTGCTCCAGACTAAAAATTTAACCAACTTTACTTCCAATTTTCGATCTTCTGTCACCTATATGTGGATTACCCATGACTTTTCCTTTGCTTCCTTTTTGTCTTTGTTTCTAAGGATAGGCTAATATCCACTTTACGCACTCCAACTAAATTTCCATCCAACCCACTTCTGTTCACCCAGTTTCTTCACCCATACTGAATCTGTTCCGAAAATGCTTCCAATGTGCCTTCTCTCATCCTCATTTGATGGTTGTCACCTTTGCAGTTCATAAGGCACTAATTCATGTTAGTCCCATTTCCCGCTCTTCTGCTGTTACTTCTTCTTCTTCTTCTCAGACCATGATAGATGCCCCTTGCCCTCATCTACCACCCCACCAGCTCCCATATTCAGCGGATCATCATCCTTCTGTTGCCTCCACCATGGTGCCAACAGCAAACACAAGTTAGCCTCTCCTCCCCTTTCAGTACTCCAAGGTACCATTTCCTCTGTAACACTGGTTTACTCCACAGTTACCTCCACCGTTTCCTTCCTATGGGATTTTTCTAGGTTAGTGCAGTAATTCCAAGACCTGTCCTTTACCGTTAGGCTTCCACACCATCCAACCAAGAGAGACAATGACTAACTGGTAATACTTCCAATGTATTGCACTTTATTCACTCTACATTGAGGAAACCAAACATAGATTGGGCAGAACAGTTCCATTCAGTTCATAGGCATGATCCTGAGCTCATCACATGCCACTTTAAATTTCTATCCCAGTCCCACTCTGTCATCATTGCCAGCAGTTTCTACACTGTTCTACAATACTTAAAGAACAGCACCACATCATTCAATTAGGCAGTTATAGCTTTCTGCATTAAACATTGAGTTCAACAGTTTCAAACCATAACCTCTCTCACTTTAGTTTTGATTGTTTTTGGACTACAGCCATTAATGTTGCTTCAATTGCATTTACTTTAACCCAAATTTGTGTTTTTTTTAAACTTGACCCATTAAAATCTTCTTTGTCTTGCCACAAGAAATCTATGTTATTGTTTGATCTCTTCTGCCTCCTACCTGTCGCAGACTTTCACCTTTTGTTCTTTCCTCCTTCCCCTGCCCCATACTAGCTTGAGACAGGTTGCATCTCAGATCTTTCCCAATACTGATGAAAGATCATCAAAATGACATTATTTTTGTTTGCTTTTATAGATGCAACCTTACCTGCTTGTATGTTTCTAGCATTTTCTGCTTTTATTTAAGATTTTCAACATGCACAGTACGTTGCTTTGATTTAGCAAGATCTGCCCCTAAACCCTGTGCCATAATTTTTACCGCAAACAGTAAAAATATTTTTCCTACCTCTGCCATAGAAAATGCTAAATATTATCATCAAAATACCTAGTTCATCTGTTGAACTTCAACAGACTGTTCTTGTGAATTTGTGGACTCTGGTTAAGTATTTTCCATAAAAAATCCATCGCATGATCTGAAATATTTCAAGTTTGCAGGTACAGAAAAAAATGACTACAACAAGTTGCAACACACAAAGACACTAGGAGCAGAAATAGGCCATTCCACTGTTTGAACCTGTTCTACTATTCATGACAATCATGACTGATCCTTTAACTCAACGGCCATATTCCCACTTTCTCTCTTTACACCTTCATGTTTTAAAATCTAAAAATACATCTGTTTCTTGAACATATTCTGTGGCTTAGCTTCCACAGCTTTCTGTCATAGAGAATTCCGTAAGTTCATTACTCTCTGACTCAAGAAACCTTTCCTCATCTCAGTCCTAAATGGTCCACTCCGTTTCTCTACACTGGTTCTAGACTCAAAACCAGAGAACACATTCTTTTTGCATTCAGTCTGTCCATCTCTTTTAGAATTTTATATGTTTCAATCAGATGCCCTTTGATCCATCTACATTCTCATGAATTTAGGCCCAATTAAACCAGTCTCTCTTCACTGAGTAGTCCTGCCAGCGTCGGTATCAGGTTATTGAACCTCCATGGCATGTCTAACATTTCTTAGGTAAGGAGACCAAAACTGCACACATTACTCCAGGTGTGCTCTCACCAAGGCCCTGTATAACTGTAGAAGCATTGCTTCTGAACTCAAATCCTCAACAAGTGGGATAATTCATTGAAACTCACTATTGCCAACTTAGTACCAACACAGTCAGTGCTCTTGTCTTTTCTTCATTCTTCTTTCAAAATTAACTTTCTTCCTGTATTCTTCTGTCACCAAGTCCATTGTTTTCTCCTTCATTCTTGGTCAGAAGAAGTTTATCTGTCTTTTATACAGGTGTAAAAAAAAATCCATTTTCGACTTGGCTCTGAACTTGCAAGATGGTTTTGTTTTTGCCTCGTGCTGACTGTTACCTGCTACTTTATCTCATGATTGCTTTAAATTTTATTTTATTTTACACTGAACGAGGCATATTTTAATTTCCTTTATCCACTATTTTTGTATATTTATCAAATTTATTCCAATTTTCCTTATCCTGGCACCTTCAGCTAATTTAATGGACGTAGGAGAGAGTGACGCTCGACTTGGGTGGAGATCCAAAACAAGCACTGCAAAGCTGTAACAGTTATCTTCAATAGGAATAAATATCAAGCAGCCAATAAAATAGACAGCAACACCAGTTTCACTCCTGCAATCTGCTACTATCAATGCTTGGAGTCATTTGCTGGGAGATGGCAAAATCATTTGGACGCTTCCTTTTGAGATTTCCCTACTCTGACCGGAAATTGAGATGAGTGCATCCCAAGGTTTACATGTATACCAGATTCTGGATATTCAAAGAGAGACACATAAATTTCCCACTTATGCTCCAATTATAAAGTGCATACAATGCAAGTCTATAGTTTACACACTGGAAATTTCACTGATTGGACTTAATTGTAGTTATTTGGATAATAAAGCCATTAATTTACAAATGCCAGGTAACTGACCTGAAAATACTGCCATTTAATATATTTTGTTTATATTTTGATAAAACATTCAAAAATACCATCCTCTTTTGCTTCTGTCTAAATCTGTATTATTTTGTTTTCCAAGAAGTACAACAGATAAAAATTTGTTAAATTGAAATTATATAGATTTAGGGCGGCAATTTCTTCTTCCTTGAGCAGAATGGGCAATGTCGTGAAATATTGGAAAATATAGCAAAAATGAAGAAAAAATTAATAATCTGAACTTAAAGAAAAGAATTTCTGATCTCCCCTTCAATTTTAAAATCTCGATAATGAAACCTTATTTCCATATATTCGTATCTCATTATTAGCCCTGATTATCTCATCTCTATGCAGCATTTAATTCTCCTCTCTTTACCCACAAAACCTAGATGCTGCAAACTTTGATTTTCTCAGAAGAGAAAATGCATTTCTGTTAGTTGTTAAACTATTACAGAAGTGGCTACATGCAAAAAGACAATACCGAAGAGGGTACATTTTGCAACTCTTGTGATACATCAGTACTCAAGTATGCATGGAAATTGAGAGCCTGGCTCTAATCCAGTAGCAAATTGCAATAAAACTACTAAATTTAACAGTGTGTAAAGAAAAGAAAATCCAAGTGTCCTCACTACAACTATATCATCAAACCTTTTCATACAGAACTGATGTAGCCAATATATATTAAACTCAAGGAGGCATAGGCTATCACAAGGCAGTTGGCATCACTTTACTTGATTAAACAGAAAAGGGAAGTCAAACGTCTGATAATAAACAACATCTTATTTTATTAATTAATTTTAAAATTTGAAAGGCCCACGTTTCCTTAATTACATAAATGAGCGAACAATACAGCTATTTAACAGCATGTAACATCCTTTCATCTTCCTAGGCAAGAGAAATTTGAACAACAAAAATACTATGTGTCTCAATCATGGCACAATGCATATTGTGGCAACACACATCACTAGTGCTGTTAATAGCTGTTCTGAGAATAATGATACTGAGAGCATTTTACAAGGGAAAACAAGCATCTCCATAATACTAGGCATCAAATAACTTAAAAGCTATTACAAGTACTTATAAGTTAATGAGAAAATCCACACATTCAATGTCCTTTTTTTTGAACAAAAAGACATACCACACAAAAGTGAACTGGAAACATGTATATGTACGATTTTGGATAGATTATTCTTCTGCCAACACTATAGCAGAATACTTAACAGTCCTCGCTTCTGACGATTGAAAACATATATAATATATATCCACACTACTGTAAAACTTAATATTACACCTTGCACAACCTCTTCCAGTCTTTCTTGCTCTTGTTATGGTTATGCTACAGCTAGAACACATTACTTTTGCCAGCCTTCCTTCTGGTAATGACCATCACCACTTTCCATTTCATGTTCACGCACAGTGGCTTTCAGTCCCTCTCTACTGTAGTAAAGTATAAAAACAGCAACAGAGACCAGTTGGCCTGAATGTCCTGTTTCCTCTGCTGTAAGTTCATTGAAATTCTGTGTAACCTCCTCCAGCATTTCATATTTCTGAAAATTCCACGCTCATTTAACTCTGGCCTCTTGTGCATCTCTCTCTTCTTTGCTCTATCCTAAGTGGTTTTGCTTTTAGACAACTTGGTCTTGAATCTCTCTGCCTCTTCACTCTCTCCTTTAAAACAGAAAATATAGCATGGAAACTATTCATATGGTCCTATTCGTCTACTCAGCGTATGCAGAAAACCAGTCCGCACTCACCTACTATGTCAAATCCTTCCTGAAAATTCTTGTCTTCCTTTCACCTTCATGTCTTTATCTAGCTTCCCTTTAGAGACAAAAGTTCCAGTTGAGTTAACCACTCCATGAAGGGGCAAGTTCCACATTCTTCCAACTCTCTAGGTAATGACATTTCTCCTGATTGTTTAACTGAAATTATAGATAATCTTAGAACAATGGCCCTTCAATTTGATCCCCCAAGAAACATGAGAAGAATGCCCATGTAGAAACAGTCTGCAGTTGTCTCTTTAAATAATTTAAAAGCCTTGTCAAAGCATGTCTCTTAAACAAAGCTTTTGACCAGCTGTCCTGGAATGGGGCGATGCAGTGGCTCAGTGGTTAGCACCACTGTCTCACGGCACCAGGGACCTGGGTTTGATTCCAGCCTTAGCTGACTATCTGTGTAGCGTTCTCCCTATGTCTGTGTGGGTTTCCGCTGGGTGGTCTAGCTCCCTTTCAGTCCAGAGATGTGCAGGTTAGGTGGATTTGCCATGCTACATTGTATGTAGTGTTCAGGGATGAGCAGGCTGGGTGGATTAGCCAAGGCAAATGCAGGATTACAGGGATATAGTGGTGGTTGGGGCTGGGTCTGGGGGTGCGTCGGGATGCACTTCAGTGTCAGGTAGTCTTGGTGGCAGAATGGCCTCCTTTCACACTTGTAGGGGTTCTACGGTTCTAACCATTCTCACTGTATTCTGAGGAAGAGTCACTGGACCTGAAACGTCGACTCTGTTTATTCTCTACAGATGCTGCCAAACCTGCTCAGTTTCTGTTTTTGTTAAGTCTTCACTGGTTCAGTTTTGTCTCATTATGCTTTTACATTGTGCTTGCGCCATTTTACTATTTTAAAGGCGCTGCATAAACACAAGTTATCTTTTTTGACACCAGTGATACATCATAAAGTCGCATGGCAGGAGAGTTGCAAGTGCCTGACACCATCAAGACCTTTGGGTGCTCACACCACTGGCACCGTATTTAAAGCCCAGCTGCACACTATTTCTGGGGCTGACAGCCAGGAATGGGCAATCACTGTGGTAGTCAATCATCACCACCCCAAAAAATGCCCAAAAAGGCAAGTTAACTCCCTGCTTTTCAGAGTCCTGGAGATGCTGCTAGACGGAGAGGTGGAGAGGAGGGCAGTGCCCTGTCCTGCAGACTCCCAAAGGAGGCTGTATCACCAGATACAACCAGCCTGGGCACAAATAGTGTCCCAGATCAGTGCTGAGTCCTGGGTAAGATGCAAAGCACAGCAGTTCAGGGAGAAGGTTAACGATCTGTTGCGTTCCACAAGGCTAAGTGTCATCAACTTCTCTGTTACTTCACACTCAAAAAGCCATCACTCACTCTAACTCTAAAAATATTCACCTGGAAGCAATTCCAATCAGATTTTCATTAAATTGTTCCTTAGAGCACATAGTGACCTCAAGAAATTAACAATTAATTTACTGTCTTTGATGCAGAAATAAAGTTCCAAGGGACTTCACAGAAGCGTAAAGGTGAACAGTGAACTAAAGGAGGACAGAATGGGAAAGGTAACTGAAATCTTGTCGAAGGAGCAGCTAATTCTATTGCAGGATAGTTTATCAAACATGATTTTTTTTCACAAAGCTATATTGACTCTGCTGATTTTTATGACCATTTTCCAAATGTCTTACTACCACTACTTCCCGAATAGATTCAAGCATTTTACTGTGACAGATGTTGGATTGTTCTGTCATACTTCTTTCTTGAATAGCAGCGTTACATTTGTAGCCTTACAGTCTGCTGTAACATTTACAGAAGCAAAGGATTCTGGAAGATTATAACCAATGCATTATTACCTCTGCAGCCATTTTCTTTAAGACCCTAGGATGCAGGTTTTCAAGTCTAGGGTACTTTGCAGCCATTCAGTCATTAATTTTCTCTGTACAGGGTACATTTTCTTCAGCGGTCATGAATGTTTTAAGTTTCTCCCTGCCTCTGTCTTTTATTTTTCTACTATTTTTGTGATTCTTCCCTTCAATTTTATATCTTCCTTAACCTTCTTAGTTAGCCACAAATGGTATACCCTTCTGGCAGAGTCCATCTTCCTCAATGGAATATATCTTTGTTGAAATATCTCCTTAAAAGTCTACTACTGCATTTCTGTCAGCTTATCTTTTAACCTATTTTCCCATTACACTTGAGCAGACTTTCCTTGCAATTGTCTTTATTTAAGTCTAAGGCACAATTTTCAGGTTCATGTCCATCAACCTTGAACTGTGTGTGAAATTTTACCACGTTATGATCATCCTTATCTATTACATCATTAATTATTACTGTCTGATTATACGTTACCTGGTCTAAAATACATATTCTGTGTTTGGTTCCAGAATCCATTGCTTTAAAAAAATCCTGAAAACACCCAATCAATTCATGCTCTGTGCAAATTTGATGCATTGAATTTACATTAAGATTAAAATCACCCACAATTATTGCAATATCTTTCTAATGAGTCACCATTATTTCATGATTTAGACTCCGTCCTATAGTGTAGCTACCTACCATCAGGGAATCCTTAAACTCAAATTCATGATTTATATCCATAGCTACTTCTTATCACCACCAAACTGATCTCCTGAACAAGATGATTTCTCATTACTTTATTGATGTCATTCTTCACTTACAGTGCCACCCCACCCCATTTCCCTTCTTCCTTTCCTTCCAAAATGTCAAGTTGAATATTCAAACCACAACTGTGATTATTTTGCTGCATACCATATTGTACTCATTTATTACTATTTATGCTATGAATTCATTAATCTTGTTATCAATGCTTATTCATCCTGATAAAAAGACTTTATTCATTTTATCAGTGTTCTCCACTCTGACCTTATTTGCTGGTACACTCTTAGGTTTGTATGCTTTGACCCTTCTTGTCACTCTGGTAATCATTATCCCCATTGTTACCCTACTGCCTTGTTTTTCTCTCTAACTTTCAAAATTGCCCAGCACATAAACCCTCCCACCAAATATTTAGTGTAAACCCCTTGTAACATTATTTGAAAGGGCCTTGGTCTTAGTGTAGTTCAGGTGATGACCATCCCCATGGTACAGTTCCCTGATACAATGTCACGTGAATCAAAAAACATTACTTTCAACATTTTTACATTAATCTGATTTATCCTATTCTAATTTTCTACAGGCTCAGATAAGGATTCAAGGACTGTTACTTTTGTTGTTGTGTTTGTTATAGATGTGGAGATGTTGGTGTTGGACTGCGGTGGACAAAGTCAGAAGTCACATGACACAAGGTTATGGTCCAACAGGTTCATTTAAGATCACAAGCTTTCGGAGTACTGTTCCAGCGTCAGGTGAAGTGACACTTCAGCTGAAGGGCTGAGGGGAAGTCAATACAGTTTGAAAGTCAAGTAACAGAACACAAGAGTAAAGAAACAACCAGGAATCCTACTTCAGGTACAACAAGCATTTAGGTTAGGGTAAGGCCAACTTTAACATGATGAGACAGAGACTATCAATAGTAAACTGGGCAAATCTGCTCAGGGATGAAACAACAGAAGAGTGGAGGGTGTTTAAAGAGACATTTAACATAATACAAGTTTATTCCCTTGAGAGGGAAAAGTTCTCTTCACAGAAAAAGAACAGCCATGGTCAATTAAAGAGATAAGGGGCAGCATAAAAAAGGGCTCAGAGAAATGCAGAAAACAGCACAGATCCTGCTGAATGCGCAGGATATAAAGATCAGCAATGGGCTACGAAGCAGCTTCTAAAAGCTACTAAAAGGGACTATGAAAGGAAACTTGCAAGGGACATCAAAATCAATAGAAAGGAATTTTATAGCTACATAAAGGGAAAGCAGATGGTCAGAAGCAATGTTGGCCCACTAAAGACTGAAAGTGAACATTGCCAATGATAATGGGGAAATGGCAGATATGCTGAATAATTATTTTGCCTCGCAATTTACAGTAGAAAAGAGGGGGTTCTTGATCAGATGGGCCAATGGGCCAAGGAGTGACAAATGGAGTTTAATTTAGATAAATGTGAGGTGCTGCATTTTGGAAAGACAAATCGGGGCAGGGCTTATACACTTAATGGCAAGGTCCTGGGGAGTGTTGCTAAACAAAGAGGTCTTGGAGTGCAGGTTCATCGTTCCTTGAAAGTGAAGTCGCAAGTAGATAGGATAGTGAAGAAAGCATTTGATATACTTGCCATTATTGGTCAGTGCATTGCGTAAAGGAGTTGGGAGGTCATGTTATGGCTGTACAGGACATTGCTTTGGCCAGTTTTGGAGAACTGCATACAATTCGGGCCTCCCTTCTATGGGAAGCAGGTTGTGAAACAGGAAAGGGTTCAGAAAAGATTTACAAGGATGGTCAGAGACAGCAAGAACTGCAGATGCTGGAGTCAGAGATGACACAGTGTGGAGGTGGAGGAACACAGCAGGCCAGGCAGCACCAGAGGAGCAGGAAAGTTGATGTTTAAGGTCGGGACCCCTCTTCAGAAAAAGTTTACGAACATGTTGCCAAGGTTGGAGGGCTTGAGGTAAGGGGAGAGGCAGAATAGCCTGGGGCTATTTTCCCTGGAGTGTCAGAGGCTGAGGGGTGACCTTATTGGAGCTTGTAAAATCAAGAGGGGCATGGATAGGATAAATAGGCAAGGTCTTTTCCCCGGGATGGGGGAATCCAAAACTAGAGGGCATAGGTTTAAGGTGAGAGGGGAAAGATTTGAAAGGGACCTAAAGGGCAACTTTTTCACACAGAGGGTGGCGTGTCGTGGAGGCTGCACGATTACAACATTTAAAAGGCATCTGGATGGGTATATGAATAGGAAGGATTTAGAGGGATATGGGCCAAATGCTGGTAAATGGGACTAGATTTATTTAGGATATCTGGTTGGCATGGACGAGTTGGATCGAAGAGTCTGTTTCTGTGCTGTATATCTCTATGACTCTAGTTACATGGATGGGAGAGGTTCAGTGGGATATGTGCCAAATGCAGGCAAATTGGATTAGCTCAGTTTAAGAGACCTGGTCAGCATAGACAAGTTGGGCTGAAGGGTCTGTTTTCATACTGTATAACTCTATGATAGCCTGCTGAAAGTCCCCACAAAATTAAAAGTGAATCGGGGCCAGGGAGTGAATTAACGGCTGTAATGAGGAAATCAATGGTAAAAGAGAGTGATGAATCCCTGAGACCTGATGGTTTCCATCCTAGAGTGTTAAAGGAAAAAAGGAGCACTTTGTAGATCTGTAACTAAAGTCTTTCAGAATTCCCTAGATGCATGAACCATCCGTTCGGATTAGAAAATTGCGCATGCCACTGTCCATTTTAAGAAGGGCACAAAAGGAAACCCCAGAGAACTACAGACCAGTGAGCCTGATGTCTGCGGTGGGGGATTGTTGGAGTCTATACTTAAAGATGGGGAAACCGAACACCATGAAAATTTCACTTAATCAGAGAGAGGTCAGCATGGATTTATGATTCGGTAGGTCATGCCTGACAAACTTCGTTGAATTTCTTGAAGAGATGACTAAGGTAGTGGATAGAGGAATATCTATGGATGTTGTTTATATGGACTTCCAGAAGGCATTTGATAAAGTCCCAAAGACACTGTTAACTAAGGTAGAAGCCCATTGAGTTGAAAGCAAATTAAAGATATAGCTAGGAAATTGGCTGAGTTGCAGGTGACAGAAAGTAGGGATAATGGGTAGGTATTCAAATTGACAGGATGTGACCAGTGGTGTCCCACAACTGTTAGGGCCTCAGTCATTCATGTTATTTCTTAACAATGGCATATGGATAATGGCATAGAAAGTCATATACCCAAATTTGCTGCTGACAAAGGTCGGATAGCACAGTAAGGATGACAGCATATAATTGCAAAGGAATATTGATACTGTGAATGGACAAAACTGTGGCAGATGTAGTTCAATGTCAGCAAATGTGATGGTATCCAGTTTGCACCGAAAAAGGATGGACAGGGTACTTTCTAGAATGCATGATGTTAGATACAATGAATGTTCAAAGAGACTTGGGGGTTCAGATGCACTGATCTTAAGATGTCACAAACTGGTGCGGATAATAATCAAGAAAGCTAATGGAGGACTGGAGTACAAGAATGCAGAAGTTAAGCTACAGCTACACAGAACCCTGGTTAGACCCCACTTGGAGTACTGCAAGCAGATCTGGGCACCACATTTTAGGATGAATATTTTGGCTTTGCAGGGAGTAAAATGTAGGTTTACAAGAATAATACCTGGACTTCAGGGTTAAGTTATGGAAAAATTATACAAATTAGGTTTTCTCCAGAATTTAGAAGGTTAAGGGATGATCTGATCGATGTCTTCAAGATATTAACTAGAAAAGACAGGTAGATAAAGGTAAACTATTCCCATTGGTTGGGGATTCTACAGCCTGAGAATTAGGGCCAGGCCATTCAGTAGAGATGTCAGGAAGGACTTCTACACACAAGGGTTATCAGATGTTTGGAACTGTCTTCCACAAATGGCAGTGGAAACTGGATCAGTTATACATTTTAAATCTGAAATTGACAATTTCTTGTTCAGCAAAGGTATTAAGAGATAAAGGCCAAAAGCAGGTATACAGAGTTTGGCCACAGATCAGCCATAATCTCACTGAATGGTGGAACAGGCTCAAGGGGCTGAACGGCTGATTTCTGTTCCTATGTTTTATATGTACATAATTAATATGGTTCTACTGATTAAACACTGACCTTTTAAAACTCCTACACTTACATGCAAACAAATACAGGCGAACAATAAAAAATTGGTTTTATGGGTTGAGGGGTAAAGTCTGAGAGCCAAAATTCAATAGCATCAATCCAAAGGGTTCACCGAGATAATCCTTTTGGCTTGCCAAAACTTTATGTTCTTCAGTTTTTTTCTAAATGTTTCTTCACTTCTTCATGAGAGACACAGGGCAATTGAAACACTAACGGCAAAGTCTCCTACTTACTGATTAAAGGTAATAGCTCTAGTGGGAGAAAATAACTGGCTTTCATCAGACTTCCAGTAGCTTTACTACAGAGAATGAGATAGACCACCTGCCCTTCCAGAGGTCAGAAAGCTTCTCAATGTATCATTCACACCCACAAGCTGTTCAGCTCTCCAGGAACCAAATAGAGAGTTATTCTCAAGTTGATGACCTCTGGAATCCATGTCTGCTCACAATAGCACAAACCAAATACAGTAACTGTTTTAACCAGGACCTATGGGACCAGGAATGTGCTAGTTGATCAAATACTCTAATTGGTCAAGAGGTCCACATAACTGTAGTAAACCCTGACCAAGTGGAGCTTCAAGACATCAACATTCTGAAAAAAAATCTATGTAAAAACATCAATATACATCCTAAAATCAATGTTAAAAACACAGTTAAGTAATAGAAAAGTAATGTAGGGGGAGTTAACATACATGACTGTTCTATTTTGTTTACTGCATAACTCCTCAGGACATTGTGGTAGATTGCATTATTTAAGGTATATAATTTTTGCAGGCTGTGAAAATCAAGGTTTTAATGCGGACTTGGGAGAGTACCGTCCCACTCTATAAGACTTTTTTTTTAAAAAGGTATTATCATTTTAGTGTCAGTCTGTGTCAATTCTTTTCAGGTTTAGGCCATATGTAGACCAGGCCTATGTGGAGGTCCTAACATCTATTTTGGATAGGGGTCTGGATGTTTCTATTGATGCTTGCACCAACATGCAGCGCAATGCACCTATGGGTAGACTGTGTACATGTATGACGCGCACTAGGCTGCCCTGTTCAGTACTGATTTTACACCTGAGAAATGGGGATGAGTAATGAAAGTGCCAGATCTCCATGGCTTTCCAATCTACCCACTTCGCTCTCCCCATGCTCCCAAAAACAGGGTAGTCTGTGCCCTTTTCTCCATACTGTCTCCCTTCTCCTTCAATGTCACGAACCTGATCTTCCTCTGTGCAATTGTATGACTATTATCATTACTGTTCTAAGGATTTGTAATTGAAAGGGATTACCCTTCACTCATATAGATTGGCAATGACATCAGGTACATGGAGTGATTCAGCTGAGGTTACAAAATACCAGATCTGTTCTGCCCAATTTTTATTCATATTTATTCTTTTCCCAGCAGGTGGCTGAATTTCTGACTTCAATTATCTTTGAAGAGCTCCTGTAGTCCTTCATTGATTATTCTTTATTTTTCATCTTTAAATCCTTCATAAATGCAGTTCGTTGAAGAGACTGTTGTGCAATGTTTTTCTGCATCAGATTTTAAATAACCTTTTGAAAGGCCATACTCAGCAACTTTTCCATTGACGCCAAAGGGTAATTTTCAGATTGATGAATGGAAAGAAAAATTAAGCAATTTCTGAAAAAAGTTGCCCATCTTGCAATGCCAATTTTATTGTTCACCAGCAAGTTGCAAATTACCTTGTCAGACATCCTCCATCACTTCCTCTGGCAGCTCATTCCATACACGCACCACCCTCTGCATGAAAAGGTTGCCTCTTAGGTCCATTTTATAGCTTTCCCCTATCATGCTAGACCTATGACCTCTAGTTTTGGACTCCCCTACCCTTTGTGTCACCTAAAAACTAGCCTGATTACCTGTGTACGGACTAATGAGATCACAGAAAGGTGATGGTAGGCTAATCTGGCTTAAAACAGTATGATGTAAACTGTGGGATTTATGTTTTTTAATGTCATTTGTTGTAAGTTTTGTTTTGGGTTAGTAACCAATGGGTTTTTCGCATCTGAAGTTAAGAATCAACTTTAAATAGTTCTATAGCCACGGCAAATTCTTTGAATACAGCTTTTGAGGTCTGACTATAGAGTTAATGAGATTTCTGCACCACCAACAGACTTTTGTTTATTTTGACTGCTTTGTGATCCAGAAAGGTAAATAATAGCACCTTGATGTTTGTTACAGTATTCTTTTTAAGGTTATAGAAACACCTATTGCTTTTTTTTAGCTTATATGTTTGAGTTTGGAGTAATTCTGCAAAGAGCAGTGCTCCTAGAATAGAAATTCAAATAATGAACTAAGTTAAAGTGGAGAATTACAGTTAGCCTGAGACCAGAGGTGTTGTGTAAAACCCTGAAGAGCTTGCTTTTAACTGAGTACATTTAAGCAGGTGTATGATAGCTCCACGAAGTTATCTGCATATCCAGGCTAAAAATTGAAGTCACAAGTTACTTAAACCAACATACTCGTTAGAACAGGAGTTCTGAAGTCAATATCACAGAAACCTTAAAGTGTGGAAACAGGCCATTCAGCCCAACAAGTCCACACTGACGCTCAAAGAACATCCCACCAGACTTAACCCCTATCCTATCCCTGTAACCTTGCATTTCCCATGGCTACCCCACTTAATCTACACATCCCTGGACATTATGGGCTATTAGCATGGCCAATCCACCTAACCTGCACACCTTTGGTTTGTGAGAGGAAACCGGAGCACCCAGAGGAAATCCACATAAACACCAGGAGAATGTGCAAACTCCACACAGACAGTTGCCCAAGTCTGGAATCAAACCCGAGTCCCTGGCGCTATGAGGCAGCAGTGCTTACCACTGTGCCACCCGTGATTGTGCTGTACAAATGGTATTTTGGGTGCTGTGGCAGGAATCGGTGTGATCTGGGTATGATACAAAAACTGTTTATTTTAATTTAATATATAGAAGTGTGTTTTGGCATTGTACTTTTACTGTGTGTTTAAAAATCTTTGAATTGATATATGAGTAGACAGCTTGGATTATTCCATTTTACCTTCATTTATTTTGTTTTTCTGTTGAAAGATTGAGTGTTTATGTTTCAGAAACAGGCTACTTATTAAAACTGAAACAAGTCAAAATATGATCTATCAAGCCAGGTTTTTGTCTGAGATCAGGCTTGTCCAGTAACTGCATCAATTTGGATCATAACAACAGTCAGATACAACAAATTTGGTATGACAAACAGTTTGGCAACAAAATTCCTCAAATGCACATGTTCAACAACATGTATCTTTAGCAGTATTCTATCAGGAAGTAACTGCAATTGTTTACTCAAGGTATTGTCTCTCATGCAGGAGAATGATCCTCTTCAGCTGTAAAAAGTGCCTGTGCAATGCTGTTGTTGGCAAGGGACTTGGTGGAGACATGTGGTGTATGAATTACTGATGTAATCAGTATTCAGTGTAATCAGTGAATTACTGATGTAATTCTACATCACTATGCTGATTCAATATTCTAGCCCTGCAGTACCTTTGTTACTTCAAAATATTTTATCAGGTTCACTAATTGCCCAAACTAGCAATCAGCAACAAACACTGGCCATGCGTGTATCCTGAGAATGTTTTTTAAGAAATTGGATAAAGAAAGCGTTATCTTTGGTAAAGTAAGCAGAAGCCACCATCTTTCCTCTTCTGCTGAATTGAAGTTTCCATCAATTATCGAAACAAACAAAAACTCCCCAACACAAACAAGCAATGTCCTCCCTGGCTTCCTGGGCTCTTTATTAATTGTTGGTAATCCTGATAAATCACAGCTCAGACATACAGGATATGGCTATGGGCTCTATGTTGAGACTGCAATTGTGACGTGGGATGACCTAATTAAATACATGTACACAGTTCACTATCCATCCAAAAAATTGTTTATCTTCAGTATATTTTTTACTTGATTTTTCTAAGAATTCAATTAATTAGTGATGTATGAAGTATGTTAATAAGTTTGTTCTTCACTTTCTTGGTAATAATGGAAATCATATTCTGGACAATTATATTTATAGTCTGGCAGCTATAACTTGTGAAGGAATAAATAGGTGTAAAACTGTCTGTAAATTCTATTCACTGTTTCTTGGCTCGCAATGTTGTGAAATGTGATTTGATTTTAGTCTCTATTTATTATCAACAATTAACGTCAGTTTTAGAATTTAAATGTAGTTGTGTTTCAACTGAATTAAAACTTAAAACAAGGTAAGCATGTTAAATTTAATAGAAATAGCAGGATGTTTGGTAATTTGATTATGGAATTGAAATCACAATGTGCCTTTCAGATTCTGATGCCCAAATACTATGGGCTGAATTTTATTGTCTCCCATGGATATTAAAATAGGCAGGCAGACCTGTAAAATAGAGTCCCATGCCACCACCATCCTTTACAGATGACCTTCAAATTGATAATCAATATCCAGTAAAGGGCTCCATTTTGCCACAGCTCTGATTTAACAAGTGAGAGAAAAGGCCGGCACTAAATGTGTAAGCTGTGTGACAATCTAATTTCTGAAGAAGGGTCTAGGCCCAAAATGTCAGCTTTCCTGCTCCTCTGATGCTGCTTGGCCTGCTGTGTTCATCCAGCTCTACACCTTGTTATCTCTGACAATCTAATGTGACAGATTTAGCTTCGTGAGCTGCTGCTGAGTGAAATAGGGAGGTGCCTTCATCCCAGCATTACACCAGCATCCCAACAACTTTGTCTTTCCAAATTGAGCTTCCCGCATCCCGTCCAGCATGCCCTCACCCACTTAGTCAGAACCTATTGACCTGAATCCAGAGTGGATTTATATCAGGTTGAGGACATCAAGCTGTGGTACCTCATCCTTGCAGGGTTCCTGCAATACCTACATGACCACTGATCCCAGTGGGATGTAAAGCCTCTGGCTTTCTATTTGCTAGCAGTTCCATTAGCAAGGACTCTGCTGGAGATGCATCTTAAGTCCTGCCTCATACTCATCCTCATTAAAGGATCACCACCCAATATGTTAAAAGCAGGTTGAGATGGCCAAAAAAATCATGGACTGCAGACAGCCAACCTTCATACAATCCAGCCTAATTAAACAGGAATAAGATCTTACAAGTTTTATATTGGTTTTTCCTTTTTATTCACTCATGGGACATGGGTGTCACTGGCTGGCCAGCATTTGTTGCTCATCCCTAGTTGCCCCTTGAGAAGCTGGTGGTGAGCTGCCTTCTTGAACTGCTGCAGTCCATGTGCTGTACATAGACCCACAATGCCATTAGAGAGGGAATTCCAGGATTTTGACCCGGCAACAGTGAAGGAACAGTGATATATTTTCAAGTCAGGATGGTGAGTGGCTTGGAAGAAAATTTGCAGGTGGTAGCGTTCCCACGTATCTGCTGCCCTTGTCCTTTGAGATGGCACTGGTCATGGGTTTGGAAGGTGCTGTGTGAGGGTTTTTTGGTGAACTTTTGCAGTGCATCTTGAATTCTGCTATTGGGTTTCAATGGTGGATGGAGTGGATGCTTGGGAATGTGCCAATCAAGCAGGCTGCTTTGTCCTGGGTGTTGTATAGCTTCCTGAGTGTTGTTGGAGCTGCACCCTTCCAGGCAAGTGGGGAGTATTCTATCACACCCCTAAATTGCACCTTGTAGCTGATGGACAGACTTTAGGGAATCAGGAAGTGAGTTGCTCCTAACATCTAACCTGCTGTTGCAGTCACTACATTTTTGTAATGAGTCCACTTGAGTTACTGGTCAATGGTAATCCCCAGAATGTTGTTAGTGGGCTTTTCAATTATGGTAATGCTATTGAATGTCAAGGGGCAATTGGTTAGATTGTCTCTTAGTGAAATTAGTCATTGCCTGGCATTTTGTGTGGCACAAATGTTACTTGCTGCCTTTCAGTCCAAGCCACGACATTGCCCAGATCTTGCTGCATTTGGGCATGGACTACATCGGAATCTGAGGAGTCACGAATGGTGTTGAACATTAGGCAATCATTAGCGAAAATCCCCACTGCTAACACTTGTAATGGAGGGAAGGTCATTGATGAAGCAGCTGAAGGCGGCTGGGGCTAGGACACGATCCTGAGATTCTCCTGCAGAGATGTCCTGGAGCTGAGATGACTGACCTCCAACAACCACAACTACCCTTCTATTTGCCAGGTATGACAGCAACCACTGGAGAGATTGCCCCCTGATTTCCACTAACTCCTGTTTTGCGAGGGCTCTTTAATGTCACACTTGTCAAATATGGCCTGGATGTCAACGGCTCTCACTCTTACCTCACCTCTGGATTCAGCAGTTTTGGCTGTGAAGAGGTTCAGGACTAAAGAATATAGTTGGATGTGTGACAGTCTACAATACACCAATGATGTGTAGCAATATCTTCAAAGCAGAGATAACCAGTTAATTACAAAAGCTTCTTCATTAAAATCTTTTACTGAAATATATGGAAAGGACTTTGGATGACTGTATAATGAGCAGTAAAATTTTCATCATCATTAATGCACGACACTATGTTACAAGTTAGCTGATGAATTCTGGCAGTATTTAAGATTATGTATATCAAAAGAGAATTCAAAACACGGTATCATTTGATTTAAGGCATTTTAAGGTGTTTGATAAGGTTCCCCATGGCAGGCTGATGGAGAAAGTGAAGTCGCATGGGGTCCAGGGTGTGCTAGCTAGATGGATAAAAAACTGGCTCGGCAACAGGAGACAGACAGTAGTAGTGGAAGGGGGTATCTCAAATTGGAGACCTGTGACCAGTGGTGTCCCACAGGGATCTGTGCTGGGACCACTGTTGTTGGTGATATACGTAAATGACTTGGAGGAAGGTATAGGTGGTCTGATTAGCAAGTTTGCAGATGACATGAAGATTGGTGGAGTAGCAGATAGTGAAGGGGACTGTCAGAGATTACAGCAGAATATAGATAGATTGGAGAGTTGGGCAGATAAATGGCAGATGGAGTTCGATCCAGGCAAATGCGAGGTGATGTATTTTGGAAGATCTAATTCAAGAGAAAACTATATAGTAAATGGAAAAGTCCTGGGAAAATTGATGTACAGAGAGATCTGGGTGTTCAGGTCCATTGTTCCCTGAAGGTGGCAACGCAGGTCAATAGAGTGGTCAAGAAGGCATATGGCATGCTTTCCTTCATCGGACGGGGTATTGAGTACAAGAGTTGGCAGGTCATGTTACAGTTGTGTAAGACTTTGGTTCGGCCACATTTAGAGTACTGCGTACAGTTCTGGTCGCCACATTACCAAAAGGATGTGGATGCTTTGGAGACGGTGCAGAGGAGGTTCACCAGGATGTTGCCTGGTATGGAGGGCGCCAGCTATGAAGAAAGGTTGAGTAGACTAGGATTATTTTCATTAGAAAGATGGAGATTGAGGGGGGACCTGATTGAGGTCTACAAAATCATGAGGGGTATAGACAAGGTGGATAGCAAGAAGCTTTTTCCCAGAGTGGGGTCTCAATTACTAGGGGTCATGAGTTCAAAGTGAGTGGAGGAAAGTTTACGGGAGATATGCGTGGAAAGTTCTTTACGCAGAGGGTGGTGGGTGCCTGGAACACGTTGCCAGTGGAGGTGGTAGACATAGACACGTTAGTGTCTTTTAAGATGTATCTGGACAGGGAGCAAAGGGATACAGACCCTTAGAAAATAGATGACAGGTTTAGACAGAGGATCTCGATCGGCGCAGGCTTGGAGGGCTGAAGGGCCTGTTCCTGCGCTGTCATTTTCTTTGTTCTTTGTTGTATACTTGTCTCAGGTATAGGAAAAAATGTATTTTTAAAACTTTCATTATTGTAAATAGGTGTTTCCTCTTGAGGTGCATTTCCACAGCTTTAAAACTAGCTTTTGTTTTCATTAAATAAGCTTTAAGAAGCTCACTTCTTTGAAATTTCAATCGAACAGATTGTTTGTTTTATTTCTAATCTATACTGTTTCATCCCCCTGATTCTTTTTTAATCTGTGTTTGCTTTTGATTTTGTCTGCTTCTTTTACATCTTTAAGAAACCTTTAATGAGAACTTGGCTGGAATGAGCTTGTTTTTAAAAAGACAGAGAGCTTTAAGAGCATGACATATTTGTAATAAATGAAGGACGAACACCGAACTAGGGCTGCAGAAACTCACAAGTTAAAATGAAAGCTAAGGCATAATAGGAAAGACAGGTTCTGCGCATCCTGATCATTATCTCTATGCCTGCACTCGGAAGTTGTGTAAGCACAATCACTCTTTGATTTACTCCTGACAGAATATTGAAAATTTTGGAAAATCTCTAAAGATGATAAGCCAGAATACAAAGCACATGTACTTGGTTCTGCCAGTATCAAGTATCAAAATATTCTATATCAGCCTTTATCCTGCATAGCTTAATATATGCATGTGGGAAAAATATATTTTAGCTTGTGAAAAGCTCACAACTCCTTCACTTGTAGTGTGTTTGATTAAAAAAAACTTCAGAGTTACACAGCCCAAGGGCTCTCACAAAGTCAGAGATAGCTGTAGTCTTCAGTTATTCTGAGTGAAATACCTGCAAAACTTTTACTTAAGCTGTTTATTATTGGATATTCTGTTCAATTTCCCCAAGGATTCCACCTACCTTCTCCTTTGAGAATCCTGCCACTTTAAAACATTGGGGCGGTAAAGTACTCAGTGACCCGTTAAATATCAAAAGACACCAACTCTTCTTCGGCACTTAACAGAAGGCACAATATCTGTTTCCAAATTCGTTTTCGTGGTTTTGCTGCAATAATCCTACCACCCTGAGTGTTCTTTTTATTTAAATGTTGTTGAATTATATTTTATTTTGTTGACTTTTTAAAAAGTTAAGGCTGTCAAATCAATCCCCAAGGACAGGTCAGAAGAAAGAAAGTAAAATTACATTCTAGAATTCCAATTTAATACAATCAAAATGGCTCAGCTGGGAGAGTGAGGGGGTGGGTGGGGGGGGGGGGGAGTTGGGTGAGGGAAGATAAAAAAACAGCTTGCGATCCTAGGAAGAGAATAGTCCACGATATTCTGTGGAGCAGATGTGCTTGACAAAGTAAGTTACAAAAGAGAATTGACCTTTCTTTGACAGCCAGTTATTGGCTACTTATTCAGTTGGATACGAACAGAAAAGGCAAACTTCTGAGAGGAATTTTGAAACAAGCATGCAGCTTATCTGTTTCAGACCATCACAGAAAAGTCTGATTTTTAAATAATCTTTTTAAGGAATGTGGGCACGCAGTTTACTGCCAATCCATAATTGCCCAGGGGGCAGGTCAGAGTCAACCACATTGCTGTGGATCTGGAGTCACATGTAGACCAAACCAATAAGGATGGAAGCTTTCTTCCCTAAAGGACATTAGTGAAACACATGTCTCTTTTCAAACAATCAAACGTGCTTTCAGGGTCATCATTTGGCTAGCATTAAATCCACATCTTTATGAACTCAGGTTTCATCATTTGCTATGGCGGGATTTGGATGCATCTCTCCAGAACATTAAACTAGAATTCTGAATGACCAGTCCAGCGAAGTCACTACTACACCATCATCTCTCCTTAAACTGTCAATGTCGATGTGACACTGAATATACATCAGATACTCATGGCATGCAGGACATGGCCTTGCAATACTGGATATTCCTGCCCACATTGTGACTAAAGGTTGGGCGCAACACTGCTTCATTTCTATTCCAACTCTTTATTAAATGCAACACGCAGGAGAATATAATACAGCATAGGAACAGACCCTTGCGCCCTCTAAGCCTGCACCAATTCCTAGTCCTTATTTAGACCTGCTACTTATTGCCCACTCACGGTTTCTGTCCCTCTGCTTGCCTCTCATTCACGTGTCCATGAAGATACGCCTTAAACGTTGCTAACGTGCCTACTTCCACCAACTCCACTGGCAGTGGATTCCAGGCACCCACCATGCTCTGTGTGAAAAATGTTCCCTACACTTCTATCCTAAACTTTCCCCCCCCTCACCTTGAACCTTTACCATCTTGTAGTTGACGTTTCCGCCCTGTCAAAAAGATTCTGACTATTTACCCTACCTATGCCTCTCATAATTTGGTAGACGTCTATCATGTTCCCCCTCAGCCTCTGCCTTTCCAGTGAAAACAATCGAGTTTACCCAACCTCTCCTTATGACTAAAACCCTCCAGACCAGGCAACATCCTGGTAAATCTTCTCTGAACCCTCTCAAAAGCATCCAGGTTCTTCTGGCAGTCTGGCAACCAGAACTGCACTCAATATTCCAAATGTTGCCTAATTAAAGTTTCAAACTGCTCTAAAATAACTTGCCAGCTTTTATATTCGATCCCCCACCTGATAAAGGCAAGCATGCTGTATGTCTTCTTGACCAGCTTATCCACTTGTGTTGCCACTTTCAGGGATCTTTGGATCTGTCAGGGCTCCTCAGAGTACTGCCATTTCTTGTATAATTCACACCTGAATTTGATCGTCCAAAATACATCACCTTGTAATTATCCAAATTAAACTCCACCTGCCATTCCTCTGCCCAAATTGGCAATCTATCTATATCCCGCTGCATCCTTTGACAATCCTCATCACTATATACAACTCCGCTAATTTTGGTGTCATCCTCCCTCCCGCTCTTGCTGCTGGCTCTTCCTGGAAGGAACATGCCTGAACCGAAGCTAGGTCCAGGAACTCCCACGCTCGATTTTAAATCTTCAAAGTTCTTTTTACTTATATTCAAGATTCATTGAAAGAAGGGGTAGATTTTACTACATTACATCCCTTTGGAAATTGACAGTGTGCATCACTGTACTGAACCACAGAGGTCAGCACATTTAGCAGGGTGTCTGTCCCTGTGAAAGTGCTTCGTTGTTGAGTTATTACTGTGTCCAAATCTCTAATTTTGCTGTGGACCCACAAAGGTCTAGGATCAAAGCACGAACTTGCTAAATCTACATGCCAATGTCTTTAATTTGTAAATTTAAAACACCATTCAATGGAACAAAGTGAGCTTTTTTTTGAAGCGGGGTGATAAAGAAAGTCACCTGCTCAGCATTATTATTTTCAATGGATCCTTTCTCCACTTCCCATAATAAATGTAATCCGTCTCTGTCACATTTTTTACATGGGGAAACATCAAATTTTCTCTTCAAAAATATTTTGTGTGCCTAGAGTTTTTTGCTCTTGAGTCATTACAGCTTTAACTAACCTTGTTCAGGGACTGGGGGTTTGGTTGTTGTAGATTTTATCTTGAGTGCTTCCTTGGCAGACATGTCACAGCAGGAACCTTTATTAGTATCCTGATCGCTGTCGGCTTGGTCACTGTCTCCATGTCCGCTGTCCCTCAAACTAACCCTCTCTGGATCTTTGAACGTGGAACTACTGTAACAAAAGACAGCACTGTTCATCACCACATCAGTTTTCAGTAATTTGGTGTGACTGAGCAATGTGGACAGGAATGCAAATGCAATTCCTGAGCAAGAAATTTAACAGGACTTACCTTTGAACAAACTGCTGCCTGCTGCCCATGTAATTGGGCTCTGTGGGAAAATTGTCTGTCTGTGAAGAATAGATGAAGAAATTTAGGATTATTGGTACATATTAAAATCTCCTAGAGTGAAACAAAATTTCCTATAGGAAGATGATTAATAATTTAAAAATTCATTTTTATCTTTAGGTTTGTTCAGTGCAATTCCTTTCAAAAAAAACTACCTCTGTAATTGCTTATCCCAAACAAACAGATTACCACAGGGCAAGAATTTTGCTGGTTTAGTGCGAATGTGAAAAAGCAAATTGTTCCTTATTTTGATAAATTTGAATTTCAGTGAGGATAAAATTAAGGAAAATGCTGGTTCTCCATTAACATCGAACGGTTCTGGGTGGGATTTTCAATTCATTATTATTATTATCACTTTACAATTTGGAATTATCTTCAATATTGCATTGGATTACTTTCAGAAGAAATGACACAATTCAAAGAATGGCACTGACAGCTTTCTTTTCTGACAGAGTGTGTTTAATTTTCTCTAGTAGAGATCTGGTTAATGTTTTTGTGTCAAATTTCTCTGAATTATTTATGAGCATTTAAAATAATTGGATAGATTACTTTGTATAACACACAGCAAATAATATATGACTGAAGTAGACTATGCTGAGACAAGGTTACACACAGCAGATGATGTTTGAACTTTCCAAGTAATCAAACGTTTTTGATAACGAAGTGTAAAAATCCCCACTCTCAATTTCTAAAGTGCAAAAAAAATGTTGAACAGATTTGCAAGGAGCTATGTAACCATGCAAAATTACTGCCTCCAGTGGGTAGAAACAATAAGGAAGTTTTTGATCTTCTGAGTGTAAAATACTGATACAAAGGTGAGTAATGAACTATCACTTCAATGGTTTTAGACACTGACAGATGTTGGCAGCTTTATTCTCCTGCAGAATGTTTGAAGGCACATTTTCAAAGAAAACATAAAAGATAAAAATTTTGTAAATGAAATATAATTAGGTATCTCAAATAGTCACTGTATTTGTTATATTCTACAATATTAAGACATTATTCATACTATTCTGTGATATTAGGCTCTTTGTTTTTAGTTCAAAAAAGATGTACAGAGTAATAAACAGACACTACAAATATGATTTGGATTTCTGGTCTGTAACAACTACAGAAGCTGGATCCTATTAGGCGTTGCTGAATTTAACAATTAAAGAAACCTAAGTAATGTGCATCCATACAAATAACATTTCTGTTCCTTTTACAAAATCTTGTTGTTACACTGATTGTTGGACAATAAAGTCTGTGTAAATCTTGTTAATTTCTACAGAAATGGCATAAATCAATGTATTTCATTCGCACACAAAGAAATCAAAATTGCTAGAGAAATTCAGTGGGTCTGGCAGCATCTGTGGAGAAAAAGCAGAGTTAATGTTTCAGGTTGTCTGAAGAAGGGTCACTGGATCTGAAACGTTAACTTTGTTTCACTCTCCACAGATGCTGCTAGACCTGCTGAATTTCTCCAGCAATTTTGATTTTTGTTTCAGCTTTCCACTATCTGGAGTTCTTAGTTTTATTTATTTCATTTGGCATAGGAGGGGGAATTTCCTCCGCACAAAGTGGTAAAGGTAGCGTGAAGGACAAATAGTTAAGACTGGGAGATGTCTATCCTCTTCCCGCTACATAAGAAATTAAGTTCCAAGCTGGAAGATCCATTGGTAAGCTTCACCACCCACCAATTAAGGCCCTAAAATGGTCAATTAACAACTATTTAAAGGTCTCAACCTGCCTGGGTGATGATTGCTTCCACTCTGGGCAGAACAAGAAAGAGCTGGCCTAACGGCCTGACGAAAAACCAGGGTGGGGATTTGTACTGGTTGTGCAAGACTGAGGCACTTGACCTAGGACGACGGAAGGCTTAGGGGACATCTGAGAGCAACCCCCTACTCTCTCTTCAAACCCGACTCTCTCTGGTGTTGGAAGAATGCAAGTCGTTGACAAATAATGTGAATAAATGAGGTCCTAACATAGATCTCACTTACTAATAACATGTGCCCTTCTCGCCACTGATAAGCTATCTGGGTGATAGGCAGTGGAAAACCACTGCCGAGTTCTGGGGTTGCAGATTTCTGATTGGCCAGCAGTTCTAGGTGGGCAGGGCAGGGTCATTCACCACTCTACTAGAAAATCCACTGGGTGCCAATCAGCCATCCAACTGGCATGTGACCCCGGCAGGGGTTTCCAAACAAGGTAAGCCCTGCGTTTTTCCCCATAGACTTTATTGTCCAACAATCTGTGTAACAAGATTTTGTAACAGGGGCTGAAATATTATTTGTGTGGATGCAAGTTACTTAGATTTTTAATTGCTAAATTCAGGAATGCCTAATAGGATCCAGCTTCTGTGGTTGTTACAGACCAGCTCTTGGACTTATTTTGGAAGCAGGGAAATCCCACCTGTAGTCATTTCCTTTGTACTTGTGAAGGTTGCTTTCTGGGCAAACTTCCCAGAATGGAAGCTGCAGAGCAAAGGCACTAGGTGCAGTGTTCATTAACTCACAGTGTCCCACCAGCCTGGTGAGCTCTTGGTTTATCTGAATTCAGACAACCATAAGGCCATCAAGTCTGCCATTAGATCATGACTGCTATGTTTCACAACCTCATTCTCCTGCCATCATCCCTTGACACTTGACCCACTAACAATCAAGAATCTATCTATTTCTATCTTAAATACACTCAATGACTTGGCCTCCACAAACCTCTGTGGTAATGAACTCCACAGATTAGCCACTCCCTGGCTGAAGAAATTCCTACTCGTTTCAGTTCTAAATAGGTATCTCTTCATTCTGAGGCTGTGCCCTCAAGTACAAGTCTCTCTGACTAGTAGAAAAATCTTCTCCACATCCACTCCATCCAAACCTCTCAGTATTGCTCTTCATCCCCAGAATCATTTTTGTAAACCTCCTCTTGAACCACTCCAAAGGCCAGGTCATTCTTCCTTTGATACCAGGCCCAAAATTGCTCACAATATTCCAAATGCGGTCTGACCAGGGCCTTATACTGCTTCAGCAGGACATCTCTGCTCTGACATTGCGTTTGCAGTGAATTTTAGCAATGCCACAAGTCATGCTCTCCCTGAGAGGGTCACACACAATATTGACTAACATTGCCGAATATCCATCACAAAGAAAGAGAATATTCTAACACTAGTTGGACATCGATCTCAGGTAGCAGATCCTTATGCCATGAGTTCCTTGTGACAAGATGATGTAAAATAGCAGTTGTACGAAACAACAGTCCTTCCAATTATCCCAGACTTTATTCATAAAATATACCTCCAACGAGTCCCCGCCGCTTCTCCACTGACACCCCCATCTAACGCCCCACCAAAACACCTCCAAAGAAAAATCTGAAACTCAACTCACTACAAAATCCTGTTAATGCTGGGAAAATGGGTGCTTTCAATACCAAGGTAGGTAAGAGTTTTGATTGAAATGGATGTCAAAGGACATGGAGCAAAGGCAGGTAAGTGGGAGATCAGCATGAAAATATGTTGTGATAGTGAGTGGATCCACCCTCGGAATCCCCAAATTGTTTGGGAAAATCCACCCATAGGGTAGGGGGTCAGGAGTGAACACAGAAAAGTTGGCCCATGAACAGAATGAAAGGAAAGAGTGAGAACCTTAGCACTGACCTTACATCCGTAAACACAGGCAAAAACTGGACTGTAATTGGAGGGGCAGAGAGAGTGGCAGCAGTCAAGAAGGCTGCAGGAAACTGGGCCAGGAAAAGTAACAAAGCTGCCTGGAAGGGGAGCAAGGCCAGTAGACAAGATCGATGAAGCCAAAGGGCAAATGCCAGTGCGGCCAGAGATTAAGGCCAGTGAGAATGGGCAGGAACATTAGTGTGATCAGGGAGGGAAGTCTGGGAGTGAGGCCAAATACCGAAGTTGGGGAGTGAGCATGGGGGCCTGGGGAAGGTCAAGGGTCTATAGAGTGAGCCCGGTGCCCAGGAGCAAGGCCTGAAGCACTGCAAAGGGAGAAGTGACAAGCTACAGAGGAGGGGCAAAGAACAAGCTGCAAAGTGGGGTGGGACAGAACAGCTGAAGAGGGGAGTGAGGACCTAAAGCCGGGAGAAGGGCTGCAAGGAGTGAGGAGAGGTTGCAAAGTGGGAGGAGAGGAGCTACATATGGATGGCAAGTTGCTGCTAAGGCAGGCTGAGGAGCTGGCAACAGAAGAGAGACAAAAAGAAGAGGGAGAGTAGCTGCAAACTGGAATGGAGGTCTGCAAATGATGGACTGGGTCTTCAAAAGGTTGGGACAGAGTGGCTACGAAAATGAACCAGTTTTAAGTTTTTCAACAAAGGCATACTAAGTTTACTGGGAACAGTTAATAATGCCTTGTAAATTAATGTGGCCATCTCCAGATTTAAACTACAAGAGATCTGGAAGTACTAAATGGGAGAATGCGATTGTAATCACGAATCAATTGTTTTCTTTAATACTGAACAATTTTATTTCACGAAGACTTCCATTTATGCGTTGTCACCTCTTAGAAAATGTCACATACTGTGAATTACTTGAGGAGCACTGAACTGTGTTAGAGACAAATAAACAACCGTTTAGCTGCGACCCCATTAGTTCACAGAAACCATGTTTAGGGTGATGGCTTTGTGTATAAAGAAATATGTCAGTTATGTTGGTTTAAAAAATCATTTAATATTAACTAATGCCTGTTGTACCATGTCAATTCAAATTTTGTAGTGTCTAGGAAATTAAAAATTTTCCTCGTGTATTATGCCTTTCAGTTCAATGGAGTGGTGATGATTATTGGGGATGTGAGAGAATGTTTCTAATACTATTTCTGTATGAGTCAAGTCCCCCATCAATTAACAATCATACCTTCTTGATTCTTAGTGTTCTTAACTAAGATTTTCATTCTCGGGTTGGATGCATTGAGGTGGGAGGAATACAGGCTCCGCAAATGCAAACATTAGAAGTGGGAGCTGGTTGGCTTGGGATTCAAGCCTGGTGACCTGGGAAGAGGAGGCTGCCAGGCTGCTGAAGTGAGCTGGGTGGAAATCTGTCTGGGGCCTCTGGAACTACATTCAGAGATTAAAAATAAAAAAATGAAAACATAAATCATCCCTCATACTCTCATCTCCTCACTCTCCATTCCTCATACATGTTAAGCCATGCCACATAAGGCACTGCACCACACCACAGTCCCCTCCTCTATGCCAAGCCATGCCTCTGCACCCGTACCTCACATATCAAGCTAAATCCCTGTCCATAACTCCGATGGCACTCATATCAGCTCCAAGATAACCATCTCCCATGGGCCCTCATACTCTTTAGTGCCCAATAATCCCCATGGTCCCTTAGACATCCTGTGCCAACTCAGTTCTACCTCATCACACACCCACCACTCTTTGCACTTCTTGACCCATGCCAACTCAACTGTTATCAACATGGGCATATCTCAGGATGCATGCCGGTAGAAAGTAATCTGTCTATTGATAATGTCACTCATGAGAAAACACACGTAGAAACGAAAAAAAACGCAGTGAAATTCCTTCAACTAATCCCTAATGAAGACAAACATTTCTATCTATGAGTAGTTGGCTGTTGATCAAACTGTTCACTTGATAGATATGCCTTGAGTAGAAAATCAGTCATGCACCACAAATGCTTTCATGAATCACGCTCTTTACCACCAGTACAGAGTGGCAGCAGTGTATACTATCTACAAGATGCACTGTAGCAACTCATCAAAGTTCCTAAGACAAGGAGATTAGACGTGTAGAACACCACCGGCTGCAAATTCCCCTCTAAATATCACAACATCTTAAACACAGTCACGGAGTCAAATCCTACAATTCCCTTCCTACTTGCACTATGAGTGTCCCAAGGACTGCAGTTGTTTGACAAGGCAACTAGGAAGGGAAATAAAAACTAGTGTAACCAACAAAGCCCGCGTCACATGAATAATTAAAGTAAACGTGTTTATTCATTTTCTATGCATAAGCACACATAATTTTCACATTCCCAACTGATACCTTACCTTTACCATAGAGCAGCCTGCTTCATCAGTAGTGTCCAAGGACCAGATCCAAATTGATACCTTACCTCTTCAAAATGGCACCCAGCCTGTCTGGTGAAGTGCACTGAGAATGGACCTACTCTAATCTTCACAGCCCAGCCACCCTGAGTTCTACATTCCAAGAACTCCAAAACCTGAATTTTCATGGAGGCAGCTGGTTATTTCGATGGTCACTGCTTTTGGGAACAGTTCACGCATGAGCTACAGGCTGTCCCCAATCCTACCTTCATGAAATGAGTGACAGTGAGCTCAGGAGAGGGACTCAGGTTTCCCGATTTCTTATGGCAATGGGGATGCTCTGCATTGTGTCAAAACCCAGGTCTAAGTGACTATATCACCTTATAAACTGGTTAATGCGATTGAAAAAGTAGTATTCAAAATCAACAAGCATTATTTGAGAAATCTTAAAATAAGCTTTCAGGAAAAGAAAAACATTTGATCCGTGATGCAGCTGATGCGTAGAGCTGCCATGATCTAACTGAATGGTCAGCAGGCAACGAGCTGAATGGGAAGTGCTGAAAAATCCCAGCAGGTTTGGTAAAATTTGTGGAGAGAAATCAGTGTTAACGTTTGGGTCCAGTGACCCTTCTTCAGAACGGATGATAGCTAGGATAAGGATGGCTTTTATGTAGAAGACACGGTGGTGGGAGGGAGGAGTAAACGATAGGTGGGGATAGAGCCCAAAGTGAGAGAAAAACAGTTGGAATGATAAATCAGTGCAGAGAGGTCAGCCTGGGAGAATGAATAGCTGCTAATAGGGCCTATTAATGGCTGGCAATGGGTTGTGTGTGGTAGCAGCCCGTGTGTTGACAAGGCCTGGTGTGTTGCGGGGGCGGGGGGAAGCATGGGAAAAGGTGCTAAAGCCCTAAAATTGTTGAACTCAGTATTAAACCCGGACGACTCTAGTGTTCCCAAGCAGAAAATAAAGTATTGTTCTTCCAACATGCGCTGAGCTTCGCTGGAGCGCTGCAGCAAGCCTGAGGCAGAGATGTTGGCCAGGGAACAAACTTGGCACTTCAACACACCACAGTGCACCCTGGCCAACATTTCCGTCTCAGGCTTGCTGCAGCGCTCCAGTGAAACTCAGCTCATGTTGGAAGAACAATACCTTATTTTCTGCTTGGGAGCGCTGGCGTCTTCTGGATTTAATACTGAGTTCAACAATTTTAGGGCTTTAGCACCTTTTCCCATGCTTTCCCCCACCTCAATACACCAGGCCTTGTCAACACATGGGCTGCTACCACACACAACCCATTGTCAGCTGTTAGTAGTTCCCATTAGCAGTTAATCATTTTCCCAGACTGACTTTTACCCACTGCTTTGTCTATCCAACAGTTTTTCTCTCTCTTTGGGCTCTATCTCCACCTATCATTTACTCCTACCCCAGTCGCCCCCACTTTATCTTCGACATAAAAAATATTCATTTTCTAGCTACCAACGGTTCTGAAGAAGGCTCCTCTGACTCGAAACGTTTACTCTGATTTCTTTCCACAGATGCTACCAGACCCGCTGAGATTTTGCAGTAATTTCTGTTTTTGTTGCAAATTTCAGCATCCACAGTTCTTTCAGTTTTTTGCCGAATGAAGTGAATGGCTTCATCCAATTCCTGCTGTTCCTACGATGCTGGGCACACCAGAAAAGATGATCCTGTCAGATATCATAAACCTACCATACCGAATATTGCAAGTTTTATTTCTCCTAATGCTAGTCCAGAATTAATGAATATCATACAGGTTTTTCATGTTATCTCTTTGTGACACGCAAATGTGTCCTGGTCTAAATGTAACCTTAATGAGCCAGGTTGCAATTCTGTTTGTAATTCAAAATATCCCACTTACAGGAAGGAGTGAAAAAACCAAAAAGATGTGCAAAGAGGTATATCTAGGAAAATGTACATTCTCAATACAGATACGAAGCATTATTCCATATACGTGCAAGGTTGCACATGTTACGCTATGCCAGCTCCTATTTTTTTGCTTATGTAAGCTTTCAGCTCAGAAGTCTCGTCGAGTAAGTACAAAGAACAATATAGCACAGGAATAAGCTCTTTGGTTCACCAAGTCTGCATCAATTCCTCATACTTATTGCCCATACGCAGTTTCTATCCCTCTGTTCATTTGCCGTTCATGTGTGAGTCTTAAAGTGTTACTGGATACCATTGTGTGACACATCTTCATTCACTTAATTTCAGTTCGAAGAAAAAGCAAACTGGCTGGACACAAATTCTGTCCCAGAAACAGAGGAGACTCAACCTTTAGTGATTGTAACGAGGTCTGCTAGGTGAACCTCACAGAATATGAGTTCGCTGACTGGGGCTGTTAACCTGGTCCAATCAGGGAGCCTGGGCTGATAGATATAAACAAGCGTGTGAGAGATTCCGTTCACTCCAGGAGTTGGCTTTCAGGAATACGGACCGGTGTCAAGTACTATGCACGTGCAAATAAAGGGTGAGTTGGTGATGGAATACCGGCCTCTGTGGAGTTATTTCCCAACCAATACAAAAGCAGAAAGCACAAACAACAAATGCTTAATATACCACATTGAACACTGAAACCACCCCAAGAAACTTTGGATGTGTAAACGAAATTAAACAAACATGGAACTGAAGGAGATAACAAGCATGGGGCTGGATGAACACAGCAGGCCAAGCAGCATCATAGGAGCAGGAAAACTTGACGTTTCGGGCCTAAACCCTTCATCAGAAATGGGGGAGGGGAAGAGGGTTCTGAAATAAATAGGGAGAGAGGGGGAGGCGGCTAGAGGATGGATAGAGGAGAGGATAGGTGGAGAGGAGGCAGACAAGTCGAAGAGGCAGGGATGGAGCCAGTAAAGGTGAGTGTAGGTAGAGGGGTAGGGAGGAGATAGGTCAGTCCAGGGAGGACGGACAGGTCAAGGGGGCGGGATGATGTTAGTAGATAGGAGATGGGGGTGTGGCTTGGGGTGAGAGAGAAAACAGGTTAGGGAGGTGGAGATGAGCTGGGCTGGTTTTGGGAAGCCACACCCCCATCTCCTATCTACTAACATCATCCCGCCCCCTTGACCTGTCCGTCCTCCCTGGACTGACCTATCTCCTCCCTACCCCACTACCTACACTCACCTTTACTGGCTCCATCCCCGCCTCTTCGACTTGTCTGCCTCCTCTCCACCTATCCTCTCCTCTATCCATCCTCTAGCCGCCTCCCCCTCTCTCCCTATTTATTTCAGAACCCTCTTCCCCTCCCCCATTTCTGATGAAGGGTTTAGGCCCGAAACGTCAAGTTTTCCTGCTCCTATGATGCTGCTTGGCCTGCTGTGTTCATCCAGCCCCATGCTTGTTATCTCGGATTCTCCAGCATCTGCAGTACCTTTTATCTCTGATGGAACTGAAGGAAGAGCTTTTGTATCTTCATGCAGGCTTTACCTACTGATGGTGCTAGCCACAAACACAGCCATAAAATTCCTCACTTCAATGATTTAGCTTTCTTTTTATGAGCACTGCAATAGAAACTTCAACATAGCACACCAATCACCCAGTTTGAAACAACATATTTAGGCATTTTATCTCTTGCTTATTAGTTTTCCCTTTTCTGTAGATAAAACCATAGTTATTTCGGCAGAAATTAGAATTATTTGCAAATCCTACCACAGCTTTAAAAAATCTGTTAAAAGTAATAGAATAATCAAGATCACTACCAGACTTAAATTCATCTCACGTATCAGGTACTTAAATTCGGATAGGCTAGATTGAAATATCACCTTGTCTCACATTCTAAATGTGAACTTACATTTGGGGAAGAAGCTGATTTGTTTAAACCTTATTTAATATCTGCAGCCCATTGAAAATTCACCAATAAAATAAGACTGCAGATGCTGAAGATCTGAAACAAAACAGAAATTGCTGGAGCAATTCTGTGGTTCTGGCAGCATCGGTAGAGAGAATGCAGAGTTAACGTTTTGAGTCCAGTGAACTTGTTCTGAAGATGGGTCTCTGGACTCGAAATGTTTCTCCAACAATTTCTGCTTTTGTTTGAGGACTCCTTGTCTTCTTGCTCTGTTCCTAACACTATTAAGATGATCCAAGATTAAGCAGGCTAAATGAATTTCACACAATAAGGTCTTAAACATTTAAAAATCCAGAAAATATAAACAGTTGTTAAGAAATATCCTCAGTGTTGAACAGTCATTTTATATTGTCTTCATTTATTTCGCAAAATGTGGTATACGTCAAATAATTTTAGAATACTGGAGCGGTTGTTGACAATTATTATTATTTTTTAATGAGCATTTATGTGATCCTTCATATATGTCAGTTCATTCTATTACTGCTTAATCCAATAGCACCAGTAACAGCGTTGCTACCTTGGCTGTATTACAGCAGCGTATTTACATCATTCAGCAAAAATATGTCCTTAGCAATAGGTTCACTGTCAATAAAAAGCGCATTAAGATCCTATTGAAAGGGTTTCCCTGTCAATTACAACACAGAAAGATTCTATTGCCAGATTTCTCCTGTCAATTTAATACAGTAGGTCATATTAACAGTACTGTCTTGTCAATAAAACAGTTCTGAATCCTATTAATGGTGCTATCCTGTCAATATCTTCTGATTTCTTATTTCGCAGCCTCTTCAATATCTACAGAATGGGATTATAGGGTTACTTTGTGTCTATCTGATGCACTACATATAAATTTTCCTGAAATTTGAAATTTTATCTGAAATCCAACTATTAAGCTGTGTGGTTTCTCCACATGCATGTATACAAGTATGTTTGTAATAATTATCAAATATCAGTCATACCAAATGAAGCACTGTCTTTGAATCATATAGAATACCGGAAATGAAAAAGTTACTCTGGTGTGTGTTGATTATTTTAAAAGGTACTGTTACAAATCATGCATTTAGACAATTCATCTTATAGCAAACCAGTGGTTTTAGTACATAATGCGTCTACAGAACAGGGTGCATTTATAGCTGTATGCACAGGTAAGCAATGCATTTCACAACCTCAGGACATTGCACAGCACACTTGCAGCCAATCAAATTGAAGCATTTGGATTCAAGAAATACAGCAGCAAAATTGTTGCAAAGCAAGATTCCAGAAAATAGATTATGGGACAATGAGATAAACTATTTTAAGGATGTAGGCTGAGATAAATATTGAACAAAACATTGAATAAAATGACCCTTTTCTTCTATAAGTAGTATCCAAGATCATTTTCATCCTGAGAAAACTTGGTTTAACATTGTATCTGATAGGCAGCACCTCTGATAGTTTATCAGTTCCACAAAACTGTATTAGATTATATGTTCAAGTTTCACGAATTTGGATTATAAAGCCACAATCTCCTTGTTCAGAGGCTAGAGTACTTACCAGTGAACCAAGGCTGACGCCTCTGCATTTACGGTCAGGTATCACTACACTAGACTGTCACCAATTTGTGCAATACAGAAATACAACAGATCATTAAGCCTAACTTTGCCAAAATAAGGGTGAATTATATTCGGTAAGAACAGATTCTCTGCTTCATGAGTTCTTTATGGTATGGAGAAAAGCATGTTTTATGCAGCAACAAAGTTGTAAATGCCACATTTCTGAATGAGCTGAATAAATAAATCTTAAATCTTAAATAAAGTTGCATGAAAATAAAATAAAATAAAAGCAATTGATTTCAAATAGCTTACTTGTTCAAGTGTACAGTAACTTGCACATGACAAGGACTGCACTTGTGTACATTTTGATACACACTGTCATCAGTCAAAAAGTGTGCTGGCACAAGACACTGAATTATGTTTAGATGTCATGGCCCTGTCAATATTGAAAGATATTCATTAGCCACTATCTCAATGAAATATCAAAATCCCACTTTCAACTGCTGTTGGGAGATTACTTGGCTGCTGTTTGGCACTTTTAATTACCAGCAGCAAACTAATTTGCCAGTGGATTGCCACATTCAGACAGTAATTCTTCCCTATCTGAATATACTCTACCACAAATAATTAAAAAGGTGAGTCATGTAAAGTAAAATCCCTTTGAATTGAATGCCAATGGAGAGGCTTTGCAGATTACCCAGTAAGTAATTCAAAATGTCTGGAATTAAGCAGACACAAGCATGTAAATGTGCTTTGAAACTGAAGAGCCGCTGGGAAGGAGATATCAGCTGAAAGAATTTTTATCTGTGTATATGCAAGAACTATCGAGCAGTCAATTTAGTCTATGTTACTGCTTAAAAGGAAAACAAAATGACATAACTTACCTCCACACTGATCTCAAGTCATACCCCTAAACACCTCTTGCCCTTACGGCACAGAGAATGATAACAGGGATGTAGGAAAAGGGAGTAAGCCATTCAGCCTGTTTAGCCTATTCTACCATTCAAACAGATCATAACTGACCACTTAACTCAAAATTCCACTTTCCCTTATTTTTAATTTTCTCAAGGGATGTGGGCATCCGTCTGCTTGCCAGTCCCTTGTTGACCTTGTGAAGTTGGTGGTGAGCTACCTTCTTGAATTTCTCAGTCCATATGCTGTAGGTAGACCCACAATGCGCTTAGGGAAGGAATTCAAGGATTTTGACCCAGTGACAGGGAAGGAAGAACAATATTTCCAAGTCAGGATGGTGAGTGGCTTGGCGGGGAACTTGCAGGTGGTGGTACTCCCATGTGTCTGCTGCCCTTGTCCTTCTAGATGGAAGGGATTGTGGGTTTGGGAGGCACTGTCTAAGCATCTTTGGTGAATTTCAGCAGTGCATTAGTAGATAGGACACACTGCTGCTAATGAATGTTGGTGGTAGAAGAATTGAATGCGTGTGGATGTGGTGCCAATCAAGTGGGCGGTTTATCTTGCATGGTGTCAAGCTTCTTTACTATCACTGGAGCTGCACTCATCCAGGCAAGTGAGGAGGATTCCATCACACTCCTGCCCCGTGCCTTGTTGATGGTGGACAGGCTTGGGTAATCATGAGGTCAGTTAATCACTGCAATATTCCTAGTCTCTGACCTGCTCTTGTAAACACTGTGTTATTGTGGCAAGTCCAGTTGAGTTTCTGATCAATGGTAACCTACAGGGTGATGATAGTGGGGGACTCAATGATGGTAAAGGGGCGGTGGTTAGATTGTCTCTTATTGGAGGTGGACATTACCTGGCATTTGTGTGGCATGTATGTTACTTGCCACTTGTCAGCCTAAGTCTGCATATTGTTCAGGTCTTGTTGCATTTGAACATGGGCTGTTTCAGTATCTGAGGAGCCACGAGCGGTCCTGAACATTCTGCAAACATTAGTGAACATCCCAACTTCTGACGTTATCGAAGAGGGAAGGTCGTTGATGAAGCAGCTCAAGCTGGTTGGGCTGAGGTGACTACCCTGAGGAACTCCTGCGGAGATGTCCTGGATCTGCAATGACTGAAGGATGTTGTGAAACTATAAACGGTTCAGGAAAGATTTACAAGGATGTTGCCAGGGTTGGAGTGTTTGAGCTTACGGGGAGAGGCTGAATAGGCTGGGGCAATTTTCCTTAGAGTGTCAGAAGCTGAGGGGTGACCTTATGGAGACTTACAAAATCGTGACAGGCATAGATTGTGAAAGTAGGCAAGGTCTTTTCCCAGGGGTGGGGGAGTCCAAAACTGAGGGCATAGTTTTAAGCTGAGAGGGGAAAGATTTAAAAGAGACCTAAGGGGCAACTTTTTCATGCAGAGGGTGGCGCGTGTATAGAATAAGCTGCGAGAGGAAGTGGTGGAGGCTGATACGATTACAACATTTAAAAGGTGTCTGGATGGCTATATGAATCGAAAGGGTTTAGAGGGATGTGGGCCAAATCCTAGTAAATGGGACTAGCTTTACAGAAGATATCTAAGCAACTTGGATGAGTTGATCCAAAGGGTCTGTTTCTGTGCTGTCTACCTATATGACACTTTGACTTCCAACAAACACAACTACCTTCCTACGTGTCAGGTATGACTCTAACCAAAGGAGAGTTTGCCCCGATACCCATTGGTTCTAGTTTTGCTAGGGCTCCTCAATGCCACACTTGATCAAATGAAGTCTCGATGTCAAGGGTTATCAATCTCAGCTCACCTCTGCAATTCAGCAATTTTGTCCATCTTTGAACTAAGGCCGTAATGAGGTCAGGAGCTGAATGACCCAAGTGTAACTCAAGCTGGGCATCAGTGAGCAGATTATTGCCGAGTGGATGGTGCTTGACAGCACCTTCAATTAACTTCACTTATAATCGAAAGTAGACTGATTGATAATTGGCCTGGTTGGATTTGTCCTGCTTTTTGTGTACAGGACATACCTGAGCAATTGTCCACATTGTTAGGTAGGTGTCAGTGTTGCAACTGTACCGGAACGTCTTGGCGAGGGAAGCAGCAAGTTCTAAAGCACATGGCTTCAGTATTGTTGCTGGAATGTCGGTTAGGGCCCAAAGCCTTTGAAGCATCCAGTACATCCAACTCTTTTCTGATATCACATGGAGTAAATCAAAATGACTGACGATTAGCATCTGTAATACAATGGACCATCGGATGAGGCCCGAGATGGATCATCCACTCAGCTTTTCTAGATGAAGATTGTTGTGAATGCTCCAGCCTTATCTTTTGCGCTGATATGCTGGGCTCTACCACCATTGAGAATTGGGATATTGGTAGACCCTCTTACACCAGTGAATCTACATAATATTCAAGATTCAAGCTGACACCAGGCAACTCTTTGCGAGATCTCTACAGCTGATCTTATTCTCATATTTCTTACAACTGTTAAACACCCCATGTCCTCTATGTGCTTGTATATTATGATCTGCCTACATAGCTCGCAAATCAAAACTTTTCACTGTACTTAGGTACACTTGACAATAAGAAATTAAATTATTGCTTATGCTGTTGCTTTTGAGTGGGGATATGCCACTCAATGAAGCAATAAGAATTCATGGTGTCCGGAATCAATGTTGAGGACTCCCAGGGCAATTCCTTCCCGACTGTTTACCTAGGAACCTTCACCTCTGCTGGGTCTGTCCTGCAGTCGGACAGGCCATATTCAGGGATGGTGAGGGTGGTGTCTGGGATATTGTCTGTAAAGTATGATTCTGTGAATCCGACTGTGTAGGCTGTTGTTTGACTAGTCTGTGAGTCAGCTCTCCCAAATTTGGCATTAGCCCCAGATGTCAGTTAGGAGGACCTTGCCGGGGCGACAAGGCTGTTTCTGCCATTGTCATTTCTGGTGCCTGGGTCGATGCCAGGTGGTCCATCTAGTTTCATTTCCTTGAGACTTCATCACGATTGATACAACTGAGTAGCTTAGTGGCCATTTTGGACGGCAGTTAAGAGTGAACAACATTGCTGTGGCTCTGGTGCCACATATAGGCCAGACCAGGTAAGGATGGCAGATTTCCTTCCCTAAAGGACATTAGTGAATCAGATGGATTTTGCATCAATCATCAATAATTTCATAGTCATCATCCATGACATTCTTAATTCTAGATAATTTTTATTGAATCCAAATTTCACCAATCGCCATGGTGGTACTCAACAGAACAACAGCTAAGTTTCTCAATTAATAATCTGGCAATAATATCGCCAGGCCATTGCCTCGCTTTCAAATCTATATCCCTTATCCCTATCTTTTGATGTAATTAACAATCAAAAGTTCCTCAACTTCTGTCTTCTCCAAAGCCCTCTGGGATAAAGAATTTCAAAGATTCACATGCTCTCAATTAACAAATTCCTCCTAATTCTAGTTTTAAATGACCTACTCTTTACTTTGAGACTAAGTCCCTTAGTTCTAGACTCACCAGGTAGCAGAAACATCCAATCCACACAGGCTGTCACGACTGTAAGAATTTTGTGAATTCTCTGTCATTCTTCAAAAATCAATTTTCAACGCAACTTGCAACTCAAAACAGATACAGGCTTCTCAATTTCTCTTCACAGAACAACCATCATCTCAAGGATTATTCTGGTGAACATTTGTTGCTCTCCCTCCAAAGTGAGTGCATCTTTCCATTGATATTAAAGAGAGTAAAACTGCACACAATGTTCCACACAGGGTCTCACCAAGGCTCTGTTTAGTGGCATCAAGACATCTTTACTCGCGTAATCAAATCTCATTGCAGTGTAAAAGATTTACCACTTAGCTTCCTAATTGCTAGCTGCACCTAAAGGCTGGCTTTTAGTCCCTTGTCCCTTTGTGAGCCACAGTGATTCACATTTCCTGTTGTTTTTTACCTGTCAGGTTATATAGTCCAACAGGTTTATTTGAAAGCGCAAGCTTTCGTAGCGCAGCTCCTTTGTCTGGTGAAGTGCACTTCACTTCACTTGAAAGACCGTGCTACAAAAGCCTGTGATTTCAAATAAACCTGTTGGACTATAACCTGGTGTCGTGTGACTTTTGACTTTGTCCACCCCAGTCTAATACTGGCATCACCACATCATGATTTTTTTTTGTGTCTTAGAGGAATGTACATTTATTGAAAACTATCAAATACCTCTTCAAAGACCAGACAGTGCCTGTCTACTATCAAATCCTTTTCCTGTATTATCCCAACCTACCACAGCCAACTTGTGTCTTATGCTTAATAGCTTAATCGCAAAATTCTGAGGATTCTGGCAATCTAAAACAAACAGAGAATTCTGGAGAAAATCAGCATGAATGGCAACATTTGTGGAGAGAGAGTCTTCTTTAGAACTGAAAGTTTTTGGAAAATTATTTTTACATTGTTTTGACAGTGACAGAGGAGTGTGGGGATAAATGTTGTAGAAGTCCAGTGTAAAAAACAATGGGGAAGGGGTTGTAATAGTGGTGTAAGACAAAAATAGATGCAAAATAGGTGTAATTTAAGATATGAAAGGGAGATGTATTTGCAAGGGGATAGCAATCAGTTGAGGAAAAAGGAGGTCATGTTAGAGGCAGCCAGTGGAAGATGGCATCATCAGTACAGATGTGGCAGAGATGGAGAAACTGGGAGAATGGAGTAGAATCCTTGCAAGAAGAAGTGTTTGGAGAGGTGTAGTTGGTCTTCAGTTTCCTTCGTTAAACTTAAGCCACTAGTTTCAGAATAAAGGATATCACTTTCAAACTTAATATAAAATTCTATCACATTACAGTTACTACTTCCCAAAGGCTTATCAATTAACCCTCTCTCATCAATTAATACTAATTCTAAACTAGTCCAATCCCTAATGTGCTCCAGAAACCCATCTCATACACACTTCAGGAATTCGTCCTCCACAGTATGCTGGTTAGGCTTACCCAGTTTATATGTAACCTATTACGATATTAATCATGTCACATGCATCTCTGATATCCTGATTTTTATTGTGCCAAGATCACCAATACCAGATAATGACTTAAAGACATGTGCCACGAATGTTTTCTGCTCTTTGTTGTCTCTCAGCTCCATTGAAACTGGTTCTACATTTTGATTCTTCAATCTAAGATACTCTTTCACGAACTTATTGATCGCATCCCTTATTCCGAGCACAAAGTAATCTCCTTTGCCTTTGTGCCTATCATTCTTAATAACAAATATCCTTGAATATTCTATTCCCAGTCTTGGTCACCCTGTAACCACATCTTATAATAGCAATTAAATTATACCCTTTAACTCAATTTGTACCTAAGAGCTAATTTGAAACTTTTATGCAGTTTCTTACTGTTTCTTCTGTGTTTACTTCACCCTGTTTAGATCTTCTTAGACATTTGGATGTGTTCTAATGTTCCAATGCTTCAAGCTTATTGTCCCCATGTTGATATAGAAATATATATAAATATTTTGCTTTATTGGGTATTAATCACATTCAACCAGGTATAGTAAAAATATCTCTAACATGCCAACATTAATATATTTCCATTGGAACAACAATGTTTTATCTGAAGGAAAATCAAATTTCCCTTTCCTACAAGAATTTCAAAGCTGAAACTACGCAGAACAGACATGACAATATACCATACCATACACCACTAAATTTACTTCTGGAAACTTTAAATAAAATCAACACATGCTAATACATGAACAAACGAGTTAGGATACTTTTAAACATTCATAATGGGGCTGCCTTATACAGTGAACTACCACTGTGCATCGCTACAGAGGTCTAGATTCAAGTCTGAGCTGAGACCAATCAAATAAATTCTTTAGTTGATTTTAACAGGCCGACATTAAACCAATATGAACAGTCAGAGGTCACGCCTACTGGGAATCGTTCAAAAGCACAAAGTGCCAAAGAATCTGCAATAAATTGATAATCTGACTCTGAGGAGTCCTGTGGGCAATTTGTCTGATAAACTAAACAAGTCACACTGGTACAGGAGCTCCAAATCTTCTGAGATTAAGGTTCAGGTGGATTGTTGAGAGCAAGTGGAGGGGGCTTGTTTCTGTATGAAATACATATGTTCTAGAAGTGATGGGAAAAAAACATTTAGTTCCTAGACTAACATCTCCCACCTTGAGATGCACAAAGTTTCCTACTCTAATTTGAAAATAAACGATGAATAATTAGGCTGATTACTTCTCTTTTATCAAAGAATAGTCTGTTACAACAATATTTTAATTTTCATCCAAGGGATTTGAACATTGCTGGATAGTTCTTATTGAACCACTGAAGTCCATCTAATGTAGGTATACCTGAGAGTACTGTTATTAAACGCCAGGATTGTGTCTCAGTGAAACTGAAGAAACTGCGATATAGTTCCAAGTCAGGAAGATGTGTGGCTCAAGGGGGAAGCTGCAGGTAATACTGCTCTCACATCTCTGATGCTCTTGTCCTTCTTGGTCATACAGTTTGCAGGTTTAGAAGGTGTTGTGGAAGGGGCATTGGTAATTTGCTTTGGTAATTGGCACTTTGTTTATTGTAGATACTGCTACCACTTTGTATTGGTGGTGGAGAGAATAAATGCTTAAGGTGCTGTATGAGCTGCCAATCCAGCAGTCTATCTTGTCTTAGATGATGTTGAGCCTCTTGCGTCTTTTTGAGGCTGTAGTTCTGAACGTGGACAAATTTTGGGGAGTTGAGCGTTAAATTGCCCACTGCACATTCCAACCCTCTGATTTGTGTGTATTGTCACAGTATTTACATGGCTAGGCCAGTTAGATTTGTGTCAATGGTAACCTGCACGATGTTTGTGGTAAGACTACTGAATGTCATGTAAATCCTAGATTTTGTCTTGCTGGAGTTAGTCATTGTCTGATAGTTGTGTAGCTTTCAGCTCAAACTTGGACGTTGTCCAGGTCTGCCTGTATATGGACAGGGACTGCTTCATCACGTGAGGAGTCAAGAATGATGTTGAACATTGTGTAATCATTAGAGAAAATTCCCACAACCTATTTTTGTTTTTGCAGGATGCCGGGGGTGGGGGGAGGGGGTGGGAGGTGCAATGGTTATTGATGAAGAAGCTTAAGTTTTTTGGTCTGGGGGCACTAGTCTGAGGAACTTCAGCAGGTATGCCCTAAAACTGAAATCACTGACCTACAACAATGCCCATCTTCCTCTGCATTTGGTATGACTTCAATCAGTTGAATGTTTTCCCTGATTTCCATTAACTTCAATTTTGCGAGTGTTCCTTGATGCCAAACTCAGTCAAATGCTACCTTGATGTCATGGGCAGTCACTCTCACTTCATGTCTGGAGTTCAACACATTGGTTCAGATTTGGACCATGACTGTAATGGGGTCAGGAGCTCAGTGGCCCTGGTGGAACCCAAACTAAGCATCAGTGAGCAGGTTATTGCTGTGTAAGTGCTGCTTGATAGCACTGTTGATGACAGTGATGAACTGCTCGAAGTACTAAGATAATTTGTGTAATCCTAACAGACCATTCCACAGATTTATACCATCAACATTAGCTAGTGAAGCAAAAACAATTTAAATGCCAATTTAAATCATTGAACTGTTAGGTCAGTGTGTTGAAACGTAGGTCTGCAAATGCATTGCTGTGTGCACCCATTCACAAGAGGATATCATTGGTTACAATGAGCTAAAACAAATAGGTTAAAGTGGAATGTGATATAGAACAATAATAACATGCATTTACATAGTACCATTCATGTAGTAAAAATAATGACACTTTACAAAAAGATAATTAAAAAAAAAGCATCAAACCAAAGAAGGACAATTAGAACAGTAGTGGTTAGTTTCAGAATTGCTTCAAAGGAGGTGAGAAGGGTGTACAGGTTTAGGGAGGGAAATCCAGAGTTTATGACTTAGACTGCTGAAGGGAAACCCAACAGTGGAGGTGGGTATACAAAGTCAAGAGTGCACAAGGCTGTGCACTGTCGGAAGAAGTCTTTTATTGACCAGGGAGGGGGTATCTCACATTTACTAAGAAGTTGGTTGTTTATGTGGAGTTGGCATTGACATGTATAGCATATCTCACATTGACTGGGGTGTCTCACTCTGCCTCTCACAGACTGGGTGAGGCTACACCAAATGAATAGTCTCACTTGAGAACTGGGGGCTCATAACAACTTGTGTTGTGGTGGGGGGAGGTCTCTCTCATTAACAGTGGGACTTCACACTGACTGGAAGAATCTCAAATGCCTGAAGGGTGTTTCAGTGATATAAGGATACACAAACTGACTTGGCATTCGATCTCAAAAAAATTAGAGCTCTCATATTGATTGGGAGTCTCTTATTCACTGGCGATTCACAGTAGGAGGCCAGTTTTATAGTGAATAGGGTGACCTCACAATGACCAGGTACCCAATGACTTTAAGGGATCTCATACTTGCTAGGAAGTTTCACAATGATGCAAAGGTTTCATCCGGACAAAGGGATCTTACACTTGGACCAGTCTCTGATTGGGAGGGATCTCACAGACTGGAAGAGACTCATTGCACTCAAAGGTCTCTGATTAATGAGTAAGGGTGTCTCACTTAATGCAGTCTGTCTCATGTCAACGCTGGATGCCTTAAAATGATAGTGGGGATCTATCACTGAGTAGGGGTCAAGGTCCCAAACTGATTTGAAGATACACACTGGCTTAATAAGTATGTGACATTGACTGCAGAAGTGGCCATTGATTATTGGTGTGGAAGCTCACAGAAGCTCAGGCAGTCTTTTATTTATTGAGGAGTTCACAGTGACTTGAGCTGCAATCATTGACAGTGGGGAAAGGGTTTAAAACTCTCATTGGAAATGAGATTTCACACTGCTTCTCTGAACTGTACTGTAGTATTTGTTTAGACACTAGAGTTAACCTGGCCACTTTTGCTGCACAAAGGAAACATGCCAAAACAGACACGGCAATATACCAGATCCTACGCCCAGTCATATTATCTTATGAAAATATTTCCTTTTGATTAATTAATACCATAAGAATCATGTTTGAGATACTTCAAAAAATATCATGCACAGACAGGCATTGTCATATTATGCATAATACATTCACCTTGGTTTTGGAAAGGAGAGAGGATTAGCATTCTATATTCAGATCATATGTTTTCAATATCTGCAAACCGAACAAGATAAACATAGATACATATTATATTGTCATATATCCATTTGCTGCCAAACACAGTAAAGGCACCACAAATAAATGGTGCTCTGCTTACAACACTATTCACCAGATTTTAAGCACTGAAGTTTTACTTGAAATGTTAAACAGGAAGTAACTTATGTCTCTCACATATACTATTAAAGACTACAACATGAAAGACTTAGCAAATGACGCTGTACTGGATTTATCTGAGTTTTTATAAATTTACTTCTGATATACATTATTTTACTGTAGCAAAGGTGTTCTCTTGGACATATGTATTCAGTTTTGTCAATTATACACTAGCCATGAGAAGAAATTAATTGATTTATCCTGAGCTATTACTTGACTGAAGGAGATCATGTGCCCTTACTTTTATTTGATGCCACATTGTGTTGAATCCGTACAATATAGAAATGATGTATTTATGTTCAAAAAAATCTTCTAAAAGTATCAAGTTATCATGATGTTCATGCTGCTGTCTCTATAACCAAACCCACATTGAAAATATTCCAATTAATCCTGACAAGTACCATTACTGTTAAATTTGGGTATATTGAATCTACTGCTGAAACATGATGTTGGTTTGGCAGAATTGTGCTCTGTATGACCATAGGCTTACAAAGAAGCAACAAGAAAAATAATTTTATAAATGTGCTAAGGAGTCAAATATAATTATTTCAAGTTGTGATGTGGAGGTGCCAGTGTTGGACTGAGGTGGACAAGTTCAGAAATCACACGACACCAGGATAGAGTCCAATAGGTTTATTTGAAAACACAAGCTTTCGGACTGAGGCTCTGAAAGCTTGTGTTTTCAACAAACTTGTTGGACTATAACCTAGTGTTGTGTGATTTTCAGTTGCGCCAACTAGCTACTGACAACACAACAATTCTGAACTCTTTCATATCTGCCATCTGTCTTCTAACCTAAGATATCAATCGTAAATTCAAAAGCTTGTGAAAATATTCATCATCTATGTGCGTGAGAGTGTTTCTTAAGTAATGATTACGTAAATCCATTCATTAGCTTCTTCAAATAGGTGTAACTATTCTTCTATATAAGGAAATAATTGTCCCGTTGCTGCTAGTGGGACAATGGTTGAGTGTAAATCGACTGCTGCTGTCTCTACATTGCACAAATGACTGCATTTCAAAAAGTGCTTCATTGACTCCACAGTGCTTTGGGAGATCCTAATATTGTAGATGATACTATATAAATGCAGATGTAGCTATTTATAATGGTTTGCTATGCCATTTTCATTCCTCACATAATTACTGAAAATGCCTCGTGCAGCAATTCATAAATTGAATTATCATTGTGAGATTTAAACTTTTAAAAACAGTCTAATTCAATCACTTGAATACTTGAAAGTACACTGAGTGCCCCACAAGTAAATCCAAAGGATATTGACTCTAAGGTAAATTTGTTCACGTGATAACAATTTAGGCTACCAGCAAATCTTATCTTTCAAATCTTGCAACAAGTTGGCATGTGGTATTTAAGGAATATTTCATGGCTAACTTCCCCATTCACCAACAGAAAAGTATCACAGAATTACTGTGCAACAATAATCAAAGCATTTTGAGATAAGAATGGAAAATTGATCTATTTTTCAATGTAAAAAGTCTTATGACTTATTCTTACTCATAAGTCATATTGCACAAAATGAGAATATCTCTGTAAATTAAAGCCAGATCCAATGTAAACATTTAGCTCTTCCAGGGAAACATTTCAATCAAATGACCACAGTTACAGGACGATAACTTTCACCTTTTCACAAAAATCAACATCACCATTTGCAGATGCATTTCTACTATCAATTGACAAGTGTAAACAACTTTAAAGTGAGAAATGTAATTATGGATATCAGTGAAAAAGAGATCGCAAAGCTGCTGATTTACTGTAAAACCCCAAGTAGTTCACTTCGGTCCCTTAAGGAAGAAAAACAGCTGCCTTTATCCAGTGTGACATATATGTGACCCCAGCCCTACCCATTGAGGTTGGCTCTGAACTGCAATCTAAAGTGGCAAAGAAGCCACCTATCAGTACCACTAGTCTACCAGAGCAAATAGGCATTGAGAACAATCCCTTGCTGGTTATGCTTGGGTCTCTGGAGGTAATAATAAAAAATTGTGGTTGACTTCACCACTGATGAAGTGCTTTCAAATGTTAGATGTCACAGGTAGCCAGTGAAATTTGTCTGAACCACATAACCCAGATATAATAGTAAATCACTATTAGAAACATTCAATGTAAATGCATGTGCTTATGTGGCAACACATTGCTGTGATAAATATAGCGAGGTAAATATAACATTTGCTCTTACTTATTTGTGATGTACAAAGGTAATGTTCTTTTGTGATAATCAAAACAAAATTTCCTCAGCAGTGACCATGGTTTAAGCATTTCTAAAAGTTCTAAAATGATGCAGGTATGCAATTTATTACAAAATTAAATATTTTTATTATAACATGAGAAAATATCACTGCTCTGAATAGTTAATATCATTCATTCATACTTAAAATTAGGCATAATTTTAGTGTGTTTTTTTCCCCCCACAATATCGACCTCTATCACTATGCATTGTTACCTTGCGTTCTTTCAATGAAACCATGACATGTTCTGTGGATGTGTAAAAGTGTAACTGACTTGCGGAAGCTTTTATCGTTCGTAACAACGGAACGGATATAATTGACTGCATTTAGCAATCAAGGGACTGAAAGAAAAAGCTTGTGCAGGGCAAAATAATTACAGATTTTGGATAACATTGGACTCGTGCTTATGTGGGATACTCGAGTTCCCTAGTTCGGTGTTTCAAGGGTCCAATTTCTGCCATACACAATACGACTTTAGTCATTAATCCCGATGGAGATCAATAACGGAGTCAATACACAACGCGAGGGAACGCGTTATATCATGAATGTATTGACTCACGATCGATGTCAAGTGCACAGAACGTAATACCCAACCCTTAAAGACGCACGGCACAATGTGGTCGATAACTTTCAAAAAGCAACAGGTACCACGCAACTGAAGCACGAATGACACTGGCGTGGTGAGAACAACAAATGCTGGAGATCGCAGTGGGCCAAGCAGCACCCATGGAGAGACAGCAAGCTAACGTATCGAGTCTAGCTCGCTCCCTCTCTCCCTCCACGGACGCTGCCCGACCCGCTATGATCTCCAGCCTTTGCAGCTTTTCGTTACAGGCTCCAGCATCTGCGAGTAAATTTGCTCCGACGAGAGTTGGCGAGTGCGTGCCGCATTGTGTGCTTTACCTGAATCAGTGACATTCTCGTCGAGGTCCCGTCGCTGGGATTTGAACCCTGTCCGGAGAAAGTGTGACAGAGCACATGGCCCTGGGGGACGGTCAGGTTGTTGGAGGTGGGCTTCAGGTACATGACTTCAGAGCGAGGGGAGCTGAGAGGCAGGCGGGTCTGGTAATCGAAATACACGGGAGAAGAGGCCAGCGAGGGGCTGCTCACCACATTCATGGCATCCCTCTCCTCCACTTCGCTCTGCACCAACATGATGTCGTTCTTGCTGATCTTCTTCTTCTTGCTGCCCTTGGCCCCGAGGTGAGGGTGAGAGTACTCGGCGATGCGGCAGTTGTAGGTCCGGATCTCCTTGTTCTCCCTCCGGCACTTGACGGCGATGGTGACCATGGAGGCGAGCAGGATGACCGAGATGGAGCTCAGGGTGACGATCAGGGGCAGCGACATGTCCCAGGGCCGCTGCTGCCGCCGCAGCCGGTGCTCGTCTTTCGGGGCCGCCCCCAGGTAGGCCACGATGACCAGGCGGGCCACCGCCGACAGGGACGGCTTGCCGTGGTCGCTGACGCGGACGACCAGCTCGGCACTCGGGGCCTGCTCGTCCCAGGAGGCCTGGGCCGTGCGGATCTCGCCGCTGCTCGGGTCCATGTCGAAGAGATGCTGCTCGTTGCCCTCGGCGATCTCGTAGGAGAGGCGGCCGCTCTCGCCGTAGTCGCTGTCGACGGCCCGAACGGTGGCGACGATGTAGCCGAGGCCGGCGTTGCGGGGCACGTGGATCTCGGCGGTGTCGTTCTGCAGCACCGGCAGCACGATGACCGGGGCGTTGTCGTTAACGTCCAGCACCGTGACCCTGACGGTGGCGTTACTCTCTAACGGCGGGCTGCCCGAGTCCTTGGCCAACACTTTGAACTCGAACGACTTGGTGCGCTCGTAGTTGAAGGAGCGCAGGGCGTAAATGGCGCCGTTGGACGGGTTGACCGACACGTACGTGTAGATGGAGACGTCGCCGACCCGCGACGGCACGATGGAGTAGGAGACGGTGCCGTTCTGGCCTAGGTCCGGGTCGTGGGCCAGCACCGAGCCCAGGTACTCGCCGGGGATGTTGTTCTCGGGCACTTGCAGCACGTACACGGGTTTGGTGAAGCGCGGCGCGTTGTCGTTCACGTCCGCCACCCTCACGGTGAACGAGCGGCTGGCGTTGAGCGGCGGGCTGCCGTTGTCCCGCGCCACGATGGTCAGGTTGTACTGGTCGGCGAGCTCGCGGTCCAGCGGCCTCTCGGTCAGCACCGTGTAGAAGTTGTCGTAGTTCTCCTCGAGGCGGAATGGCGCCGCGTTCCCGCCCAGCACGCGGCACTGCAGCTGGCCGTTACGGCCGAAGTCACGGTCGGTCACTTTGACCAGTGCGATGACGGTACCGGGAGGGGCGGCTTCGCTCACCGGGCCCTGGTGCACCGACACGAAGCTGACGGCGGGCGCGTTGTCGTTAACGTCGAGCAGGCGGACCGAGACCTTGCAGTGGGCCGGGATGGAGTTCGGGCCCAGGTCTTTGGCCTGCACGTCGATCTCGTAGATGCTGCTCTCCTCGTAGTCGAGCGGCGAGCGGAGCCGCAGCGTGCCGGTACGCGGCTCGATGGAGAAGAGCTCCCGGACCCGGGGGCTCACGTACGGGCTGAACGAGTAGAGCACCTCGCCGTTGCTGCCTTCGTCCGGGTCGCTGGCGTTGACCCGGGCCAGCACGGTGCCCGCCGGCGTGTCCTCGCTCACCTCCACCGTCAGGCTCGGCTCCTCGAACGCCGGGCTGTTGTCGTTGGTGTCCACCACCTCCAGGCGGACCTGCACCGTGCCCGATTTGGGAGGCTCGCCGCCGTCCAGCGCCGTCAGCTGCAGCACATGGCGCGGCTGCTGCTCGCGGTCCAGCGGCCTCTGGATCACCAGCTCCGGGAACTTGGTGCCGTCTCCTCGGGACTTCACCTCCAAACCGAAAGGCCCGGTCCCCGGGCCGCTCAGCTCGTAACCCTGCAGGCCGAAAGGGCCCGTGTCCGGGTCGCGCGCGCTCGCCAGCGGGATGCGCGTGCCCGGCGCCGCGTTCTCCGGGATCTCCACCTCGATGCGCTCGCTCGCGAAGCTCGGCGCGTTGTCGTTGATGTCCACGATCTCCACCTTGATCATGCAGAGCACCTTGTCGTTGGCGAACACCTCCAGGGAGACGAGGCACTTGGGCGCCCGCTTGCACACCGCCTCCCGGTCGATCCGCTGCTTGGTGTACAGCAAGCCGCTCTCCCGGTCCACGTCCAGCAGGTGCGGCGCCGAATTCTCCAACACCCGAAAGTTCGCCTTCCTCTGCTCGGGACTGGTGGCCAGCCGGGCATCTTTGGCGATGTTCCCGATCACGGTCCCGGGTCCCTGCTCTTCCAGGATCGTGTATTTCAAATTCTTCAAGGTCAGCGCTCCAGTCCACAATAAAGCAAAAATTACAGTGTGCAGGTACATTCCCAGAACTTGTTCCTTTCCTCCCCCAGCCTCTTGTTTTCTCGCCCCTCTTCTTTTAAAAAAAATGTTATTTTATGTTCCCCCCCTCCAGGGCGTTAAACCTGTTGATTAACAGCTCGCAAAACAAACGAGCCTGCAGCAGTGTGAAAAGCGTCGATAGATCTTACTCCGAGAATCATTTCCAATTGCGATTGAGTTTGACGACAAGAGCAAAGTCTCCGGTCACCATCTTGCATTATAAATCCTTCAGAGGTGGGGAGCAGAGTTGGGGCGGGGGTGGGGGTGCTTGCTGAACACTTTTCTCCCCGTTTTCTCTCTGCTACCCAACGATCCGGGTTTTCTTCAGAAACGGTGTCCAAGGTACAAAATCTTCTCTTCCCTGTTCATTCCCCTTTCTCTCTTTCCTGCCTTTTCGCCCTCAAGTGAAATCCAAGCCGTTTGCGAACTGCGGCGCCGCCGATGTTCCACTTTTAATGCTTGCGATGTGTTCCTTCCAATTTCATGAGATGCAGCTGGTGAGAATTTTGCATGCTGCACACACACACACACTCTCACAGCGTCTGGATGAATATCTATCTGTGTGTGTGTGCGCGTTTGCGCCTCTCTCTCTCTCTCCCTCCACTCAAAATCCACGGCCAGCTGCTCTCTTTCTCTCTCTGTGACTCGGGACCAGACCGCAAGAAAACATTAAAATAAAACCATTCTCCTATTTTTTGTTCCTTCTCCCCTCAGTCGAAGAGCGCCCGTTTGAATTTTTCTTTTTCGATGTAATAAAAACAGCTGTCATTTGGCACCCCAAGGATTTCCCGTTTAAAAAAAAGTCGAGTCAAGAAACGATGAGAAGCGACGCGAAGCTTCGGTGACACTTAGTGAAGGAAGAAGAGGGAAAAATAAATAGATCAGATCAGATCGAATCTCTGCTTCTCTCTGCAGCAGCCTCAAGCTCTCGGTGACACACACACGTTACTTTCCCTGTTGATTCCCTCCAGTTGTGATGTGCAACAGTCTTGAGTGCTGCAGGATGTACAGATTTGAGATGTTCTCTCTGTCTCTCCTCCCTCTGCTTTTGGTTTGTCTGTGTGTGTGTGTATGTGTGTGTCTCCTGTCCTTTTCGTTATGATCCTCGCCCTCGCCTGCTCCAGTGTCCTTTTTGGACATGAACCTCTCGCCGACACGCTCCAGCTCCGTGCCGCCTCCTCTTTTCCCTCCTCCCTTCACTCTCCCTCCTCCTCCTCCTCCCTCCGCTAAAACCTATAAAGGGGCTGCACAAAAAAGCCCAAAGCTTCTCCGGCCAATGAAGTGCTCGGGCTCCTGTGGTACCGCCCAATTGGAGCACACCGACCTCGGCCAATGGAGCTGGGCAAAGTGGGGGGGGGGGGGGGGGAGAGGTGTGCTGTAGAAACGCGGGGCTGGATGGAGAGGGGAGGGAGGACTCCGCCAGGGAGCGGGCATTGCCACGCGCGCCCTCGACGGCTCGCTCTCGGACCGCGGGCATGTGCGCATGCAATCCCACCGGCAATTCTTTCTGAATGGATCCGGTAGCGAAGTGCAATTCAATTCGAAGCTTTTTATTTCATTCGAGTTACAATGCCCAAAGTGAAATATTCTCCCGGGAGAGGGATGGTGGTGGGGAAGAAAGTACTTGGAAAGATGACAGCTTTGGGAACTAGATCTCACGTATGAATGCTAACTCACAACAGCGTTCAGTGTGCGTCAGTGCTGACGACTGGGGGTAAAGTAGACACAGGTTAGGAAGCAACATTGTAATGTCCCTTAATAAAAAAAAATCGTCATAGTGAAGGAAAATGGCACAATGTGGTCCTTTAGAGAAAAATAATATACTGATGGTATAGTGATGATGCAAACAGGTAGGAGAGAGAATGTGAGAGTGCTGGACTGGAAAAGAATCAGAGGGTCCAAAATAAATATGCCAGAGCTTGTGTACGTGATTTTAGCAAACAGTTCACAGGCGATCAAGGCGGATTTCTGTTTTCATTGTCAACACAAACAGAAGTTTGGATTTGTGTTGTTTTGTACGGAACACTGCCACTTCGCCAGTGCGAGTGTCGACGGGAACGGGGTGTACGTAGCTGTAAATAGTCACAATAGCATCAGCCCAAATACCCCAGGTTAAGTTTACAATAAAGGCGTGTGCTTGGCGTGGGTATATTTGATAAGCGCGGCTGAGCGCACTCCCTTGCCGAATCTCTATAACGAGATCACGAATAGGAAGCCAGGAGCTTTACTGGAAGAACTGACGGTAACAACATCTTTAACCGATTTCCGACTGTGATGGGAGAATACAACGCGTGTCAAATAGATCATATCCCGATATTCTGATCTACGATGTTAAAACTGAGTTAAAAGTTGGTCGTTGGGTACATAAATCCGTGACTGTTCAGACGTTGGTGGAAGTGCTTAATTGCAATCTATTCTGTCCGAGGAGAGAAAACGGGTTTGTAGCCAAGTGGCGTTTAACAGAGGACTAGATGGCCGCAATAAAACACGAGTTAGAAACAACCGTGCTTTAAAAAAAACAAAATAATGACACGTAGCCAGCAATGCGAAGATTCAACTTTTTGAGGGGGCTGGGGGGGAAAGCTGGGTGTGAAGTTGTTTACCGATACGTTCTACCCAGCCTGTAGTGAATGCAGCGGTCTCAATGACACACTGAAACCGAGATAGCGATTTATTCCGCCTCCAGTACCAGATTATACTCTTGCCACTGACAGGTACAGTGGACAGCGGCGACTTTCCTTTGATTGAATCGCACAGTACTCTGAGCAGACGGACTATTGTACCATGTAATTTGAACTGCGGAGATATTGTGTGTTTTTTTTGTTTCACTGCATATTACAGGGAAACAATATAGCGTGTGTATTTGATGTAGAAAATAGCAGGTGGCTATGAGAGATTGATGAGACGTGGCGGTAATGTTTTCTGATACATCTTAATAGGCTACGAGAGTGGTTTAGTTGTCTGCAAACTACCTGAACCATCCAGCGTGTTAAGCCACAAGTACCCATTTCCCCAGTTTCACTGATGTCACTGAATATGTCGATACCCTCGTTTATTTTGGTAAACATCGATAACACAGCAAAATGCAGGTTAAATACGAGTAAACGTCCTCGGCAGGAATTCTGCATAACACCGTGATTTTTTGATGTAAAGGTCTTTCTACACATCCTTACTGGGGCGCATGTCCCAGAAAGTAATATGCGAGCATTACAAACGGCTTGTATCAAAGCCTTTTTTCAGTACTTTTTTTATACTTTCTCATACCTTTTTTTAACCATATAATGAATCAGTTTTATGACAATGACTCCAGATTTACAAGGATGATACCACAATTAAGCAAGTACAACCATCTAAGAGAGATTAAGCAAGCTGGTGTTTTCCTGTGTGCCATTAAAAAAAGAGGTCGACACCTTGAAAATTAACAAGGGGTTCAATGGGGTTGACATAGGATGTTTCCTTTTCTTGCATAGTTTATACCGGAGGCCTGTAAATACTAAGTAGTCATCAATAAATGCAATAGAAATTCAGGAAGCGTTCGCAATCATAGTGAGCATGTGGAACTTGCTGTTACACAGGGTTATTCAGTTGAATTAAAGCTGCATTTATAGGGAAACTGGATTATTACAGAAATGAAAATGAAATGGTAGGTAATATTGATAGGGTGATGTCATGCACTCCAAGCAATGAGTTGTACTAGTCGAATGCCTCGCTTATTATTTTCCGTTTGTTGACGCTCATGCGTGGAAAGTTATGCGCTGCGGGCCTGCAACTAATGCACAATGCAAGTTCCACTCTCCATAATGACAACCACTCAAATTTATATTGTAGTTGAACCATGCTGCTTCTCCCAAGGAGTTTCATGGAAGCGTTTCAGGACAAAATTTGACAATGAGTTGGATAAGGCAGAGTCGGAGTTCAGGGTCACAATGTTCATCAAGAGCAAGTTTTAAGCAGTGTTTTAAAGAAGGAAAGAGATACACAGGCAGAGAGGTTTAGGGAGCAAATTGCAGAACCTTGGGTCGAGGAGGCTAACAACACAGATATTAATGGTGAAGGAATTGAAATTGGAAACACACAAAGTGCCAGAGTTTGACTAATGCAGATGTCTCAGAGTGTCCTGGGTGCTGAAGGACTTTACAGAGATAAGGGCAAGGCCATGGAGAGATTTGAAAACACGGATGAGCATTTTAAAATCAAGATGATGTTTAACCATGAATCAATATCGGTCAGCAACAGGAGTGACATATGAATGGGATGTTTAAGCAAGAACAAAGACAATAGAGTTTCAAATGACCTTAAATTTGGGGAGGGTAGAATGCAGGAGACTGCTCAGGCAACTGTTGTAAAGGTTAAGGCTACCAGGTAACACAGGCGTAGATGAGGATTTCAGCAGTAAATAAACTGAAGCAAGGATGGATTTGAACAATGGAACTTACGGAGCTGGAAATAGGCAGTTTTATTTCTGCTATGGGTCTGTGCTCAGAAGTTCATCTTGGGGTCAAATATTAAACGGAGGTTGAGGGATGCCGACAAAGGAGCAGGTTGATATTGGAAACAGCTATTGACGATCTTTACAGAGTCAGTTGTTGTTCTGTTTCGTAAAGTTGTGGATTCAAGCCCCTCTTCAGGGACGTGAGCGTATCTAGCGTGACACTTGAATGCTGCATGGTCAGAGTGCCATCTTTTGTCTAAGATGTTAAACCAAGATTCCTTTTCAGATGGGCATAAAATATTCTGTGACACTCTTCAAAGAAGAAAAAAGAAATGAGGTTGGAGCAAGCTATGGCAGATGCTGGAATCTGTAGTGAAAACAAAAAAAAATGCTGGAAATCAGAGTGGGTCAGCTCTGATAAAGAGTCATTTAGAATCAAAACATTAGCAAGATCTTCAAGGTTTCCTGGCCAATATTAATCTTTGACTAGCATTACTAAAACAGATTTTGTGGTTGATTTCTCAGTTTGTGGACCCTGTGGTGTCCGTATTGGCTGCTGTGTTTCCTGCTTTATAATAGTGGTAATAATTCAAAAGTACTTCCTGAGTGTAGAACTGCTTTGGGGGTTCCTAACAATTGTGAAAAATGCAATATAGATTCACATTTGTTTTCATTGTAATATGCAGTTTCTCTTTCTTCAGGTGCCTGCAACTGGATGAAATTGTTAATTAATACAGCAGTGGGCACTGGTCACATGTGGCTGCTTGAGTTATGGCTAGTTGCATTTCTGATTAGTTAACAAAAAAAGTAATAGATATCATTGTTGCACTGTGATCATAACACTCAAATTTACCCACATACTGCCATGACCATGACTTAGACCCTGATCTACTGTGGCCATTTTTAACTTGGATTCCCAAAGTTTGCTTTTTGAAAGAGAGATCAGACAGCCACAAAAATGGCTGTGGATTAAATAAAGTTGCTATCTGGAGAGATAGAGATCACAGAATTTCACACCTGTGGATGTGAAAGGTGTTTCAAACAGCACTCCATCGAATGGGTGGATGAGGCAATTGAAAACAGGCTGGACTGTTATCTG
>JAHRHZ010000009.1:4064601-4083394 GCA_024137785.1 Ginglymostoma cirratum
ACTTGTCTGCCTCCTCTCCACCTATCCTCTCCTCTATCCATCCTCTACCCGCCTCCCCCTCTCTCCCTATTTATTTCAGAACCCTCTTCCCCTCCCCCATTTCTGATGAAGGGTTTAGGCCCGAAACGTCAAGTTTTCCTGCTCCTATGATGCTGCTTGACCTGCTGTGTTCATCCAGCCCCATGCTTGTTATCTTAGACTATTAGGATATCATTTTACAAGTCTGCTAATGAGAGCCAACCGTATGTTTTAACAATGCTAACGCATCCCATCTGCAATTTCACAATTATTAAAATTATTGTGAACTTTTGTTTGTGTTTTAAGATGTGCCTATAATATTTACTGAAATGTTCAGTTAATTTTCCATAATTAATAAAGAAAACAATGCAATTCAAGCTTACATCTCTACATTTTGCCTGCCTTTTTTATTTCCACATTTGATCCTGCACTTGGCAGAATGCATCCTGATCATTTATCTGTGATAAAGATAAAACAAGAAACATGATTTTCTGCTGAGAAAGGATATGGAAACAGGAAGCAGAATGGTTGTACAAATTGGATTTAGAGGAACAATTATGCAAATTAGACAATTTCTCACTAGAAAAGGGAAATTTGAGAAGTGAGTGAATTTTGGCTAAGATTTTTAGGAGATTGGATAATGTGTACCATAATGTATTTCAGCTTGACCTGAACCAAAAAATCAGATGGCATGGTTTATGTGTGCAGTGGGATAACTAATCTGCAGAAACAATTGCACTAATTTTAATCTCTCTGGGAATTCCAAAAGATTGGTTTGGACCATCAATTTAATACTCCTCTCAACATTAATTTCTGCTGATTTTAATATAAAAGAGACATAGCTGCATTTTTACAAATGATACTTTAAATAAAATTACTTTAAACAAACCAAACTTTCCAATTTTAACCAGTGTGAAGATGTAATTAGGTTCTGTAGAACCTTGTTCATTATAAAAAAAACCCTCCATAAATAGAAATATTTCACATTGCTAAATTCTTCTACTGTTAAATGAGATAATTTATAAAATAGATAGTTTTAGAAAATGGTCAACTTTCCATTTGCAAAGCATCTTATTAATTCCTTGCCCTGCTTGATGTCAATCTTCATTCCTGTACAAAAAAACAGAAACTGCTGGAAAAGCTCAACAGGTCTGGCAGCATCAGTGGAGAGAAATCAGAATTAACATTTCAGATCGAGTGACCCTTCCTCAAAACCCAGATTCCTGTATCTCCATCCCACATTCTGATCCTTCAATAAGATATCTTTCCTCTCACTGCCTTTCCACTTCAAGGCTTCTCCTGTTTCTTAACCAACTTCTTGTATTGATCTTCAGTTTTTGGTCCCTTCTTCTCTCTGTCTCACTTTCTCACCAATCTTTCCACTGTCTGAACTTTCTGCTCACTAATTCTCCAGTTAACCACTTCCCTGCCCTGAACACTGGCAGTGAGTGAGGGCTCTGAAGGTGGTTGATGACAGACAAGAAGAGTAGCTTCAACTTGTTTCTGGTCATTTATCAAAAGAATCACATGGTGAGATGTCCATTTTGCTAGATGGCCCAATTATGGATATTTGGTTATATTCAAAAATGACTCATGGAATCAGCCTGTTGGTGGCTACTTGCACAATTACAAAGGGCTATGTTAGCATTTGCTTGATTAACTGTTTTGTTACCTTGTAAAAGCTTGTTTTTATTTCAACGCCTGTTGTTCATTTGGACAGGATTAAGCTTCTTCAATAGGCCCATTGGTTATGATTGTTTGACAGTTTTATGAAGAGATTAGAGAATAGCTAATATTTGATAGACTTAGCAATGTTATTCTATTGTACATGAGTTTATACCTAGTGAATATTAGATAAGTGGGTATAGAGAATTGATTGTGGCATGGAGGAGTTTGAGATTTAGGGAATGGACGGGGTGTGGATGATCTGAGATGATATGAAATGGGGGAATAGGAGCAATGAGGGTGTATATAGGGAGCATAGTATGCGCAAGGGTCTATGAAGGTGTTTAGAGGGTGAGGGTCAACTATAAGTACAACTGGATCAATATTCCAGTAAATGGAGACCTCCATATACACTTCAGTTTGCTTCCAGTGGTGATGGAGCCATTTTAAGCCCAGGCTTTCCTTGCCAACACAGAGATAAGGTATGAAAATAAAAAATAGAGTTTGGAAAATTCCTGATTTTCTCTTCCTTGTTAGAATCATGGAGTCATAGAGGTCTACAGCATGGAAACAGGCCCTTCAGCCCAACTTGTGCATACTGCTTCCTTCACAAAAATTGCTATTAGTTTTTACTGCCCATTTGATGACTAGTCATTGCTCTAAAACATTAACTCTTGGTTTTATTTCCATTGAAGCTGTTAGATCTTAGGGTATTTCCAGTATTTTCTGCTTTCATCTTTAGCCATTTTACCCTTTGATGTATCATAGTTGATCTGTGACAAAAGAATTTAGCCATAAATTAATTTTTAGTCTGGGCGCAAAGGAAAATGATAGGTGAAGAAGAGTAAAAGTGGAAGAAGACTAAACTCAGTAATGCATATTCCATATTTATTGATTTTTATCAATATGGAAAATGTGCAAATCTATTTATGATTTTTAAATTTTTTTTGCAGGTTTTCCCTGGAGTATGTTTTTCTAACTCCATGAATCTGCCTTTGCCTCATGTTCCTTCATTTCTTCGAAATATTTTTGTTAAGCAATCTCAGATTTAAAAATTGAGCGTCACCTATTGCTTTCATAGGATTGTTCCAAATTTCAACCCCCATTGGTCTATAGAAGGGCTTCATAATTTCACATATTGCTGCTGAAATATCTGGCTCTAGCTTTAGAATATACTCCCCAGTCCTAGATACCTGAATCAACAGAAATGGTTTCTACCCTAACAATTGCCCTCAATATCACAAAAACATTAATCAATTACCCTTAAGATTTTAATTTCTAGGGAATGCTACTCCATTTTGCATAATTTCACCTCTTAAGTTAACCTTTGGACGCCAGTCATAATTCTGGGACATCTACACATTGTATGTCCTTCAGGAGTAATACATCTTTTCAAGCTGCTCCTCATTTGTTTTAACCAGAAATTTGTGTAGTTGAAGGCTGACTTCTACCCCCTTTTTTTCCAGTGCAGGTGCAATTGCACTTAATATCCCAGGCTTCAAATTTAGCTTGCAGTTTCTGATGAAGGATTTTACGAAATGCGAATGTTAATCTATATACAACATCCATAGCTATTTCCTGGTCTACCAATATAGTCACCTCTTCAAAAAACCTCAATCAGGTTTGTCAGGTATGACATGCCGATACAATCTATACAAACACTCTCAGCAGCAGAAAATTCGTTGTTTAGTTACTCTAACCTTAATTACAGACTCCAGTAACTTTGTGATAATTGAAAATTGTTAATCCCTCAATAATTTCTTAAATACCTGGAACGACCTGTCAACTTGAAGGAATGGTTCCTGAATTGAAAAATACATTACCGTACAATCCCTACATTGTGAAAGCAGGCCATTTGATCTATCAAGACCCTCCTCCACTGACCCACCACCCTATCCCTGCATTTCCCACATGTCTTTAGACTGTGGGAGGAAATCAGAACACTTGGAAAAAAAAAGCCATGCAGAGAACATGTGAACGCCACATCAACAGTTATCTGAGGGTAGAATTGAACCTGGGTCCTTGGTGTCACAAGGTAGGAGTGCTAGCTACTGTGCCACCAAGTTAAGACATCTTCTGTGTTCTCATTTCATTCCTTTAAGTGGTGGGATGAAAATCAGCTTGAATAGGAATTTGTTATTGTTTAGTAGCACAATTACTGTGCTACTGTTATTTTGAATATTTTAATTTTGAAAACATTGTGCAATTACATAAAAGGACCGTAAGAAATTGGTGTTTTTATTTCTATTTCTCCCTGCTTTTATTTTTATTGACTCCAAATAAATGTAGAGCAGATTGCAAACTTAGTATCACCTTTTTGTTCTGTTGTACAAATCCAAGATTCACCTAGTTAGTTCATGCATTAGTTCATGTGTTTCATTAACCATAAAATGACTTTTAACATGGGGCCAAAGAAAAATTGTATAGGACAGAGAATGTCAATCGGAAAGAAACATAAATACAGGAATAAAATTTTATATCTATAAATATTTTATCTGTTTTGAAAAAAATTGCATATACATTTCAGAGATTTGAAATGTTTCTGCTGCAGATTTTCCCTGAAATATGTTTCTCTAATTCTTCATTCAGCCTTGACTCAATCATAGTGTTCTCAGCTGAGTTAAAAGGTTGTAGGTCCAAGCTCCATATTAGAGACACAAGCACAGTTTTTAGCTGGTTCTTCAGTTCAATACTAAGGACATGCTAACCAGTGACAGTGCTGTTAGACAGATGAGGCATTGAAATGGTGACTTGTCTACCAGCTGAACTCGGCACAAAGGATTAGATATCCTTAATTAAAAGAGAGCAGGGACGTTCTCCAAGTTCTGGTCAACATTTATCTCTCTACCTCAGCAGATGATCTGATCCTTTAATTTACTGCTGCTGGTGGGAAATGGTATAATTGGGCTTCTGCATTTCCTACATTATCGCAGTGACTATACTTCAAATGTAACCAATTTGCGACATTCTCAGGTCTGATATAAATACATTTCTTCTTTTCCAATTTCTTTCTTTCAGATAGTTTCCTCTTCTAACAACTTTCTTGTCCTTTATTTATAAGTCCTTCCTCTATCTGAGGTGATGTTTCTTGCCTTTTATTCCTCTGCTACGTTTTACAGTCGACTGATCAGCATCTGATGCTTTCTTGTGCTGTGTAGCTTACCCACGAAATCATGTTAGCAATTAGTTCACTGAATATTATGCAGAGAAGAGAAACTGGTTGCTATGCATTGTAAGGTTTGCACAGCAACCAAAGCGAGGGAAAATGCCTGGCAGAGTACGGGTTTTCTGCCTGATCGATAATTTTGCACCTAGACCTTGAAAATTTGGAACAATTTGGATTTGACAGCCATCTTGTTTGCAGCCAGTGACCAGTTAAGGGAAGAAATTTGATGTCCAAAAAGTGTTCGAAGTATGTGTTATTTCTAGAAGACTGTGCAATTGAACAAATAGACACACAATTTTGATTCTCCTTAGTTTTGAAATTTCTAATGAACACTGAAATACTGACCTTAGCAAACGTCCTTTGTCTACGAACTTGGTTGTGATGTTCATGGCAATGTCACATGTGTGAATGCAATCTATTTGGAGCTCATTGTAAAGCAGGATTCCCAGCAAAAAGGAATCTGATTTCCAAAGAAGTATTAAGACAAGATGCTCCAGATAATTTTAAGACTTCTTGCACAGAGAAAATGAATGCCTAATTTGAATTATTAGATAAATGTAAATAACACAGAAAATTTCTTAAATACTAGCTTACAATTTTGATCATTAGATTATTTGAATTGAAGGATTTTGAATGAAGAAAAGTAGATTCATGCAGTATTGCATGATAGATTTTTTTTAACAAAAGTATTAAGTTTACAGTTTCAACAGCACGTTCCATAATCCTCTTACTGTTTTTACTAAATCAGTGATTTTATTTTATTCTTTGGGTGATAAACTCTTTCAAGGTATTTTCCTATTACCAGCAACCTTGGAGTTCGAGCAGGATTTTCCTGATGTTGTTTGTCAACTATCCAGCAGGGTGCACCATTCAAACAAAAGCAAAATACTGTGGATGAGAGAAATTTGAACTTGAAAAAAACTGAAAGCATTGAAAACACTTTGTCTGTGAGCATCTTAGGATGGAGAAGTAAAGTTTCAGGCCACTCACTCTCCATCAGAACGCAAAAATTTAGAGACAATCAGCTTTTCAAATGCATACAGAGCTAGGGGACAGCCAAAGAACAAAATAGAGGCATCTGCAAAAGCTGGAAGGGAACAGTAATTACATCATAAAAGGGATGATGTTGCAAGATAAAAATGTATGATCATGGAACAAATATAGAAATGAAAAAAGTGTACAGAGGACATTTAAATATGTTTTGCAGAGTAGCAGAGGGAAAGAGAAGCATGAAATATCTAACAAAATGGAATGGTTTCCTGAGAAAGAAAAATTCAATTGGATAGAGTCATAGTGTCATAGAGCTGTACATCATGGAAACCGAACCCTTCGGTACAACTTGTCCAGGTCGACCAGATATGCTAAATGAACCTAGACCCATTTGCCAGTATTTGGCCCATATCTCTCTAAACCCTTCCATTTCATATTCCCATCCAGATGACTTTTAAATGTTGTAATTGTACCAGCCTCCACCACTTCCTCTGGCAGCTCATTCCATACATGCACCACCTTCTGTGTGGAAAAAGTTGTTCCGTAGATCCCTTATTTGATACCTTTAGAAGCAGTCATTGTCATAGCATTGTACAGCATGGACACAGACCCTTCAGTCCAACTCATCCATGCTGGCCAGATATCCTAAATTAGTCTAGTCCCATTTATCAGCATTTGGCCCATATCCATCTAAACCCCTCCTGTTCATGTACTCATCCAGAAGCCTTTTAAATGTTGTAATTGTACCAGCCTCCACCACTTCCTCTGGCAGTTCAAGATGCTTGGATTTTTCCCAGTTCATAGTATTTCCATGCCATAATCAAAGCATTGCTCAGTGTAACTATGGTTAACTTCATTGAAGAAATAATCCCTCATGTTTGGTGTAGACTCTGTGTTCTTGTTTGTGTCAGGCTTTATACAAGTGATATGGACCGTGCATTCCAGTCCTTTGTTAGCCCAGAAGTGACTTTACTTCCCAACTCCTCAACTGAAACAAAATGTGTGTGCCAATGATAAACAGCAATGGGACTTTATCCTCATCACTGAGACAAGTGAACTACTAAACCAAGGCATTTCTATATATTTAATTGATAATTGTTACATAAATGTACAACTGAGGTTGCACAGAATTGTCAAAGAAATATGTGTGCCTGAATGTTAGTTGATTTTGGTATGTTACATGCTGTTGTGATTAATATATTTTGTCTATCTTATAGAGCAGGTTTGACATAAGTGCTGAATATTCATTGGGACATTTAAGCATTCGTAGCTTTGTGAAGATGAAACATGCAAATCTGGATTATTTGCTTTAGCATCTGACACTTTGGTCGTTGGAATATTTACAGCACACAACTGATGTCTACAACCATAACAGGCAGAATTCTGAAATTAAATTGTTCTTAATGTGGAATAGATGGAGATTTCACAATGTGACTGTCCTTGTGATTGTTAGTTCAGGGTTTTGTGTACTTTGCACATGTGCCTCTGAATGGATAAGGTTCTGTCTCCTTATGAAATTGGTGACTAAAAACCCTTGTGATCATATGTTATTAAGAATATCACTACAATTGTTTACTGACAAATATTTAATAAATTGGCTGCAAAAGACATCTTGCCAAAACATTCCGTTGAAGGCAGTCGATTGTTCTAATGTGCAAACCATTTATATGTATTTATAGGCTCTGAAGTGTTGAAGTGACCATTCATGGGGATATAATTTGAAGTAACCACTTGCAAGAAATCAGAAACAAGACCATTTTAACAATTTAGATATTTACATTATGATCCACACTTCTGTGATTAATGATGTGATTGTGTCAATTATCTTTCCACTGCAAACACCTATATATCAGCTGTGGTTTAGTTGCTAACTCTTCTGCCTCTGTGTTGCAATGTTCCCAGCTCAGGTTTCGATTAAGGGATTAAACCCAAAAATCTATGCTGAGAATCCATTCCTGTACAGTAAGGAGTGGTGCATGATGGAAGTGCCCTGTTTTGAATGAGATATCATGTAAGTAGATAGAGATCCAGTTGTACAAGTGCTGTGGATGCAAGAGCAAATGAGATGCTGGGAATCTTGCAGCAAGTAACTCACCTAATGATTTCCCAAAACATGTCCACCATCTACAAGGCGCAAGTCAGGAGTGTGATGGAATACTCCCTACTTGCCTGGATGGGGGCAGCTCCAACAACACTCAAGAAGCTTGACACCATTCGGTATAAAGCACCAATCCACAAATATCCACTCACTCTATTACTGACGCTCAGGAGTAACAATGTGCCTTAGATTTTATATCTATAAGATGCACTGCAGAAATTGCTCAAAGCCTCTTAGACAGAGCCTTCCAAACCCACATCCATTGTCATCTAGAAGGACAAGGGCAGCAGATACATGGGAACACCACCAATTGCAAACTTCTTTCCACAACTGACTTGGAAATGTATCTGCATTCTTCCAGTGTCACTAGATCACAATCCTGGAACTCTCTGCCACATGGCATTGTAGGTCTACGACTGCAGTGGTTCGAGAAGGCAGCTCAGCACTGCTTTCTAAAGGGCAACTTGAAGCAGGCAATAAATGCTGATCTGGCCAGTGACGCTCAATCCCGTGAGGGAATTAATTTTTTTAAAAATTAAATTTAGTTCTGTTTGGGCAAATGTAAAAGATATCTGATCACGTATTTGATAGTATTCTCCAAATCCTCAACTTGCTAAGCTGAGAGTTCTAACATAAATGAAATTATGCACAGGAGGCCGTAAGCTGTAAATTTAGCAAAGGATTTGGGATTTTGAACTCAGATACGTTTTAAACTTGCTTATTTGACAACAGCTAACTTGCTCCATAGCTGAAAAGAAAAAAAAAAATCGGGGTTCCTGTGAAAGAGTAGGTGAATGGGAATAATTGGATGCTGCTTTGGTGAGTGAATGAATTCCTCGTGTTTAAATGATTCTACAGACATCGGAAGGCAGAAGCTTGAAAAGATCACTGCAGTTCATCTGGCCAGCCCCATTGTATTGGTTGGTAGTACATGCCTGTGATGCGTCTCACTATTCATTTGTTCATTTGTGCAGTATATGAGAATGCCTATGAGACTAATAATAATCGCTTTTTTTTTTGTAATAGTACCAGTTAACAAGTAAAAAATTGATCAAGTGTAATTGATAAGCAGAATCCAATTCAGATCAATCCTAACCTTGTGTAAAAGACATTGTTTTGTTTGTGAAGTGATGCTCCATTTTAAGGTAGTTTGTACTGAGTAAACCCATGTCCTTGATGTGCAAAAGACACAAGATTTTTACTGCTTTGTGAAAGGCAGTAACATCAGGTTTCTTTACATTGTACTTTGCCAAGGTTCAACAGCCCTGGGAGACAGTAGGAAAATTGTACTGACTTCTGTTAAATATATTCTTCTTATTTTCACTGAATTTTTAGTGTTATCAATGTGATGATTGTAAGACCCTCATGCAGAAGAGGTGTCCCCTGGCTTCAGCCCAGAAATCTCATGGTTAATGTGCAGAGAAAGGCAGGAGGGAGCAGCAGACAGCTGTACCAGTGGCCCAGGGCAGGCAGCAGATAAAGACAGAGGAATTCATCCACATCTCCTGACTGTTGTGAGTCCAGTATTTGGCAGCCTGAATAGAGACCAAGGTCCAGAGGAATACTCAGTGGGTGCCAGGTATACGTTCAGCCCTGCATTCCATTATTGCTTTAGCAGAGAGGTGTAGACATCAGATTCAAATTTGGAAGACAATCTGAACTTGCACAGAGTAATGAGTCTTGGTAACTGATTTTACTTGTTTTCAGTACGGACTGCACCACTGAGAGAGACAGCTGCCAACTGCTGGAATTAAAAGAGAATAGAAAATAGAAAATAATAAATACGAAGCATTACTCAACTCCAGCATCCTGGTAGCAGGTCACTAAAAGGTTCTCCCTGGCCTCTCAGGGTCTCTGGAAATTGACTCTGTCTCCTCCCTTTTGTCACTGCTCCTGGTACACTTCAGGATGCTGACCCTCACCTTCCTCCTCAGAGGGTCCATTTTGCTCTCACACCTCCTCCACATCTAGTACATTCCAGACACCTCTCTCCATTTTGACGACTCAGTTTGTTGAGAACATAGCGGAAATCTGTGTTGCAGGACACCCTGCCTGTGCTAGGGATTGGAACCTCACTTTCCGGTGACATCTGGTCTGTTCCACAATCACCTTTTGGAGCACCAACAGCATTGTACATTTGAGGATTTCTTAGAGTTGTCATGATACCCCTTGTTACCCATCAACCATCCGGGTATGGGTTGAGGGTCTTGCAAAGAGACTGGTAGATGAGAGTTCTTGCAGGTCCATGGATATGAAGTGCAGGACTGGAAAATCTAGCTGTTATGGCCACAATGAGTTGAGTGTTATGGGAGTGGAATTTTTTTTTGCTCATGAAGACTTCTGGTTGATGATAGGCCACTCTCCGAGCCAAGTAGGCCCAGTGGATTGCACCCTACAGCTGTGGGAAACCAGCAGTAGGTGAGAATCCTGGTGGCCTCACTGTTTGACTGGCTGCATCAAGGGGGAAAGAGAAGAAGGGGTCAGCTCAGGCAAACATTGAATCTGTCTCATCCTGTTTGTACTTTTGAGTGGAGGACTGTGATATGCTCTAGTGGGGGTGCACAGTAGCTCAGTTGTCAGCACTGCTGCCTCCCAGCGCTGGGGACCTGGGTTCAATCCCACCCTCAGGCGACTGTCTGTGGGGAGTTTGCACATTCTCCCTGTGTTTGTGTGGGTTTCCTCTGGGTACTCTGGTTTCCTCCCACAGCCGCAAAGATGTGCAGGTTCGGTTGATTAGCCATGCAAGATTGGCCTTAGTGTCCAAGGATGTGTAGGCTAGGTGGGTTAGTCATGGGAAGCTCAGGGTTACAAAGATAGAGTGGGGGCCTGTGTCTGGGTGGGATGCTTCTTGAGGGCCGGTATGGATGTGATGGGCCGAATGGCTTGCTCCCACACTGTAAAGATTGTATGGTTCTAGCATCCCAGTTGCCTCCACTTGCAAAATGTTTAAGGGCAACCGTAACTTTGAGGATGGGCTTGCCACCAAGTCATTATGCACACAGCCCCACATAGGTATGTCACAATGGCTCAGGACACTCTTCATCATCTTCTGAACAGGGATTCAGGCATTTGCAAAGAGTTTTACTGATGTCTGTGGATACGGTTCCACATCAGAACTCTCTTCATGGATTCTATCTTGCTGCTTCTCCCTCTGAAGGCAGCTGGTGGTGGCTGATCCTCATGTTGAGCCCAAGGAAAACATTCCATCAATGTGTGTATGTTTGGATTAATAGCACCATCGGAACTGCAGCTGGATTTACCTCAGTAATTCCTGCCAAATTTGAAACAAGCCTGTGAAAACATAAGAGATGATACACGTTATTAAAGATACATCTGAGCTCTGACATCCTTTGCAATTAAGCTTTGTGTTACACCCTCACCCAGGGGAGTGTGTCACTAATTTGAGGAACCAAATGTAACATGCTGATATAGAGCTTCAAGCTAATTGCCCTTTCCTCATATGAGGCTGTCCAACAAACTCTCATTCGTATGAAAGAATAACTTGCCGGCTCTGCCTGTGACCCACAAATTATCCCCCATCCTTCATATTCACCAATGTGCTGTGATCCCTGTGACTCCTCGACATTTTCTCTCGTTTTGATTGAATCCCTTTACATCACTAATTAGGGGCCTGCTTTATCAGCCAGGCTCATGGCTCTCATAGCTCCGATACCCTTGCTCGTCCTGCACTCAGACCTTACCGAGACCAGAGTGACCAGAACTGAAACCTTCAATCCCACCCCAACCTTTCAGACACCCCCACTACACTGCAAACCTCCACCTTAACATTTCACTATTGCCCCTTTATAAATGTGACTATTCCCTCAGCCACTGCATACAATGAGTTGAATTCCCCGTCTTGCGTTTCCGACAGCCTCAGCAACCTCAAGCACTGACTTTAGAAACCTCAGACTATTTTATTTACAGCCCTCATAAGCCATTGGCTGACTGTGGCACATCTCCCGAACTGACTAGAGAGCCCATTTCCACCCAAACTGGGTTTGCAATAGCACTCCGAGGAACTGACCTGCAAGGACTGGAGAACTTCTACTTGTCTGCAAGGACCGAGTGTGGTACAATCCCCAGACTCCTACAATACTGACCCGATTAATACCAGACCAAGTGCCTGACTCTGTTTGTGCTCTCTCCCCAGTGTAGGAATGCTTCAGACAGTGGTAGTACTCCCTGACTGACTGACTCTGTGACTAACTGGGGTCCACTCTTGGTCTATGAGACACCTTTTGCTTTGACTTTTTTACACCATGCTGTGAGAGTGCGTGGTGCGTGGAGTGTGTTTGCTGCATAAGCAGCTGGCACTTGCTTCACCTCCGATATTGACACAGAACTAGGTGATCTACAACGAGATCTAGGTGTTCTTGTACATCAGTCAATGAAAGCAAGCATGCAGGTACAGCAGGCAGTGAAGAAAGCTAATGGCATGCTGGCCTTCATAACATGAGGAATTGAGTATAGGAGCAAAGAGGTCCTTCTGCAGCTGTACAGGGCCCTGGTGAGACCGCACCTGGAGTAATGTGTGCAGTTTTGGTCTCCAATTTTGAGGAAGGACATTCTTGCTATTGAGGGAATGCAGATTAGCTTCAGGAGGTTAATTCCCAGAATGGCGGGACTATCATATGTTGAAAGATTGGAGCAACTGGGCTTGTATACATTTGAGTTTAGAAGGATGGGAGGGGATCTGATTGACACTTATAAGATTATTAAGGGATTGGACACTCTGGAGGCAGGGAGCATGTTTCCGCTGATGGATGAGTTCAGAACCAGAGGACACAGTTTAAAAATACGGGGTAGGCCATTTAGAACAGAGTTTCAGGAAAAACTTCTTCACCCAGAGAGTGGTGGAAATATGGAATGCTCTGCCCCAGAAGGCAGTGGAGGCCAAGTCTCTGGATACTTTCAAGAAGGAGATGGATAGAGCTCTTATAGATAATGGAATCAAGGGTTATGGGGATAAGGCAGGAACAGGATACTGATTGTGGATGATCAGCCATGATCATAATGAATGGTGGTGCTGGCTTGAAGGGCCGAATGGCCTACTCCTGCACCTATTGTCTATTGTCTATTGTCTAGAACTGTGTCAAAGAGCAATATGCTGCCCATTCTCCCCTATTAGTCAACAGTCTCACATCGCCCTCGCTGTTTCTTAAAGCCACAAGCTGTCTGCCTTTCCCTCTAATAAATATTTAGCGCTGAGCCGGTGGTTGCTGGCTGTCCCTCTGTGCCGAAGCACTGTCAGAGACTCAGGGACAACTTCCTGAGTTTGCCCATGATAGCTACCTTTGAAAGAATACATGCTGCCGGACCCCTGCCAAGAAACAAGCCATCCAATGTTCTGAAGGTACTGCATTTTCATTGGTCAGTTGTGTGGATGGGAGGTCCAGAGAGACGTCTGCTGCAGCTATCGTTGTTCCACCTGAAGTGAAGGAAGGTGGCCTGCACAGCCCTGAACTCAGATGAGATAACAAGGTGTAGAGCTAGAGGAACACAGCAGGCCAAGCAGCATCAGAGGAGCAGGAAAGCTGACTTTTTGGGTCTGCACCCTTCTTCATAAATGGGGAAGGGGAAGGAGATTCTGAAATAAATAGGGAGAGAAGGGGAGGCGGATGGAAGATGGATAAAGGAGCAGATAGGTGGACAGGAGACGGACAGGTCATAGAGGTGGGGATGGAGCCAGTGAAGGTGAATGTAGGTGGGGAGTTGGGATGGGGTTTGGTCAGTCGAGTGAAGACGGACAGGTCACGGAGGTGGGGATTAGGCTGGTAGGTAGGATGTGGGGGTGGGGGTTGGTTAGTGAGATGGGAGGAGCGGATAGCTGGGAGAAAAGACGGACAGGTCAAGGAGGCAGGGACGAGCTCACATTGTGGTATACTATATCCGCCGTTCCCGATGTGGCCTCCTCTACACTGGGGAAACCAAGCGGAGGCTTGGAGACCGCTTTGTGGAACACCTATGCTCGGTTCATGACAAACGATTGCACCTCCCAGTCGCAAATCACTTCAACTCCCCCTCCCGCTCCTTAGACGACATGTCTATCCTGGGCCTCCTCCAGTGCCACAACGATGCCATCTGAAGGTTGCAGGAACAGCAACTCATATTTCGCTTGGTAACCCTGCAGCCCAATTTTATCAATGTGGACTTTGCAAGCTTCAAAGTCTCCCCTCCCCCACCCCCTTAACCTAATAGTAAGCAGTTCCTATTATCCCTGAACTCTGATGGACCTGAGGCAGAGGAGACCCCTTGACAGGTACCCACTTGGTTTTCACTGAGTTTTCCAAGCAGTGAGATCCTTGTTTGGATAGAAGTTCATCAGGAAGAGGAAGTAAGTATGGTGAATTATGTAATTAAAGACAGGCAAATATAAGCAAATAGTCTTCTCTCCACTTGATTATGAGTGTTTGATTTGACCTTCAAAGCAGGTAAACTTAAATGAGAGAGTTTTTCACAGCAGCAAGTCTCTGGCTTACAGCCTTTAGCTTGATTTAACTCATCACGCTCGTCATTATTCCTGCCTCTTGAGGGAAGGGAAAATTGTGCCCATAATTTAGTAGGGTACTAAAGCTTTGCATTATTAGGGGGTGCCATCTTTTGGATCTGGCACTAAGTCAAGGACCCACATGTCTTCCTCAAAAGAGGTCTCTACCACTAGTTAACGTATAACATAGAACATAGAACGGTACAGAACAGTAAAGGCCCTTCAGCCCACGATGTTATACCGACCTATTATCCTAATGAGATCAAACCACCCTGCATACCATCATAGTTCAAATCCAAATGGGGAAGATGTTCAAGTGACCTCGTTGACATTTATCTTTCAACAAAATCACAAAACAGATTACCTGACACTAATTATTCCCATTACTTTATGTCAGATTTTCAGCATCTGTAATATTTTCCTTTCGGGCTAAAATATATTGACTACGAAATAACTGCACAGAGGCCAGTATTCTGTCACCCTTTATTTACTTGTGCACAGTACGCTGGCTGTGACCGGCCAGCTCAGAGTCGAATCCAAAATTCATGAGACTGTCTGAATCCCCAGTTTATATCTGTCAGCCAGGGCTCCCTGATTGACAGGTTAACAACGCCAATCAAGCATCTCATAGTCAATAATATCCACCTGGTTCTAATCACTACAGGCTTTTTTCCCCTTATTTGCTGTTTGTGGTACATTGCCATGAGCAAGTTGCCCTTTGCATTTCTCTAAGTTGCAGCATTGAGAAAAGACTCCATGAATTATAAAGCATTTTGGGACATCTGAGGAGATGAAGATATTGCTGTGGGATTTTAATTCTGTTTAGTTTCCTACCATCATGCTGCTGGGGCCTGTGGAACTTTCTATGAGAGTCCTTTATTTACAGTTATGATCTGTACATGCATCAGGTAAAATGCTCCACTTCTGAAAAGTGACAGTGAAAATGGCAGGCTAGGAGGAGTGGGCATATAGTGGTAAAAGCACAACCTCTGGGTCAGCAGAATTGTGTTCAAGTCCCACTTGCTCAACACATGTGATACAACATGCTTCAATAGGTTGATTAAAAATATCAAAAACCCAAGGTAATAATAACTTTAAAAAGTATGACAGAAATAAACTAATGTGAGCAGGCTATCAGTTCGGAGGGTTGGTCCTTCAGTCTGTATTAATTTGTGCAAGACCTCAGGCAGATTTTGGCCATTGAGAATCTCTAACTCCCTTTCCCCCACACCCCTCAAACCTCCAAAACATCTTTTTAATTCATTCACAGGATATAGGCATCACTGGCTGGGCCATCATTTATTGCCAATAGGGCAATTGGAAGGCAAACACATTGCTGTAGGTCTGGAGTCACATGTGGACCAGACTGGGTAAAGATGACAGTTTCCTTCCCTGAAGGACACTAATGAACCAGATGGGATTTTCTGACAACCAACACTGATTTCACGGTCATCACTCGGCTCTTAATTCCAGATTTTTATTGAATTAAAATTCTACCATCGGTCTAGGGATTGAACCAGACCATTACCTGGGTCTTAAGATTAATAATCTAGCAATAATACCAGTAGGCCGTCGCTTCCCCAACCAGCCTGACCTCGGAAACCCAACTATCTTTCCTGGTGGGGATCCTTCATGCTGGGAGCCTAGGAGTTTAGGATCTGGGTTACGCTCAGGGCATCTGCTTTGCTGTTGCTAATTTATGGATTCTCTAATTGGCCAGAAACCTTCCCATTCCAGGATTCCAGTTTTGGAAGGAAGCTTGCTGGTAGCCAATCAGCTTCCTGATTGCTGGAAGATCCAGCAGGTTTCTTACCTCAGTAAACCTTGGGTTTCCCTTCTGGAATCTCTCCTACTTTTGGACTTAATCGGGCAACACCTGGCCAGTCTGTTAATGCAAACTAAGAATTTTAGCTCCCTTCCAGTTCCCACTGCTTCTTCATCATCACAATGTCATCATCAGTATGTATCCCTCTGATGCTAGTCCCACACTCTTCAGTGAAAGTTGTTATATGAATGATTTCTTTCTACACATAGACCAGTGTGCTTCTGTGATTGGAATTGTTAATTTAGTACATTTAGTTCCAAAGTAGAGGCCATGGCCTTTGGTTGTAGCACTCCCATCTCTGAGTGAACTGGTGAGTAAGTCCCACTCCAGCCTGTTCCAGCAGGTGATGAGAATACCTCCCTTTGGACACTGAGGGTATATTACTGGGTATCTGTGTCTGACAGGGGTGCAGTGGCAATCCTCTCCCAGTCATATTGTATTGATCTGGTTTGCCAGGGGGGTACTGTAACTCAGCCAACCTGTCAACAAGAAAGTTCTGAAGAAGGGCCACTGGACCCAAAACGTTAACTCTCCACTCATGTTGGACGAATACATGAATAGGAAGGGAATAGAGGAATATGGATCCTGTAAGTGAAGACAGTTTGAGTGGAAGGGCAAACTTTGTCAGTGCAGGCTTGGAGCAACTGTTCCTGTGCTGTATTGTTCGTTGTTCTTTCTTCTGCCAGACCTGCTGAGTTTCTCTGGCAATTTCTTTCTTTTGTTGCATATTTAAGTTGTGTTCTTTGCAGACAAGTTCAAGATAAGAACTGTTGGATGTAAAACAGAGGAAAGAATGGACTGAGTGCAGCTTTGCAGCTCAGCAGTTCAAGAGAGAAGCAACAGGGTCAGTTTTATGTTGTGTGCCATCTGGAGCTGACTGAAACTGTCCAAGTGGCATAGTGGCTCAGTGGTTAGCACTGCTACCTCACAGTGTTATGGATCCAGGTTCGTTTATAACCTCAGGTTAGTGTCTGTGTAGATTTTGCATGTTCTCCCTGTGTCTGCATGGGTTTCCTCTGTGTGCTCTGGTTTCCTCCCACAGCACAAAGATGTGCAGGTTAGGTGGATTAGCCAAGGGAAATACAGGGGTTACACAGATGGGCTGGGTCAGGGTAGGATGCTCTTTGGAGGGTAGGTGCAGACTTGATAGGCTGAATGGCCTGCTTCTATGCTGTATGGATTCTAAGCAAAGTTTACACGGGATCTTTAAGCCAGCATTTTTGGATTGGGCTTGAATTCGTGTTCCACCATTGATAGGATATTTTTTAATACATTGTCTCCCTTTACTATTTCAAATATGTGTCATTCAGCTTTTGGTTTATCTTTCTTGACGTGCTGCACTTCGGTATTTATTTGTAGAGTACCGTTGTTGAACTTGCATTAATTTTATTATAAGGCATTCAAGTCAAGGAAAAAACTACAAGCTGCAGCTTTACAGAAATCTATTGAATATTTGATTTCAAAGATAACAATAACTCATGTTTGCATACAACATTGAACTTAATCAAATATCCCCAGGGCTTCACAGGAGTATTTTCAGACAAAATTCAATGTGGAGTCACAGAAAGAAATATTAGAACAAATAACCAAAATCTTTACTAAAGAGGTAGGCTTTGAGTGTTTTAGATGAGGGTGGAGTGTTGACTGACGGATGTGTCTTGGAGGGAATTCTAGAACTTTGGGCTTAAGCCACTGAAATTATGGCTTCCACTGGTGCAGTGATTAAAATCAGGGAGAGGGAAGAGGCCAGAATTAGAGGTGCACAGAAATCTCAATGTTCTGGGACCAGATGAAATTATGGAAATAGGGACGCACAAGGTCCTCAAGCATTTACAAATGGAGATAAAATCGACACTTAAGATCAACACGTTTCCTGAGCCAAATGCCCATGTGTGTCAGCAAGTACAAGAGTGATGTGTCATTGGAAATTGGTGAAAGGTAGGATACCCACAGCAGAGTTTTGGATGTGCTTATGTTTATGGAAAGTGCAAATTGGGAGGCCAGCCAGGGAAGAAACATAGAAAAAAAGAACAGGAGGAGGCCATTTGGCCCTTTGAGCCTGCTCCACCATTCATCAAGATCATAGCTGATCACCCAAGTCAATAGTCTAATCCTGCTTTATCTCCATCACCTTTTGATTTCATTCGCCCCAAGTGCTATATCTAGCCACCTCTTGAACATTCAATGTTTTAGCATCAGCTGCTTCCTGTGGTAATGAATTCCACAGGCTCACCACTCTTTTGTTGAAGAAATGTCTCCTCATCTCCGTCCTAAATGGTCTAACCTGAATCCTCAGACTGTGACCCCAGGTTCTGGACACACTCACCATAGGGAACATCCTCCCTCCATCTACCCTGTCTAGTTCGGTTAGAATTTTATAAGTCTCTATGAGATCCCCCCCTCATTAGTCTGAACTCCAGCGAAAACAATCCTAACCTAGTCAATCTCTCCTCATACGTCTGACCCGCCATCCCTGGAATCAGAGATAATAGGTACTGCAGATGCTGGAGAATCCGAGATAACAAGGTGTGGAGCTGGATG
>JAHRHZ010000009.1:4083794-4102982 GCA_024137785.1 Ginglymostoma cirratum
AGACCCTTCATCAGAAAATTTTCTGATGAAGGGTCTAGGCCCGAAACATCAAGCTTTCCTGCTCCTATGATGCTGCTTGGCCTGCTGTGTTCATCCAGCCCCACACCTTGTTATCCCTGGAATCAGCCTGGTAAACCTTCGCTGCACTCCCTTGAGAGTAAGAGCATCCTTCCTCAGAAAAGGAGAACAAAACTGCGCACAATATTCTATGCCGAAACGTCAAGTTTTCCTGCTCTTATGATGCTGCTTGACCTGCTGTGTTCATCCAGCTTGTTATCTCACAATATTCTAGGGGTGATCTCACCAAGGCCCTGTATAACTGCAACAACACATCCCTGCTCCTGTACTCGAAACCTCTCTTAATGAAGGCCAACATACCATTTGCCTTCTTTACCACTGGCTGTACCTGCATACTTACCTTCAGTGCCTGGTGCACAAGGACACCCAGGTCCCACTGCATACTCACCTCTCCCAATTTACAGCTATTCAGGTAGTGACCTGCCTGCTTGTTTTTGCGTCCAAAGTGAATGAGCTCAAATTTATCCAAATTATACTGAATTGGAAAAATTAAATTCACCGGTAACAAAGACTCGGATGAAGATGAGCAAGGATATAGACTGACGATTGAGAGCATGTGAGATTAAAAGTTCAGCTCAGGAACAAATCGACCACCTAGTTTGTGAACAATGTTGGACAGTGAACATTGAAGTAGGATGGATTTGATTGTTAATTAACAGAGTCTGCAGTGGAAATGCAAAGATAATGATATTTTACTTCAGAGTATTTTCCTGTATTGTATAAATAAGCTTTATTATCCGAAGCTAATTTTTTTCACAATTTCAAATCCCTCCTTTTGGCAGCAGAGTTTCACCTTGTGTCTCATGAAGATCTGATCAAATAGTTTTGGAGAATCCATATATATCTTGTACATATGTATCTGCATGTCTACTGTGGCCTTGACATCTGTGAAAAACAGCATAATTGAGTTTGTAAAGCTTGAGTCCTATTGCATGACCTCCCCTTTCTAAATCCACACTGCCTGTCATTGATCATGTTCAATTTAGATAAATTACCCTTGAATTATTTCCCGATAATATTTTGCATAGAATCAGTAAAACTATCTGGCCTGCAGTTCATAAAACATATGCCTTTGGTCTTTCTTGAATAATGACATTACATTAACTATCTTGTAGTTTATTGGAAGTGCTCTACTTTTAATGAACTACAGAATATCTGTTCCAAATTTTCCCACCACATCTTCCTTCAGTTGCTTTAATATTTTCAGATTCAAGCTTCCTTGACATAATTACGTGAGTACATTTAGCTTTTCCTAATTAGATTTCTATGGATACTTGAACTAAATACTCTACTGGGTTTCAGGAAGAATGTGTCTCCAGCTTTCTGAATATTTTTACAATTATCTGTTTATAAATACGCAGGAGTAAACATTATCAGTATCTCAGCAGGTGCTTGTCATCTAAGTCTAGACTACCTCATACATATTTTTCATAATTATTTGTAACTGTAATTGAAAGAAGTTATGATATCTTTTATATCTCTGCCTTTGAAATTTCCAATATTTTCTAAAGAATTAGTCATCGTTGTTTGTTTGAATGGGGCAGAGCTGAAAGATAATCTGCCACATTGCCATTGCTATGAAAATTGTTTTAAAAAAAACAAGTAGGGGTCACTTCTGGATGGGTTGGCCAATAGCTTTCCATTAACCAGAATGTTACTTTTTTTTTAGATGCTGTTTACTTGTTTCATTGCTATCCACGGTGGCTCAGTGGTTAGCACTGCTGCCTCACAATGCCAGGGACCCAGGTTTGATTCCACCCTTGGGCTACTGTCTGCGTGGAGTCTGTACATTCTCCCTGTGTCTGTGTGGGTCTCCTCCTATAGCCCAATGATGGGCAGGCCAGGTGGATTGGCCATGGGTAATGTAGGATGATAGGGTACAGGGCTGGGTCTGGGTGGGATGGCCTCGAGATGGTTGGTGTGGACTGGATTGGCTGTTTCCATAATGTAAGGATTCTATGATGGTATCCTTCTGTACGAGATTTGGGCTGATGCAATCCTAACCTTGTAGCACTGATCATGCTTCAGGAGCAATTTATTGTATATACAAACAGTTTTTCAGGTAAACATTACAAACAAGAAACAGGAATTAGTAATTCAGCAATCTAACCTGCCCTCTGTTTAGTTAGATCATGGCTGATCTGATTGAAACCTTAAATTCACATTCCCACCTATCACTGATGACATTTCAACCCCTTGCTTACCAAGAAACTATCCACCTTCGTCTTAATAATACTGCAGGACTCTTGTGTCATCTTTTCAAGGAGTGAATTCTGAAGTCGAGAGACACTGTCAGAAACATTTTGTCTCATCTCTGTTTTAAATAGGTGATTCCTTATTTTTAAACTTCCTGAGGTCATACAAGGTGCATGTAAAATCTCATCAAGGCTACCAAAAAGAGAGAATGAGAGATACAGTTAAGGTTGAATTTTCCCATCGCTGTGCAACAGAGATAACGTTGAGACAGCTGGGCAAGTACAGCAAGAATGGAAAATGAAGATTCTCAATGTCGAGGCAAGAACTAACATTCCGCACAAAGTTTCAATGACGGGAAAGATTCTCACCAGTGGGTGGCAAGGGGCCTGTTTTTGCACGTTAATGTTTCGTTGCAACTTAATCTCACTGGGTTGTTATTCTCCCAGGCAGCACAGATAAACTAAATGGTGACAATTCTATCATAACAGTCAGACAGATTATGTAGTGACTGTAACTCACTGGCATCATCATTGGGTCTCTGTCTTGACCAGCATTCCCCAACATCACAGGGCACTCTGTGAGCAGCAACTTCTTTTGTACACTTTGGAACTCACTCACACCTCATGTTGCAATACTGCTGCGAAGCCACTTTGAGCACATGGACAGACACCCACCTCATGCATCAGAACAGGCTTCAGTGCAAGGCTCTTTGCTGGCTTTCTAATGCTCAGTCCATGTGCAGAAAATTGAATGTTCACAGCATCTCTCTGACTTGCCTTTCCTTGTCTTTTTGCCTGCTGCTACCTCATTCAGAACATACAGGTTCATTGTAGTTCTGTCTCACCTTGCTTTTTAACACACACTCAAAGACAGGCATCCTGTTACATTTGGCAGCAACAATCAGTGATGGGGTGGGCATGTTCGTATATAGTACCTGTTAATGTCACATGGCAGCACGTGTCAGCAGCTTACACAGTAAGCATAGTGCTTGTGCTGTAACCAAAAGGCTATGTGTGAAAGTCAAAGGGGAGTAGTCTTCAGTCAGTTGAAAGGAGACGATAGCCAGTCAGTGGGGACTACAACAGTCAGTCAGTGACAGTGTCTGACGTCTGTGTAAGACCTTGGGTATGGTCAACTGCCTACTTGGCTTTCAGCGTCTTTGACACTGCAGTTCCAAGTCAGTCAGGGGAGTGGGCTACTGTCAGTCCTTGACCCTCTTCACTAAATATCAATGGAGGTTATCAGGAGCCACCACTATGACCGAGAAGTTGAGGAGGCCAGTTGTGGGTATTGGAGGCAACATGCTGGGTGGTAGACAGGAGAATAATTGTGAAGGGAGACCTTCTGTCTATGGCAGCATTGGTAAGAGTTACACCACACAGCGCTTGTGGAGATGAACCCCTGTCTACAAATTGAGGAGACCTTCCATTGTGTTGTGTGGACATACACCATGCTAAATGGGACCAATTTTTAACAGATCCAGTAAATCAAGGTGGGGCATCCATGAGGGGCTCTGGGCCACCAACACCAACAGAACTGTACTTTAATGCAAACTGAAAACTCATAGTCCAGCATATTCTACACTCTACCTCTGCCATCAGGCCAGGGATTCAACACTTGTTCAATCAAGAGTGCAGGAGGGCATGCTGGAACTGCATTAGGCATACCTAGTGATGAAGGGTCAACCTAGCGAAGACGCAGCAGGGATAATTACATGCCAAACGGCATAACCAGCAAGTGATAGACATAATTAAGTGATTCCACAACCCGCCGATCAGATCTGAATTCTGAAGCCCTGTCAGAACCAGTCAATAGACAATAGACAATAGGTGCAGGAGTAGGCCATTCAGCCCTTCGAGCCAGCACCACCATTCATTATGATCATGGCTGATCATCCACAATCAGTATCCTGTTCCTGCCTTGTCCCCATAACCCTTGATTCCATTATCTATAAGAGCTGTATCCATCTTTTTCTTGAAAGTATCCAGAGACTTGGCGTTCACTGCCTTCTGGGGCAGAGCATTCCATATATCCACCACTCTCTGGGTGAAGAAGTTTTTCCTCAAGAATGGTGTCGGACAGCTAAACGCCTCACTGGAGGAGTAGCTCCAGAAACATCTCCACCCTCAATGACCAAAGAGCCCAGGAAATCAATGCAAAAGATAAGGGTGAAGGTTTGCACAATTGTAAGGCAGAAAATCTGAGTAGATGATCCATCTTGGCCTGCTGCATAGGTCCCCAGCATCATAGTCTTCAACTGTTCATTCCATGTGATAACAGAAAAGACTGGAGGAACTGGATGCTGCAAGACCTATGACCCCTGATGACATTTAAGGAATAGTATCACACGTTTGTGCTGCAGAGCATGCTACTCCCTGGGTAAATACAACATAGGCATCTACCTGACATGACGCAAAATTGTCCTGGTATGTCCTGTTCACAAAAGGCTGGTCAAATACAACCTGGCCAAATACTGTCCCGGTCTAGTCTTGATCATCAGTGAAGAGATGAAAGGAGACATCGACAAAGATATAGCTCAGCAATAATCTGTTCACTGATCTTCAGTCTGGGCTCTTGCAGAGATACTCAACTCCTGATCCCTTTATAGACTTGGTTCAAACACGGACAAAAGACTTTTTATCTCCAGTGGGGAGCTGAGAGTGACAGCCCTTGACATCAGACCACATTGACTGAATGTGGCATCAAGAAACCCTAGCAAAATTAAAGCTAGTGTGAATCAGGGGCAAAAGTTCCTGGAAGAAAGGAACAGTCAACATTTTGGGTTGAGGGCAGACCCGACTCAACAGACCTGAAGAAGGGTAATACCCAAAATATTGTCTGCTCCTTTCCTCCAGATGCTGCCCGGCCTGCTGTGTTCTTACAGCCTCCTGGTTGTCTACTTTGGATTCCAGCATCTGCAGGTATTTTGTCTCTAACCACAAAAGTTCCTGCTGGTTGGAGTCATGCCTGGCAGGTAGGAAAATGGTTATATTGTTGTGGCTGTTGGAGGTCAGTCATCTCAGCTCCAGGATATCTCTGCAGGAGTTCCTCAGGGTAGAGACCCAACCATCTTCAGCTGCTTCATCAATGACCTTTCTGCCATCTTAAGGTCAGAAGTGAGTATGTTCGTCAATATTTAGCATCATCTGTGACCCCTCAGACACGGAAGCTGTCCATGTTCAAATGCAACAAGATCTGAACAATATTCAGGCTTGGGTTGGCAATCAGAAAGTAACATTTGCACCACACAAATGCCAGGCAATGGCCATTTCTAAGAAGAGTGCACATTTTGATGTAGTAATGAAGAGCTGACTCCATGGGGTCCTCTCATGCCCAGGGCTGTACAGGTGCCTGCTTTTATGGAAATCCTTTCAGGAGATGGCAAATTGGGGCAGTTCTTCCCCAGCCTGCTGTGGAGACGATGCCAGTGATAGACTCAGGAGCACATTGTGGAGAGTACATCAAGATAAAGTACCCTCTGAGGTTTCAGTATCCAAGCTGATGGAGGGTGCGGCAGACTGCCCTGCCAAAGCTTCTTCAAAGGGTTTTGTGTCTTCTTCCTCAGAGGTGGAGGAGAGGGTGATGTCTGGGAGCACTAGCCTCTTTAGAAATTGTGTCTATGTTATTTATGCCTGCAGAAACCAAGAGAAGTGATGAGTTGTAAATGGGGTAGATGTTTGGCTTTGTTAAGAATATTTCACAGTGGTGGCAATGAAGAATAATGCAGCATTTGGCAGTGACTCCTACTTAGTTCCCAGGACATGGAAGTCTCAACATCACGACATGGTTGACCATTGTCCTTCTCCCATAGGGCAAGAATTCTTTCCTCATAAGAAAAAAGAAGGTGAGGAGATGAATGTCAGCACCCCACCATCCGTCTTGACTTTCCATCCCATTTCTGCACTTTTTTCCCCTGGACTTAAACAAAAGGAGGGATTGAGTGAGATAAAAGTGGCTGGCATAGCTATTAGTGACAGTGGCGGTAGAGAGATGTTGATGGGATTATGGGAGAGGTTAGTGAGGTGTCCTGAGTGAGTGTGTAGGCAGTGTGAAAGTAGTCCTTTGCAGCTGTTGTGCCCGTTTAGTGGGGTGAATCATGTACTCCTGCATTAGAATTCATCCATCACTGGAACCCACCAGGTGAAACCTTCTATGCAACTCCCTGATACTGACTCTTAAACCAATTGTTTGGAAAAAATCAGCCGTTTGGTTAGTGAACTTAATAAGAGAAGGATTACAAAATGTCAATGTGGAAAACAATGGTCTTAGAGAACAACTCTGCCTGCAAAGATGATAGATATCAATTGTAGATATATTGGACTGGAGGAGAAAGAAATCATAAAATGCAGAAGGCAGCGGGGACACAGATCCTGAGTCAGGTGGTGCTGTTGTGGAACAAAACAAGGTCAGTCATCTATGTATCACAAAAATAGACTGAGGCTTCTAAGAGATACTGTGATAGAATTGTGCTCTTTGGTTTACCAGTCTCTGCTGGAGCAGTCAGCCACTTGGGAATGTATTATTGTGATACTGAAGATCACTGCTGCCCTCAACCTTAATGACCTTCCAGGCACCCACAGAGAATAAACAAGGAATTACCATTTTTCCTTGCTTGCCTTCCAGACAATTGACATTTTATTTTTTGCAGAATGACAGAGGGGACGATACATTAAAAGTGAATTCATTTTCACTGCTAGTAACATACGTGCTTAATGTATTTGCTACTCTTTCTGCCCTTATAGAGCCACAAAGTTCTCCCTGGATGTGTATGACTGAAACTGGTCTTCTTGATAAAGCAGCAGCGCCAATGAATGGCTCCCAAACCAATTGTATTTATCTGTGACTATCCTGACCTTACTTTCATTTCCTTGCAGAGGATTTTGTTGCTTTAGTCACAACGTGTTCAGTAGTCATACAGATATACAGCATGGAAACAGACCCTTCAGTCCATCTCGTCCAAGCCCACCAGATTTCCTAAACTGATCTAATCCCATTTGCCAGCATTCAGCCCTTATCCCTTTAAACCCTTCCTATTCATCTACCCATCCAAATACCTTTTAAATTTTCTTTATTCTTTCACGGGATGAGGGCGTCGCTGGCTAGGCAGCATTTATTGCCCATCCCTAATTGCCCAGAGAGCAGTTCAGAGTCAACCACATTGCTGTGGGTCTGGAGTCACAAGTAGGCCAGACCAGGAAAGGATGGCAGTTTCCTTCCCTAAACAACATTAGTGAACCAGATGGGTTTTTCCCCCAACGATGGGCAATGGATTCACAGTCATCGTTAGATTCTTAATTCCAGATATTTATTGAATTCAAATTCCACCATCTGCCATAGCAGGATTCAAACCTGGGTCCCTGGGACATTATCTGGATCTCTGAATTAACAATCCGGTGATAATACCACTAGGCTATTGCCTCCCCAATGTTGTAATTGTACCAGCCTCCACCACCTCCTTTGGCAGCTCATTCCATATATCCACCCTCTGTGTGAAAAAGTTACCCCTTAAATCCTCTTTATATCTTTCCCCTTCACCTTAAACCTATGTCCTCTAGTTCTGGACTCTTTATTCTCACCTGCTCAGGACTAGTGATGTTGCAGAATCAGCAATGAAATAATGGTTAGTCACTTCTATTTTAGAAATTCCCTATGCCACAACGCCTACTCTTTGTGGGAGAGAACAATAGTTTTATATGATTTCAGAATTTCTCTCATGGATGACTTGTGATTTGAGGCCATTCATAATTTCTCCTTCGACCTGAAAGACAGGAAGAATTAACATTACACAATGTTACACCTCACCAGGGTAGTGTGTTGGAAAGCAAGCGTTGCTGTTTCTCGGGCGACCGCAAAAGTTAAAGATTTTTAAAAATTGTCCTGAATTCCCAATTTAACTATCTTTTTGACCCAAGTTGGCAGCAAGCACAGACCATGTTGCTATACTTAGCAAGAGTTATTATTTACTCCAAATAAATGTATCCTAACTACCAATAGGAGAGGCAATGGCCTAGTGGTACCAACACTGGACTGTTAATCTTGAGACCCAGATAGTGTTCCGGGGACCTGGGTTCAAATCCTGCTGTAGCAGATGGTGGAACTTGTATTCAATAAATATCTGGAATTAAGAATCAAGTGATAACCATGAATCCATTGTTGATTGTTGGGAAAATCCATCTGGTTCACTGGTGTCCTTTAAGGAAGGAAACTACCATCCTTACCTGGCCTGGCCTAGCCTACGTGTGATGCCAGACACACAGCAATGTGGTTGACTCTTAACTGCCCTCTAGGCAATTAGGGATGGGCAATAAATGCTGCTTAGCTAGGAATGCCCTCATCTCATGAAGGAATAAGGGGGACAAAAAGATAAACAATTATGACCCATTGACCTACAACTCTAATCCCCTCATAAACTCCTCCTACACTTTCATACAGATAAACACAAAATAATGGATGCTATAGATGGAAGGAAAGACTGTTCAATGGCCCATGCCCACAGGGTTAACTGCAATGTCAAGTTTCTACCACTCCTCAGTAATCCTTCTCCAAATACTTTTACTTCCTTGTAGGAGGCACAGGGTGACTGGTTCAAATTTATAAAGTCTCTGACCTACTGTCAAAAAATGCAGCCTAATGCAACTGCTAAGGGGAAATAGGTGGTTTTCTCCGGGCGTTGACTGCAGAGAAAAGGAACAGCTCCTTTGAGTCGGAGATCTGATGGCTTCTCCCCAAGCATTCACTCCCATTGGTTGCTCAACAACAGAGGTGTCAATCACATAGTCTTTTGCAGGCAGTTATTTGTACCAATAACTGGTCTCCATTTCACAGACCAATCAACTATTAGTTGCCAGCCAAATCTCTATTCATACCCACCCCTTGGCTCCAGTTCATCTGCAAACTAGACTGTCCCCATTGCTTGAACAAACAGCAATGTCAACAGCATTTACAATGAGGTCAGGTAACTTGTTTTTACAAAGTGCTGTAACCCTTTCCATGATCACAAGGTGTGGAGCTGGATGAACACAGCAGGCCAAGCAGCATCATAGGAGCAGGAAAGCTTGATGTCTCGGGCCCGAAACGTCAAGATTTCCTGCTCCTATGACGCTGCTTGGCCTGCTGTGTTCATCCAGCCCCACACCTTGTTATCTTGGATTCTCCAGCATCTGCAGTACCTATTATCTCTCATCCCTTTCCGTGATCCTTGGTTTTTTTCAACAGTCCTTTGTCCATTTCAATCCACAATCAAAAATGCATAAAGCTAAAAAGATATACCCTTTACACCTGAGATAGCAAGAACTGCACATGCTGGAGTCTGAGATAAGTGTGGAGCTGGAGGAACACGGCAGGCCAGGCAGCATCAGAGGAACAGGAAAGCTGACGTTTCGGGCTGGGACCCCTCTGATGCTGCCTGGCCTGTTGTGTTCTTCCAGCTCCACACTTTGTTACTTACACCTAATGCTTTTTGTGGTCTCAGGGCCTTCCAATTTTGTTTGTAGCCAACAATTGGAAGTGTATTTACTGTTGCGGAGTTGGAAGAACAATACAATGAAATAAATAACTAGGTTGCCACTTTTAGTTAAGGGATATTTATTGGCCTGGACACGAGAAGAACTCTTTTACAAAACAAACAATTGCGGATGCTGGAGATCTGAAACAAAATCAGAAATTGCTGGAGAAACTCGGCAGGTCTGGCAGCACATGGAGAGAAAGCAGAACTAACATTTCGAGTTAACGTCCTGATGAAGAGTCACCAGATTCAAAATTTTAACTCTGCTTTCTCCTCACAGTTGCTACCAGACCTGTTGAGTTTCACAAGCAATTTCTGCTTTTGTAGGAGAGCTCTTTAGTTCATCTTCAAATTTTGTGATGAGTGTTGCATATCTATTTGAGATGGCATGTTTGTTTCATCTAAATGGTGGCACCTTCAACAAAGCATTGCCTCCTCAATACTGCAGCAAGGTTTCAGGCTGAATAATCCTTTGAAATCTGTGGAGTGGGTCTTAATCCCATGATATTTTAACTGAGAGACTGAAATGCTCCTGTTCAGCCTTTATAGCTATAGGAGGAGTATCCTAATGAATATTCTGACTCTGTTCAGTAGAAGTACCCACCGTGGTAGATACCGTTAGTTTTGGTTTCTTCTATAATCACCACAGCTCAATGTTTTCCCAAACTTCTTTCCAATTCAAATCAGCCATAGTTTCTGATGTAAATTCCCTAATCCATGGATGTCTGCCAGCAGCTAACTGCTGTATCTTCCTTTTCATGTGTTAGTGTCGAATACCTGGGGACTGAGGCTGGAGGCTGAGAAACTCCCCCAGAGATTTTCCTGAAGGACTAAAGTAACTTCAAACAGTGTGCATTGGAAGCAACATGCTAGTGTGGAAAGGTTTTCACTGTATATTTGGTGAGGTTTCATGGTTGAGTTGTCTTGTTAAGGTCTTTGGTCTATTGCACTTCCTCTCTGTAGCAAGTATTTTTGTTCTTAGTTTGACAAGCACAGTATAACTTGCATAACCATGCTGTCTTCACCTGCTGATATATTATTTGGTATATGTTTGCGAACATTTCATTAAAAACATTCCTGCTTCACAGCAATGTTACATTTACACAATCTCATTGTTAAATCAAATTTCTGCGACTTATATTAAATGTAGTATACTTTCACAGCTAAATAAATTACTTTTTCACATTTATGCTCCATTTATATGGATGATGTGGAGGTGCCAGTGTTGAACTGGGGTTGACAAAGTCAGAAGTCACACGACACCAGGTTATATAGAATAAATCACCTGACAAAGGAGCAGCGCGCTGAAAGCTTGTGATTTCAAATAAACCTGTTACACTATAACCTTTTTATATTGTTTCGTCCATTTATACTGGCTCAGAGTCCCATCATTTGCTTCAGAAGAATGTAAGCATCATTCAATGCAGCATCATAATTGGCTTTTATTTGTTTATTAAATTGCATCTTGAGAAATCAAAGGTGTCAGAGCCATGATGTTTTGCAATTTTAATAACAATTTCTTAATTCAGAAATTAAGCAAAATTCCAATAAAATCATATGGATTTTTTCCATAATTTTGTAACAAAGGAATATTGTGCCTTGGATTTTTCTATGTTCTCTGATTATTCTCCTTGAAATAGGGAATGTGATGGAGAGATTCAATAGAACTGTTCAAAACACTGAGGGATTTTGAAGTAGTGACAAAAGAAACTGATGGAGGATAGGTAACCAGCGAGCAAAAATAAAGAACAAAGAACAAAGAAAACTTACAGCCCAGGAACAGGCCCTTCGGCCCTCCAAGCCTGTGCCGATCCAAATCCACTGTCTAAACCTATCGCCCAATTCCTAAGGATCTGTATTTGTTCGATAATTAGCAAATAAGTCAGAAAGGAAATGAAGAGGAATTAAATGAGTTGTTGGGATCTGTGGTGTGTTCATTGAAAGGATAATGAAACTAGTTCAAGAACAAAGAGGATGCTTCAAATGAGATTTGGATATTTACTTAAAAAGGAGAAAGCGGGCTTATAGGGAAAAACAGGGAAATGGAAGTAAATGGGTAGCTTTTCAAAAATGTTAATGTAGGCATGATATTCTTCTGTGCTGTATGGATCAATGTTTTCAGCATTCTTCTTGCCCTCATTCTTAAATGTTCAATTTCCCGATGAGTTTAAATTATCACTTTTACCAACTTGAACCAAAGTCACTAAGTTACAGTATATCATAACATAATTTGTTTGTTGCACTAAAAAAATTTCCCAAAGTTACTTTTTTTTCCCTTCTGACAAACCTCCCCTGTGATTTCAATTTCTGGTTAATCTTTCCTAATGTTTCCAATGCATCGGTAAAGCCATTCCACTGTTAGCTTATGTGGGAGATGAAATTTAATAACATTATGATCAGTGAATATTTGCTGCTAGACATATTCTGGGGTACTGTAATGGGGAAAAATGACAATGTCTCTCCTTCAGCTTACATCTTGTGTGAAATATATTATTGCAATCATTCTAAACATATTCCTTTTATACGCCAATATACCAATTGTTGCCCATTTATTCTACAATTTTTAAAAGCTACTCCCTAAAACTAAAATTTCTTCAGTTGCTGAAAGGATTTTCTTTTTATGGAATCCTTTTACATAGAATTTATACCCCATAAAAACGCCATTTGGAGTAACAGATCAGTAATGAACTTGCTGCTCTATACTTCCACTATTATTTCTATATTCCATTTGCAAACAGACACTAGAAGTGTACACTGAACTCAAAGTGTGGCCTAATCAAGGTCTCTATACATTTGATATAATTAGGATTATATTCTTCTAGGACTGAACTTTAGTTCTTTGTATTTGTGTGGCTTTGTTAGCTTATTGCCAAATATGTAGACATCATCCTTATTCCTTGATTTGACTTGATTTATTCACATGTACCTAAGTACAGTGAAAGGTTTTGTTTTATGAGCAGTACAGGCAGATCATAAACACACAAGGACACAACAGACAATAGGGTGATTGGATAGAATGATGCATACAGAGTTGCAAAAAAGCAAGATGAACATTAAATTTGAAGTTAGAGAGGTCCATTCAGCAGTCTAATAACAACGAGGAAGAAGCTGTTCTTGAACCTGTTAGTGCATGTGTTTAAGCTTCTGTATCATCTGCCTGATGGAAAAGTTTGGAAGAGATTATCACCGGGGTGAGAGGGGTCTTTGGTGATGCTGGCAGTATTTCTACGACAATGAAAAGTGTAGATGGAGCCCATGGATGGGAGATTGGCTGGTACAAAAATGCTTTAGTTACCCTTATCTATATTTAAATCCATTTGCTACTTACACATCCACTCTGTTTGTCTGTTCAGGTTGTCTTGTATTTTGTCATAATCTTCCTTATGACTATCAATGCCCCACCTTGATATCACCTGTAAATATTATATTATCCTTCTGATTTGTAAATCAATCTAATTTACGTAACGGTGAATTGCAGGGGCCTTAGCAACAAGCCGCGTGAAATACAACTTTACAACATCTGCCAGACTGAGTAAGTGCTCTTAACCTTTACCCTGCTCTCTGTTCACTCACTAGTTGTTCTGCTGCTTGCTACTTGTCTCAATATTTTCTGGTCAATTGCTCTGCTGTAGAATTCATTATCAAAGGCCTTTTGAAAATCCATGTATACCATACATATTGCATCCACTATAATACCAAGATCTATGTTTTTTCACATAGTTTAATATGTTTCGTCAAGCACAACTTTTCTCTTTGATCTCCATGTTGACTACTTTCTATGACATTTTGATTTCCACAATGATTTTCTGTAAAACCCTTCCTTGACCAGAAGTTCAGTCTTCTATAATTTTGACAATTACATCACCAGCCTTTCCATCTTAAATATCTTTCGTGATAACTTTTCTTTATGTCATACTCACCTTATTAGTCACTTTGGTAAAAAACTGAAGCAAGTAACTCTGGGATGTTTCTGCTGTTTCACCGTCATTATACATTATGCATCCCATGGAGCATAATCTTCCAATTTGCAATGAATATTTTGTCGAGTGAGATTCATGGCATTCTGTCCACAATGGCTTGGAACCTCTTTTCTCATGTAATCTCCCATTCCTTATCTTATTAATTATGCAGCCAGACTCATTAATGAAAAAACAGAAGAACTGTGGATGCTGTAAATCAGAAACAAAAACAGAAGTTGTTGGAAAAGCTCAGCAGGTCTGACAGCATCTGTGAAGAGAAATCAGAGTTAACGTTTCGGGTTCTGGGAGGCATTGATGGTTGATATGGTGACAGCTGACTGTCACAGGAGGCCACGTAATTAGACACAGATTGCAGCCCAGGTCAATGTGGTGTCCCATTTGCAAAGAGACATCCAGCAGTGCAGGATGAAGGTAAGTGATTTTTTTTGTGTTCCACAAGGGTAAATGTCACCATCTTCTCTTGGACGTCTCACAGTCATTTTAATTCTACTACTGCATCACCTCCCACCAAGGCTCATCGACTACATCTCTCCTGTATCACATGTATCATGTCTGTTAAATAGCTCCCATCCACCTTGTCCTCCCAAACTCCTAACCCTTCCTGGTCAGACTGCAATGACACAGATCCCAGTGACTGCTGGGAACAGGTTTCTGAATGACAATTATCAACTATGTTGACTAACTATGGTGGCACCTTCTTATTGGCTATAGTCCTCCTTCACACCACTAAGGACTGCTCCTATTTGACTTAAACACTCAATTTGCTTGAAGCACAATTAATGTATTTGCAGCTTAAATAGTTAGCACATGCTGCAGCTCTGACATTGACGTAGTACGGTTCTGCACAGTGACATGTCCCCTCCTTTTGGCTGATTGATAGATTAACCATTCAGTGCTCTCAACATTACAAGCTGCTCGCTAAAAAACAATGTGAGCTGTATAGTGCCTGACAGCCGTAAGTCAGTGTTGGTAAGTCAGCGTGTGTTAAGAAAGCAATGTGAAGTATACAGAGGAAAGCAGGCTCCAAGTGAGCGATAAAAGTGAGTGAGTGCTAGGATAACAAGAGCCATAAAGCACATGTCGTGCAGGTAGATGACATACATGTGTGTTCCTGCACACAACCAACTTGGCAGATATCCGCATTACACTGGTATCTCTTAGCTCCTTGGGTTGGGTTAAAGGGCTGAAATTGTGCCTCAGTTTATGGAAGGGCATCATGGTGATGTGCAAGATTGGTGGTTTACTGATAGTAACTTGCCTGGATGCATAGTTGAGGAGGACAGCCATGGATCACAAAGCACTGTTCAGCAAAAAGTATTTGCATGGCAGTAGGGGCAAGGATCCAGTGAACTGCCGTCACCAGGTCCCCCCTCAATCTCCTTTTTTCTAATGAAAACAATCCTAACCTACTCAACCTCTCTTCATAGCTAGCACCTTCCATACCAGGCAACATCCTTGTAAACCTTCTCTGTACCCTCTCCAAAGCTTCCACATCCTTTTGGTAATGTGGCGACCAGAACTGTACACAGTATTCTAAATGCAGCCGAACCAAAGTCTTGTACAATTTTAACATGACCTGCCAGCTCTTATACTCAATACCCCGTCCGATGAAGGCAAGCATACCATATGCCTTCTTGACCACTCTATATCCACCTGTGCAGCCACCTTCAGGGTACAATGGACCTGAACTCCCAGATCTCTCTGCTCATCAACTTTTCCCAAGGCTCTTCCGTTTACAGTATAGTTTGCTCTAGAATTAGACCTCCCAAAATGCATCACCTCACACTTGCCCGGATTGAACTCCATCTGCCACTTCTCCGCCCAACTCTCCAGTCTGTCTATATTCTCCTGTATTCTTTGACAATCCCCTATGCTTTCTGCTGCTCCCCCAATCTTCGTGTCATCTGCAAACTTACTGATCAGACCACTTATGCCCTCTTCCAGATCATTTATGTATATCACAAACAACAGTGGCCCCAGCACTGATCCCTGTGGAACACCACTGGTCACCTTTCTCCATTTCGAGAAACTCCCTTCAACTACTACTTTCTGTCTCCTGTTGCTCAACCAGTTCTTTATCCACCTAACTAGAACACCCTGCACACCATGTGACTTCACTTTCTCCATTAGTTTACGATGGGGAACCTTATCAAACGCCTTACTAAAGTCCATGTAGATGACGTCTACAGCCCTTCCTTCATCTATCAACTTGGTCACTTCCTCAAAGAACTCTATTAAGTTAGTAAGGCATGATCTCCCCTGCACAAAACCATGTTGCCTATCACTGATAAGCCCATTCTTTTCCAAATATAAATAGATTCTATCCCTCAGTACCTTCTCCAGCAACTTTCCCACCACTGACGTCAGGCTTGCTGGTCTGTAGTTACCTGAAATATCCCTACTACCCTTCTTGTACAGGGGGACAACATTAGCAACTATCCAGTCCTCCGGCTCTTCACCTGTGTTTAAGGATGCTACAAAGATATCTGCCAGGGCCCCAGCTATTTCCTCTCTCACCTCCCTCAGCATCCTGGGATAGATCCCATCCGGTCCTGGGGATTTGTCCACCTTAATATCCTTTAGCCTACCCAACACATCTTCCCTCCTTATGTCAACGTGATCCAGAGTAAACAAACTTCTATCTCTAATCTCAACATTCATCATGTCCCTCTCCTCAGTGAACACTGATGCAAAGTAATCATTGAGAATCTCACCCATTTTCTCAGGTTCGACACAAAACCTTCCTTCCTTATCCTTTAGTGGACCAACCCTTTCTCTAGTTACCCTCCTGCTTCTTATATATGAATAAAAGGCCTTGGGATTCTCCTTAATTCTGTTCGCTAAAGTTATTTCATGACCCCTTTTAGCCCGCTTGATTCCTCGTTTAAGATTGGTCCTACTCTCCCGATATTCCTCCAAGGGCCGTTCTGTTCTTAGCTGCCTGGACCTTATGTACGCTTCCCTTTTCCTCTTGGCTAGTCGCACGATTTCTCCTGTCATCCACGGTTCACGAATCTTTCCTTTCCTATCCCTTGTTTTCAAAGGGACATGCCTATCCTGCACTATCTTCAACCTATCTTTGAAAGCCTCCCACATATCAAATGTGGACTTCCCTTCAAATAGCTGTCCCCAATCCACATTTCCCAGCTCCTGCCGAATTTTGATATAATTGGCCTTGGCCCAGTTTAGTATTCTTCCCTTAGGACCACTCTCATCTTTGTCTACGAGTATTCTAAAACTCACAGAATTGTGGTCACTATTCCCAAAGAAATCCCCCACTGCAACTTCTACCACCTGGCCTGGCTCATTCCCCAACACTAGGTCCAATATGGCCCCTTCCCTAGTTGGACTATTGAAAGAAAACTTTCCTGGATGCTCCTTACAAATTCTGCCCCATCCAGACCTCTGACACTAAGTGTATCCCAGTCAATGTTGGGAAAATTAAAATCTCCCATCACCACCACCCTGTTATCTCTACATCTTTCCATAATCTGTCAACCTATTTGTTCTTCTACCTCACGCTCACTGTTGGGAGGCCTGTAGTACAGCGCCAACAATGTAACTGCACCCTTCTTATTTCTCAGCTCTACCCATAATGCCTCACTGCTCAAGCCCTCCATAGTGCCCTCCTTTAGCACAGCCGTGATATCATCCCTGACCAGCAATGCAACTCCTCCCCCACCTTTTACTGCCCTCCCTGTCCTGTCTGAAGCATCTATATCCTGGGACATTTAGTTGCCAATCATCCCTGTGTTTAAGGATGCTACAAAGATATCTGCCAGGGCCCCAGCTATTTCCTCTGTGATCGCAATAACATCATACTCCCAGGCACTAATCCAAGACCTAAGTTCGTCTGCCTTACCCACTATACTCCTTGCATTAAAGTATATGCACTTCAGACCACCAGTTCCTTTGCGTTCATCTGCTCTCTGCCTACTCTTCCCCTTGGTAATGCTAACTTCATGATCCTTACAGTCTCTAGTTTCCACCTCACTGTCTACTAGTCTTCTCCTCTGGTTCCCAGACCCCTGCCACATTAGTTTAAACCCTCCCCAACAGCCCTAGCAAAAACTCCCCCTAGGACACTAGTTCCAGTCTGGTTCAGGTGTAGACCATCCAATTTGTAATAGTCCCACCTTCCCCAGAACCGGTCCCAGTGTCCCACAAATCTGAACCCCTCCCTCCTACACCATCCCTCAAGCCACGTGTTCATCCTGCCTATTCTTTCATTTCTACCCTGGCTAGCATGTGGCACTGGTAACAACCCTGAGATCACTACCTTTGAGGTCCTCCTCTTTAACTTCTCTCTTAGCTCCCTGAATTCTGCTTTCAGGACCTCATCTCGTTTTTTACCTATATCATTGGTGCCTATATGCACCACAACAACTGGCTGTTCACCCTCCCTTTTCAGAATGCTCTGTAGCTGATCGGTGACATCCCTGACCCGAGCACCTGGGAGGCAACATACCATCCGGAGTCCCGTTTTCGGCCACAGAACCGCCTATCTACTCCCCTTACAATAGAATCCCCTATGACTATGGCCCTATGAGTCTTTTTCCTGCCCTTCTGAACAGCAGTGCCCGCCATGGTGCCATGATCCGGGCAACTGCTGCCCTCCCCTGGTGAGCCATCTCCCCCAACAGTATCCAAAACGGTATACCTGTTTTGGAGGGAGATGACCGCAGGGGACACCTGCATTGCCTTCCTGCTCTTTCTCTGCCTTTTGGTCACCCATTCACTGTCTCCCTCAGCAATCCTAATCTGCAGTGTGACCAATTCACTAAACGTGCTATCCACGACCTTCTCAGCATCGCGGATGCTCCACAGTGAGTCCACCCGCAACTCCAGAGCCGTCATGCGGTCAAACAAGAGCTGCAGCTGGACACATTTCCTGCAAGTGTAACAGTCAGGGACGTCAGTCACGTCCCTGATCTCCCACATCAAGCAAGAGGCACATGCCACGGGTCTGAGGTCCCCTGCCATTGTAAGCCTTAGCTCTGACTCAACTAACTAATACCAAACAATGCACTTAAATATATTAAAAAAAAAAACCTTACCTTGCAGAGTCCTTTTCTTCTGGTTAGAGGAGGAGGGTGGGAGGGAGATGCTACCCGTGTAGCATCTCTGGTTTAGCTGCTGCACAAATATACACTAATTACTTACCTTCCTCACAACCTCCTGGTCTCCAACGTCACCTCTGCTCCATCTCCCGCCGCTCCCGGTGAGGAAAAAACGGCTCGCCGCTCGAGGTAAGTTTTTAAACCGTCTTACCTTCCCGTCAGGCCTCTGGTGCTCGCTGCCGCTCTTCCCGCTTCGAACTGTCGCCCGACACCAAAATGAGGGGGGACCTGATTGAGGTCTTCAAAATCATGAAGGGTATAGACAGGGTTGATAGAGATAAGCTTTTTCCCAGGGTGAGGGATTCAATAA
>JAHRHZ010000009.1:4107982-4118475 GCA_024137785.1 Ginglymostoma cirratum
GCAGGCCAAGCAGCATCAGAGGAGCAGGAAGGCTGAAGTTTCTGAAGAGGGGTTCAGACTCAAAATGTCAGCTTTCCTGCTCCTCTGATGCTGCTTGGCCTGCTGTGTTCATCCAGCTCTACACCTTGCTGTCTCAGATTCTCCAGCATCTGCAGTTCCTACTATCTCTCGATCAAAAGCCTGTTGGCTCTGTCATCCTGACAGTGCCAGGAGGAGTGGTGGTCAACTGTCGAACTGCAGCAGTCTTTAATGTTGATGTCTGAGTGAGCAGGAGGTAAGTCCATGGTTTTACCCAGGACAGTTTGGCAGCCTCCAGCCTGACGGGGTGATGGTAAAATGCCAGGTTTGGAGCAGATTGGGGTGTGAGATAATGTGGCATCCGACCTTTGTTGGATAGTTGCCAAGCATGAGGCAGCTGCAAGCCTCCAGGCCATATGTATTCAACTTGCAGTCTTGCTACGTGACCTGGACAACTCAACCTCATCACTAATAACGTACCAGCAGAAGTGGGAAGAGGCCTTTTAAGGTCATTAATTGGTCACTAAGGTTATCAATTGGTCTAAAGCTGGGAACGTTACTGGATAAACCCCTCCCATTGCTGATTAATAAACCAGTAAAGAAGGGGAAGGCCACATGAACAACACTACCATCCTGCACCCACGTTTACATTCTCTCTCTCTCTTGTCAGCCTGCTTTAAAATTGTACGCTTCTCTGGATTTGAATCAAGTGTGTGTTGACTAGATTACATGATCCAGTTTTCACTGCAGCATTAGGTGGGCACAGTCCAGCGGTTTCCATAAACCTAACTTTCAAATATAACTGCCTATTCTTCGGATTTTCCATTCTGGGGGCGGTAAGGGTGAACAGATCAGTGAAGATTCCTGTGCACAGACTTCAGTGATTTGGTACTGTCTCCAAAGTTCAAAGATAAAAGGTGAAAAACCATCCAACCCTCACCTCTCAACTCCTTTACTAATTTCTCATGCCCCATCTGTGCCAATCCATTGCCACTTCATGTATTGGACTCACTGCTTTGCCCTTTGAAGTCATTTCATGCCAACTCATGTCACCATCCATTACCCTTTGCTCTTACACCTGTCAGGTCAACTCAGCTGGTATCCAGTATGGTCAGACTTCAAAACCCATGTAGAATTGAAGTTAAATAAACCTCCAAGTGTGTATTATAGACTTCATTATATTGGGACGAACACGCTCATTCATGTAAAAAAACATTTACTACTTTATATTCCTTCGACAAAATGAAATCTTGTAACAACAAACATATCATTCGAACACAAGCAGCTCTGGAAGACGTGGCCCCATATTCAGGAACCCAGAATCACCTGTAGTTGTCAATCAAACTATGAAATGGAAGGCACACCACTGTGTGGTAATAGATTGATGTCAAATCAGTCATGTGGTGGCAATCCCAAAATGTAAGCCCTCAGGGACCTGTCAGCAGACAGAGTGAAATAGCAAGTAATCATTTTTTTTTTAACACTCAGAAATGTTTCAAAGATTTAAAGGGTAGCTCTTTAAATAGGTTGAGACCATTTCCAGGTCCTTTAGACACTATTGACACCTCCCTTTGACATCTCTTGCTGATAACTTTGACAAGTTTGTTACCAATCCCAGGAACTATGACAATTTTGGCACTTTATTTTGTCAGATGTGTTGAAATGTTCAATAAGTTTGAGAGTAATGGGTCTATCCACTTTTTTTAAACACATTTGTGTTTATATAACTTATAACAATCCCAAAGGGCAGCTGACTTCCCCCAAAGGGCGCACTACCTCGTTCAAAGGTTTGGGTCAAAAGGGGTACCTTGCCTTTATTGAGGGCTAGCTAAACAAATCCACAAAGTTCAGCCCTCTTCTGAGTGGGTTTAACCTGCACCCTTCAGTTTCCACACTAAACTAATGCCAAAATCAGATGTGCATTGAGGCAGCTGGTGATTTAAATGGGCAGTCATCACCACAAATAATGTGTGTGTGGATATCAACTGCCCTCAACATTGCTCTGTAGGAAATACCCTGTTTCGTGGCAGGACTTAGGAATTCTGAACTGCCATGGCAAAACTCTGGGCTCAGGTTGCAAATCAGGTAAGTCTCAATCCATCACATTTAGTCTGCAAAAAATCTGAGTAAACACATTAAGGTTATACCACATTAACTCTTCATTATAATGTCAAACCATAGGCTGAGGATATAATGGTCATAACACCTTAAACAACATTATTCCTTTAAATGTACACTAGATTGCTCAGGGAATAAGAGGTGGGCTGTAAGTTGTTCTAAATTTAATTTGCTGAGGAGGTAGTGAATGCATTAATACTGTGAAGTTCGGGGAGATTCTTGTAATCAAACCCACTCAACCATTATCTTTAATTTCACACGTATACGATGTATCTAACGTAAACAAACACTCTACAGCAAGGCTACTTACAGTATGAGGAAACCGAGTGCACATGGAAAACAGTTTTGCACTGTAATGCCTATCATTTGTTTTTATCAGCTTCCTCGGCATCTGAGTCAGTTAATTCTTGATATTTTCTTTAAACAGTAAAGTGTGGATTTTTTTTAACATGAATGGAAAATCAAATCTTTTGTGTTCACATTTGCGTAAGTGTTGGAGATTATATGGAGCTCTGCAGTTTTAGCCAATGGTCTAAAACAACAGGGTGAGACCGCTCATGATCCTGACAGATGCCCCACAGTGATTTAACAGAGGCATTGTTCACTACTTTCAGGTAAGGCTTCCACCCCGTTCCTGGAAGGATATCCTTCCTTAGAGGGCTTTCGACTAACCAGGCTCTCAGCAAATGAACTAGGAGGTAGGGTGGGGGTTGGGAGTGTTGGAGAAGCAAAATACCAGCTTCAATAAGCTAAGGATGGGGGTTGAGGATCTCCTTGGTGGTGGGGGTGTGCCATCGATGAGGTAACGTTGCTGTCAATGAGACACTCCTGCCCCCTTGTCAACACTAGCGTGCATAACTAAAGCTGAGAGACTTTCCAGCAACACCCATCAAGGACAATGCTGGCAGAGCAGGCCCTTAAGTAGCCATAAATTAAGACACATCATTATTTGGAATCACATTTAAAGGTTCAATGTACTACACTAGATTTATCTCCAAACATTTCCAATCCAAAATGCTGCAATCATTAACCTCTATTTCACGACATTTAATAGCTTAGAAATGCTTTCATTGGTAGGCAATATGGTAGAGAACCTTATTAATTTTGGGAAGATACAAAAATCAATGGAGTGATCAATCACCTAAATATCTAAATGTGAAAATGAATTTGTTGCTATTGAACAGTACTGTAGAAATTGAATGAATCTGAAATTACATACGACAGAACTTTCTTCTTCCAATGCTGAACAAATCCAGGTCGGCAAGCAGAAACCAAAGGTGTAGGAACTTGCATGTTGGCAATTACTCTGCCTTTCATGATATATGGCATTTTCCCTGGGATGAGAAAGCTGTGGATCATTTAAAAGTGTCTCTGAAACGCTATTGATATGCCTGCTGAAAATTGCCCCTAACACTGGTATTTTCTCAAGCTGGGTAAATTCCTGAAAGTCATATAAACCATAGCAGGAGCCATAAAATATGCTCCCAACATTTAACCTTCAGCGCCTGTTCTTGTGACAAAAATAGCAGGCTGGTCTTCTTGAACTGATCATGTCCTCTGAGACCTCTTACTGCTATTAGCCCAAGGAGGACCTTCTTCAATTTTCTCAGGAGCTCATTGGATGTGGGCATCACTGACTGGGCCAGCATTTATTATCCATTATCGTGGATCAGAAATGACCATACCTATATGACATCAGAGAGTACGTAGGGTGGGCAACACAACGACCGTAATGTTGGAATCAAGTGAACCAAATGGGGATGCCCAGCCTGAGTTCTAGACCAGTGAAATTTGGATTTGTGGGTTGGTGGAAGGTGTTTGGATAGTGATGACAGTGATAATGGTGGTCGCTGGCTAGGTCAACATTTATACCACTGATCTAACTGTCCTGGAGAAGATGGTTGGCAGTCCATCCAGCCTTTTCAACATTCACTCCCCTCACCAACAGCGTAGTGTCAGCAGAGCCTGCCATCTCCAGGATACATGGTAGTAACAAGGCTTCTTCAAAAGGACCTTCCAAACCTTTGACCTCCACCATGGGGGCAGCAGGTGTATGTGAACTCTATCACCTGCAGGTTCCCCTCCAAACCACACATCATCCTGAGCTAGAACTATATCACCATCTCCCATTGTTGCCTGGTTAAAATCCTTGAGCTCCCATTTTTATCTGTTTTATGAGCAGACATTGAGGAAACTGAACTTGTACTCTCTAGATAACAAGGTGTGGGGCTGGATGAACACAACAGGCCAAGCAGTTTCATAGTTTGCTGCTTGGCCTGCTGTACTCATCCAGCCCCACACCTTGTTATCTCGGATTCTCCAGCATCTGCAGTACCTTTTATCTCTTGTACTTTCTAGATTTCTGAAGAATGAGATTGGTAGAGATCCGTTTAGGATCCCAGTTTTCACAATATATGTTAATGATTTAGATGAGGGAACTAAATGTAATATCTCCAAATTTTCAGATGACACAAAGCTGAGTGGAAGGGTGAACTGTAAAGAGGACGCAGAGATGTTGCCATGTGATTTGAACAGGCTGAGTGAGTGGGTAAATGCATGGCAGATCCAATATAATGGGGATAAATGTGAGAGTTTCCATTATGGTAGCAAAAATAGGAAGCCAAGTTATTATTTGATACGGCCATAAACCGAGAGACAGGAATGTTTAACAAGGCCTGAGTTTCCTCATGCATCAGTCAAAGGATAGAATGCTCATAGAATCCCTACAGTGTGGAAACAGGCCCTTTGGCCCAATAAGTCCTCACTGACCCTCCAAAGAGCATCCCACCCAGACCCATCATCCTACCACATCCCTGTAACCCTGCATTTCCCATGGCTAACACACCTAATCTACAGATTCCTGAACACCATGGGCAATTTAACATGACCAATCCACCTAACCTGCACATCTTTGGACTGTGGGAGGAAACCGGAGCACCTGGAGGAAACCTACACAGACACAGGGAGAACATGCAACTCCTCACAGACAGTCTTCTGAGGGTGGAATCGAACCTGGATACCTGGCACTATGAGCCACCATGCTACCCACTGACAGTAATTGCACAGGTGCAGCAGGTAGTAAAGAAAGTAAACTGTACTTTGGCCTTCATTGTGAGACGATTCAAGTGCAGGAGCAAGGATGTCTTGCTGCAATTATACAGTACATTGGTGAGGCCATGCCGACAATATTGTGTGCAGTTTTGGTCTCCTTATCTGAGGAACAATGTTCTTGCTATAGAGAGAGTGCAGTGAAGGTTTATAAAACTGATTTGTGGGATGGCAGGGCTGACATATGAGGAGGGATTGAGTCAATTAGGATTGTATTCACCGGAGTTTGGAAGAATGAAAAAGACTCCCACAGAAATGTATAAAATTCTAACTGGACGAGACGGATTAGATTCAGAAAGGATGTCCCTGATGCCTGGTGAGACCAGAACAAGGGGTCATTGTTTAAGGATAAGGGTAAACCTTTTAGGACTGAGATGAAGAGAAATTTCCTCACACAGAGAGTGGTAAGCCTGTGGAATTTATTACTGCAGAACATAATTGAGGACAAAATATTATTGGCCATGTTCAAGGCAGTAATTTACAGGTATCTGGAGATTATTCAAATCAAGGAATATCGAGATAGTGCGGGAAAGTACTAATGAGGTAAATGATCAGCATGGTGGAACAGGTTTTGATGGGCTAAATGGCCCACTTCTGTTTCTGTGTTCCTATTAACATGAATATCATTATAATCACAAGCTTCCCCATGTGACTTTCAACATGATCTACATTATTTAATCGATTATTTCTGGTGCATTGTAAGTTAACGTAAGCATTAGCTTCATTAATGCCATCATTACTCCCATTATCACTATGATCATTATCGTAGCACCTCTCCACATCTCCAAATTCCACTGGTCTGGACAATGCCGAACTCAGACTGCCACTTGGGTCTAACATTAGGGTCATTGTATCGCCCCACCCTGTGCGCTGTCTGGTGTAGTTTGGATATGGTTGTCCACATTCTGTGATAACCTCACTTCTTTGCTCGAGTAAGATTAGTGTCTTTGTGTTCCTCTTGAATGTCCCTTCAAACGTTGTGACAATATAAGATCTTGATATTTCCATTTGTTTAATGATTGTGTCCATCTAAGTATCTGCCTCTTAAATAGAATTTCTGCCTGGTTTTAAGATTGGCAGAGATCGCTCTGTGTCTATAGCTGTACTAACTCTGCCACTTTTTGCTGTGGCTTTTTCTCTAGATGTCTTATCTTCTTGTAGTGTCGAGAGTTTGTATATGGCTTAAGGTTGGGCTGCAAAATTGGTATTTTTATCTTTGAGCTTTTTACCATTAACACTTCTGCTGGTGTGTACCTATTATTCATTGATGTTGCTTCACTTCACAGCTTTGATTGTTACTTTGGTCTCTCCTGGAAGTGTGCAGATGTGTGTGGTGTGTTATTTCACAGTAATACAATATACCTGCTTGAATTTGCCTAAACCTTTAAATAACTTGGAAATTCTTGCTGAAATTCTCTCCCATTTTCAGACTAAAGTAGTGTGTCCACGCTCTAAGAGTATGATGAATACATGCAATTTTTGCTCATCGATGAGGCATTCTAATTCCTCAGTATAGATAATGTTTCACTGGTATTTCATCCTTACGATGTGGGTGAGTGCTTTTCCCATGCACCTGGAGTTCTGTGCTTCCTGGAGCATGGAATTTTACATTAGTTGGTCTGTCACTCTCACAGACATCAGCCATAGCAAGCTGTCTCAGGGCATAGAAAGAACTGCTCTTCTGTAAAGTTTGAACTCTGTATCTTTTTGCAACTTTGTAACTTCAACTGGATGGTCAAGAATGTGTTTTGACTCTCTTTGATCTCCCCAGATATGCTGTCTTCACTGTTTTAATTGCTTGAACTTTTTTCTTGTTGAACGATTTCAAATCGTCTTGACATTTTCCTTTTGCAAGATCTTTCCTTTGTTTTTGAGCTGAAGGGTGTGTTGTTACCACATTTTCCAATTTGGCTCAACTGGCCACACTTTTTCACATTCAACTCCCTAAGCTGGACACATTTGCCACACTTGTGATTCTCTATGGAGCCACATTGTGCCCAATCCAATATGGTCAATGATGTTTATTTCTGCACTTTTGGCATTTTTGACAAGCTTTCGGGAGGGTGACAATGCTATCTTGAAGCCTACCCATCTGACCATGTTGTAAGAATCCCTTGTGTTTACTGCCAATGCTGATAGATTTTAGGCCCTGATTTCCATCTGCGTCAAAAATCAGTTCTAGTATAAAACCTCTTTGGACTGAAGTCTGATACATTCTCTTTCTCAAATTGACTACTATACAGTTTCTAATTAATTCATCCTTCAAAACTCATACTTGCAATATCTTGCTTGGTAATATAAATCCATTATAAAGGCTCTCCCAAGAGCTGAGATCGCTGATTAAATTCTGTTCTGGCACGAAATACCTTTTGGGACAGATGTCAAATCTTTTAATCAACGTGCTACACTTGACGGTGCTTCCTTTCAGGCTTTGGCTTACTGGAGCATCATCTCATCATTGGCTTTTGGACCTACAGCATATAAAACCTATTAACGTGATGGCATTGCTCCTTCATGTGGAAGCCTGAAGCTATTCTGTAGCATCGAATCTGCCACTTCCAGTGCTCCCACTTCTCCTCATTGTAACCAGTTCACGCTGTCAAACAGTTGAGATAATGGCAAGGTCTCTGGCAGAGATGCTAACTCTATTGTGCCTGACTGTTGTGGGTGAAAACTTGGGACTTTCTTTCTTCATGTAAAAAGGCTCCAATTCTGCATTTGTGCTCTCCAATGTATTGCTAGTTCATACCAAGCCTTCAAAGTCTCTCAAGGTATCTTACCCACTGTTTGGAGTGTTTCCACACTGTGACCTTGGAATCATAGTCTCCCAAGGCCGTTTCTCCACCTTCAGAGGCATTTCCTTTTCAGATTTCTTTCTTCAAACTTTTCTGAGGTCTTCCTGATTTTTACTCAGGAGTACAGTCAATGTCTTCCGAGGTCCTGCCCGGTTTTCAGAGCCTTCCTTTTTCAGCTATGTGCGCCGTCTTTTAACTTCAGATAGTTAGTGCCTATGGAGGTTCATCTTTTTTTCCCTAACTGCCATCATGCTTTACCTTGTACTTTAAGTCATTGAGATACTGATCTGGAATATCTCTGGGCTGTAGGTGATCCTGGGGCAACTTGTTTATTATCACTATACTGTAACATTCCTTTATTTACATCTGTGCAGTATAAGTTCCCAACTATAGCCCTCGAGTGTAGGCCTCCCACTTCACATGCTCATTACAGCTTGATGCTAGAGTCACAACATTAGCTGAATCATCATGATTGACATGAATCTCATTATACCATACCGTCCTGCTTACGTTATATTGGTCCCTACAGCCCTTTATGTCATCTTTGCTAAAATTGGTTTAAAATTTTAAACTGGTTCAGCTGGGGTGATGGGTGGAATGGTGACTCAGTGGCTAACACTGCTGCTTCACAGCACCAGGGACCCAGGTTCAATTCCAGCCTCAGGCAACTGTCTGTGTGGTGTTTGCACGTTCTCCCTGTGTCTGTGTGCGCGCTCTGGTTTCCTCCCACAGTCCAAAGATGTGTGGGTTAGGTGGATTGTGCATGCTAAATTTCCCCATAGTAACTAAGGGTGTGCAGGCATGGGGGATTAGCCATGGGAAATGTGGGGTTGGAGGGGGGTGGCTCTGACTGGGATGCCCTTCTGAGGGTCAGTGTGGACTCGATGGGTTGAATGGTCTGCTTCCACACTGAAGGCATTCTAAACCTCTGAGAGTCAGATCATCTTTCCAGCAGAGATTTGGTCTTTCAAAGTGGTAAAGTTGATTTCCTAATAAAATAAAAGTTTGTTGAAAACGCTGGGAACTTCTACTGAGCCCATTTCAGGCTAACTCAGGTTAGATTATCATGAACTTGAGCCCATACTTGTTTGGTGATCCCTGTGGGGGAACTGAAATGCTGACATACACTACTTGCCTCCTGTCACTGAAATGAAGAAACTGCTGAGAAGATTTCACCTTTTGTAACATCTGATTTGACATGACTCAGAAGCAGAAATTAATCGTGTATAACCAAGCATATGATATTTAAAACAGTCGACAAATCAGAGTTTGGACAAGACGTCCCCAACCCCCACCACCCACCACCCACCACCCACCACCCACACACATCTACATAGATACACACATTTGCACACAACCACACACACATACACGCGCACGCACAAACACACAAACACACATTCACCCAAACCCGCATATACACACCCACACATGCACAAACACATGCACGCACACACACAAACACAAACACGCACATACACACACACACGCACAAACACAGAAACACACACACAAACCCACCCAATCCCACACACACACCCACCCACGCGCACATACACAAGCGCGCGCACACACACATCAGTCCAAGCTCCAATGCCATCCTCACTAGCTCAATCTTCTAGTCCTTGAGCATCATTGTGGTGCAGTTACTATGCCAACTGAGTACCAACACAATACACCCAAAAGGGAGTGCCTTTTTTGGGCTGTCACTGTTCCCATCTCAGACCTGTAGTATCACAGAATGGAATTATCAAATTCCTACAGTGCAGATAGAGGCCATTTGGCCCATTTATGTCCCCACTGACCCTCCAAAGAGAATCCCACCCTAACCCCATAACACCATATTTATCATAGTTAACCCAAATAGCCTGCACATTCCCGAACACTATGGGGCAATTTAACATGGCTAATCCACCCTAACCTGCATATCTTTGAATCCATCTCAACCATTCAATTTCCATTAGAGTCCATCCTTATCCTTATATGGCTATGAAACAGAGATGTACCCGTCTTCCCACGGCATCCTTGGAACTGCCACAAACAATGGGACACTTTTACCTGGCGCTTCCCTGCTTTTAAGTTATTGCCCCTCACTCCTACATCACTGAGATAACTGTAAGTTTGGCTAGCACCATTGGCATGATTCAATCTGCCTTTGAGCAACACTTGATGCACAATCATGTTCGATTTGTATACATTAGGTCATTGGTGAAATAATTATACACTTAGTTGTAGTTTGCAACTGCATGTTTCATATATTTGTCCCTTCAGTGTGCTAACATCCAGAAGACACAGAAACCAGTTTTGCCCATTAGAGATTCCGATGACCTTGGGCACGATCTTAGCATTTTTGCTATATAGTGCATCCATAAAATGGCAACTGATGACAGGGAATGGAGTTTGCTTTGGGCACCATCAGTGCTAGGCCCCAGCTGGATACCAGGTACTTCTCCC
>JAHRHZ010000009.1:4118875-4137945 GCA_024137785.1 Ginglymostoma cirratum
TATCTCAGATTCTCCAGCATCTGCAGTACCTTTTATCTCCGATACAACTTCTCCCTATGCTTCCATGTTTCTTTTTACCTTGCACTGCTGTGACAGCCCGTTTCTATCCATCGCCCCTAATATGGAGACCCACAATGTTGACCTTTGCCCCGACTTCCTCCTAACTCTGCACCCTGACATTAATCCTTAATGATGCCCACCTTGCTCTCTATCCTCTCTCTATCGGTTCCCCCGAGAAAACCTCCCCTCAGCCTGGCAGGACTGAGCTTGGTAGTTGAGCTTGGCACACAAGATGATGGTTGAAAAGAAGGGGCAACACACCAAATATTAGACTGAGAGGATCCCAGAGGTGGGGGGTTACCAACAAAGAGGGGCACTGTGCCTAACCTCCCCCACAAATACACCACTGGGCAGCAACTCATGATGAGGCTAGGAGTTTAGAACATTAAGAGGTAATCTGATCAAAGTCTTCAAGATATTAACAGGAAGAGACAGGATAGATAAAGATATACAATTTCCACCCATTGGGGATTCTAGAGCTTGGGAGCATAGTCTGAGAATTAAGCCCAGACCATTCAGGAGAGATGTGAGGAAGCTCTTTCACAGACAAAAGCTAGTAGAGTTTGGAACTTTCTTCCACAAATGGCTGTGATGCAGGATCAGTTGTTATTTTTAAATCTGATAAATATTTGTTAAGCAAAGACAGGTATATGGAGTTAGACCACAGATCAGCCATGATCACAATGAATGGTGGAACAGGCTCAAGGGGCTGAATGGACTACTTCTGTTACGATGTTCTCAAATGACAGCCTGAGCAGCCAGCCCATGGCACGATGAGCAAAGACCTCTGCGCAAACCTTGAACAGCAATTCATTTTGTCCAGGTTGTATTGCATATTTGGGGATCAGTGCTGTAAATGCAACTCATAAAACTCAGGTCCATGTTATTGGAAGACAGATCAATAGACATGTAGTCTATGTTTAATGGCCCACTCTAATAAAGTGCAGTTTGATAATGGAACAATTTTTCTTTTGGAAAAGGTAACACAATACATTATTTTGTTTTTGAAAAGAATGTTCCAATTTAAAAACTTGAATAAATGTTCCTTGGAAAATGTGAAGCATATTTTATTTCTGTGAGATGCAAAATTCAGTGCATCATATTCCTTTAATATTTTAAATGTAACCTCCTATCAGTACAGTAAAGTGTAACAAGCTGATCAGATTTCCAAATGCCAAATTCCGTAAATATGTACTGCGCTAGTAATTGAGTTACTCAAAGCTAAAACTGCACTATCACCTAAACAGAAAATTTCAACAAAGCTTTGTTTCCTAAGCCAAAGGCTGGTGAATGTTACCCTGCTGTCAATTTCTCAATCATATTTGCACATGTATGGCTGTTAGATTTGTTACAGGGTGAATGTTTATAATGCCAATTTTCATTATGAAAAGTAGATTGAAAAACAAATCAATCTCAAAAGTAAAACCGCTAAGCAGTCATGAGCCAGCTTTTAAGGAAGCTGGAGGAAAGTAAGTCAAATGAGATTATCCTACTCCACATTGTGACAGGACCAATTCCTTTCGGTAAGCAGAAGGATTGGGATGGAATCTCCAAAATGGTTCTCACTCTGACCCCCCTTTTCATGGAAGAAGGGAGCTCCACATTTCGGAGAAGAGATGATACTCAGGGTTCCTTCGGAAATGTGGAGCTGCACTTCCATTCTGACAGTTCTCACTAAGCGCAGAAGTGTCAGAGGAAGGTAAACGCAGTCCCTTTCTCAGAGCAATCAGCTGCCGTACTCTGACATTTAAAGTTCCTGTCAGTCACTTTCAGTGAGGAGGGGAGCAAGGAGTGTCGGATCTGGTTGGCAGCAGATTGTTCAGTGTGGAATGGGGAATGAGAGCAGTATCTCAGTGTGTGGGGAAAAGGGCATTGTTTCAGGCCTGTTTGAGGGTCCAGTCTGGTCAAAGAAGAGCTGGGGTGGGGAGTGGTTTTAGGTTAAGTCCAGCAGGAAGGAGACTGGGTTCACTGTCATGGAACAAGTGGTCAGGGTGGAGTATGGAGAGGGAATGGAGCCGTGTGTGTGTGTGTGTGTGTGTGTGTGTGTGTGTGTGTGTGTGTGTGTGTGTGTGTGTGTGTGTGTGTGTGTGTGTGTGTGTGTGTCCGAAGTTGGATTATGAAAGTAAATATCTAACCGCTACTGAATAACCACTTCACTTAATTTCATTGGAAACCTTTGAATTCTCAGGGTTAAAATTGTGAAGTTTGAAGGGTTCCAGGTGAAGAGGATTGCCTAGCGGAACCTTCAATTGCCCAGTTATTTCCTTCAGCGTGTGCTCGGAGGAAGATTCTGCATTGTCCCCACAGCAACTCCAATCTATGCTAGAACAATGATTGGAACAGCCAGTGGAAATTTTCAGGCCATCATAGGGTCAACTGCTTTTCCTCTGTCAAACAGTGAGCAAGAAGTGTTCATTGTAAAAGACAGAATGGATGTTCTTTCTTCCATCGACAACAACTTATATAAAGGCAAATTGTAAAGTCAACATAGTCTTCCCATTTCTCACGGTGGCCCTCTCATTAGAGAGAGAGAGAAATGACTGGTGGGGATTTAACCTGAGGGTCACCAGGCCTCATGCAATGGGAGAGGCTGAGAAGGAGAGTTCTCCACGGTAATTTATGCAGCACTGTTAACATCATGAACCATCCCAAGGTGCTTAACAGGTGCATTATGAAATAAAGTGAAGCCGACCAACGTAAACAGATATTTGGAGGGTTTTGTGACACAATGGTAGTTTCTGTGTTTCTAGGTAAGATGATTCGAGTTACAACCCCAGTGATGCATGCATGAAAAGGGGAGCTGATGGCCTAGTGGTGTTATTGTGGGCTGTTAATCAAGTGACCCTGGTAATGTGCTGGAGACCCGGGTTGGAATCCTGCCACAACAGATGTTGGAGTTTAGATTCAACAAACACCTGTGATTTGCAGTCTAATGGTGACCATGAAACCATTGCTTCTTGTTTGAAAGGCCCATCTGGTTCACCAAAGTCCTTTAGGGAAGGAAAGTGTCATCCTTACCTGGCCCGGCCTACATGTGACTCCAGACCCACACCAAAGTGGTTGACAATAAACTGCCCTCTGTGGAGTTAGGGATGGATAATAAATGTTGGCCTGGCCAGTATCGCCCACATCCTGTGAATGAATAGTGAAAGAAATGCCAACTAAAAGATTAAAACAACTAAAGAGGGTAGAGAGATGTCAGGAAGGAATTCTAGAACTTGAGACGAAGGCAACTGCGCTGAGGAGAGCTGGTGATGTAGTGGCAGTGTCAGTGGTCTATAATCCAGATTATTAGGTTAGTGTTTTGGGAACATGCGTTCAAATTCCACCAAGGCAGATGGGTGACATTTGAATTCAGTGGTGAATGAAGCTGATCTAATAACTCATATGCAATCAATGTCATTTGTTGTACAAACCCATCTGGTTACTGTTGTCCTTTAAGGAAGATAATCTCCTGTTTTTTACCTGGCTTGGCCTGCATGTGACTCCATACCCATGGCGTGTTGACTTTTAATTGCCATCTGGCAGTTAGGGATGTTGCAATAGATGCTGGCCCAGCCAGAGATACCCAGGTCATGTGAAAGAATATTAAAAATAGATTACTCTCAATTCTATTAATTCGTACCTTTTGAGTGGCAACGCAGGGAGATAAGGCATTAAAAAAGGCCTATGCCATGCTTGCCTTCATTGGAAAGGGCATTGAGCGTAAGGATAGACAAGTTATGCTGCAGCTTTATAGAACGTTAGTTAGGCCACATTTAGAATATTGCATACAGTTCTGCTCACCATGCTACCAGAAGAACATGGATGCTTTGGAGTGGGTACAGAAAAGGTTTACAGGATGTTGTCTGGTATAAGGGATTATAGCTATGAAGAAAGGTTGGATAGACTGGGTTTGTTTTCACTGGAATGCAGGAGGTTGAGGGGCAATCTGATAGAAGTTTATAAGATTGTGAATGGCATGGATAGAGTCGAAAGTATGAGGCTCTTTCCCAGGGTGGAAGGGTTGAGTACTAGGGGACACAGGTTCAAGGTGTGAGGGTGAGGGGAGAAGTTTAAAAGAGATGTGTGGTGTACGTTTTACACACATAGGGTGGTGGGTGCCTGGAATGTGTTGTCAGAGGTGGTGGAAGCAGACACAATAGCACCATTCAAGAATCACCTGGATGAATACATGAATAGGAAGGGAATACAGGAGTACGGATCCTATAAGTGAAGACAGTTTTAGTATGGAAGGGCAAAATGTGGCAGCGCAGGGTAGGAGGGCCAAAGGGCCTGTTTTTGTGCTGCGTTGTTCTTTGTTCGTGAGTGATGCCTTTTGGAAGTCCTAGTTCACCTACATAAAACCCAAAAGCTACAACATAAGAACACAAACATATCTGTCAAAAGCGATTCTACTTCCAGAAAGTAATTTTGACAACGTTTCATCATATGATGACTTTCTACTTGCATTGAGAAGATCTGATTAATATCAGATTCTAACACGTTCCTGACAAATAGAGTCAGATTTTTCTTGACTCTGCGTCATCCCTGATTGTCACAGATAGGGGGAGTAACATTCTGACCAGTTTATAGATGCATAAGTTCCAACTTATTTCTATCTCTGGCTAGTTTTAGTAGACAAAAATGGGTCAGAAACACTGCACCCAGCCGTTTAACAGTTCTGGCATAATTCTGGAAGCAGACGTTGAGAAACCCTGCACATTTCATAGAGGAGGATAAATTTTGGAAGCCTTTCTTTATCACACCTGCTGACTGGAGACATGAGCAATGGAAAAAGCAGTAAAGCTGAGCAGAAATAGCGTTACCCCCCTTACAATTAATCACAAAATGCTGTAACTTGTTTCATCTGTGCTTGTTGAACTGAGTTATGACAGTACTGTGATTGGAAAAGGAAAGTGAACATTAAATAATGTGCTTCCAGGTTGTTATTTTTTAACAAGTGACAAGTGAAGGAACAACATTGTAAAAGTGGAAAAGATGCTTTAGAATAGATCATTCAATGGATCAGCTGATATTCTGCACTACATACTATTGAAGGCAAAGACTAGAGTGATATCAATAGTTAATTGGTTAATTTTTTCTCACGGCTTTTAATCATCCTTTAAAGAACAACCGTCTATTGGACTGTAGTAAACTTTCATAGTTTGTCAAAGTTTTTATTAAATTCTTTAAACTTTTTTAACCAGTTTAGCTGCTTTCAATGTAATAATTAATGTTAGGGGAAGGGGATGAGGGGATGAAGGGGATGAGGGGTGTGAATGGAACAAGGGGATAAAAGGAGTGGGGAAGCTGTAGAGAAGATAAAGGGCATGAAGGAATAAAGAGGGCAAAGAACTGATACCAACACAATTATCTGTAGAACTGAGCCTATGTCATTACAAATGAACATGGTCCATCCTCTTTTCATACCCAGGAGTGTTATCACACACAACCAAACAGCAGCGTTTTCCCACTACAAGTCACCCATTGTGTTTTTATCCGTGAACTGCTAACATCAACTCACTCATGTTCCAATAGATTAATAAACCTGCGAAAGCTGATGCAATAACACCAAAGACGAAGGTGAGATAGGGAGTGAGAGAGGGGGATAAATCAATATGGGCTTAGAAGTGGGAGATAAGGCACTCCATCTCCTACTGTAATCCACCTTTCTCTGAAAGCATCAAGGGCATTGTTAGAATCTGTATACCCCCTCTCCAAGGGCAATGTATGTGGTACCTTTAAGCTCAGAAGGTTCAAATGTTCAACTTTAAAGGGATTTTTCAGACGGTTTCGAAAAGAGAGTAATTGATGATTGGAATTTTGAATTTCCTGCATAATTTCCATGGAGTCAGTTGCTTCAGGATTTTTGCATTGTCCTGAGACCTCTCTCCAGTGTATACTGCCGAAGTGACACTCTAGCCATCGTACTTTGTGGCCAGTGTTTTCAGGAAAACAGGCAGAGATGTACATATTGTCAATTTGATTGATACAGTCTAAATGAAAATTAAAGTCTGCCACAAATTATTTCTACAATGGCTGAGTCTTCTCTCCAATCATACAGCCAGGCTTAGGTGGCCTGAAAACTACTTTTCCACCACTATTTACTGCCTTTGGCATTCTTAATCTCCATCCATATTGATTCTATTTCCTCACCTTCTGAGCTATGATCCCTTCTTCTTTATGTCTTTCTACCAACCTGAACCATCAATTCGACTCCTCTTTTTCTATTTTGTCTGATTTCAAAGTGTTGCATGCACCTGAGAACTTCTTTCCCAATCTATTTCATGTTGTAATTCCATCTCCGCAATGGCGATTATATTTAAAAAAATGATCTCTATTTGTGTCACTGGTTCATCTGTTTCATTGTGAGTTCATATAAATAAAACCCTTTATTTTTAACTTCTTATTTCCACAATTTGTAGTGTGCAATTATTTGCAGATGTTAAATCTCTATCCCTTCCTGTACCACTTCACTTGTCTTCCCCCCAAATTGCAGCGGCATTTTGTTGTGCCTACTTTTCTCTTTAGGTTTCTAGATTTTCCGGAACACACCAGATTTAGATTTAGTTTTAGGCTTTATTGTCATGTGTACTCAAGTACAGGAGTGCAGTGAAAAGTTTACAATGTTGCCACACACAGCACCATCATAGGTACAAATGCCTAGATGCAAAAATTTAAGAATAAGGTGGAAAGAAATAAAGAACAAAGGTAAATGTTAAACATTACAGTCCTTTGTAGTATTAAGTCAAAAAATAAAGAAATAAAGTGAAATGTTCAACAATTGCAGTCTTTCTTCAGCGCTTAGCCATGCTGGGACCACACTTCTTACAAGGGTTTAATCTCCTCTGTTTTGGTGGGCTCTCCCTGCGCTGGCTCAATCTCCCCTGCTCTTATCGCCACTGCAGAAGTTGGGGGAAACTTCCTCACTGCGTGTGATCTCAGATCGCCAAAGCCCTGATTCAGGCATTGGCTGTGCTGGGCCTGGACTTCGCTCTGCATGTCGATCCTTGGTCTAACCTTCAGTGTGCGCACCGCGCCTCAAAAACTCACAGAGATTTCTTAGACAGAATAAAAATCGAAAGAACTGCAGATGCTGCAAATCAGGAACAAAAACAAACATTTCTGGAAAAGCTCAGCAGGTCTGGTGGCATCTGTAAAGAGAAATCAGAGTTAACATTTCGGGACCAGTGACCATTCCTCAGAACTGATGGTACCTAGGAAAATGTCGGTTTATGCACAGAAGATAGGGTGAGGGCAGAGGGTAAGGAGTAACCAATAGTTGGGGATAGAGCCCAAAGAGAGAGAAGAACAGTCGGACAGTCAAAAGAGTGAATAGCTGTTAATAGGGACTGTTAGTGACTAACAATAGGTAGTGTGTAATGGCAGGCTATGTGTTAACAAGGCCTGGTGTGCGGGGTAAGTGGCTAGGACATGGAAGAATTCAGGCCCTAAAATTATTCAGACAGAAACCAAAGCTGCTAGAAAAGCTCAGCAGGTCTGGCAGCATCTGTGAAGAGAAATCAGGGTAAATGTTTTGGGTCCGGTGACCCTGCCTCAGAACTGCTGTTAATGGGGACCGTTAGTGATTAACAGTAAATGTAGTGTTGTGGCCAACTATGTGATAACAAGGCCCGGTATGAGGAGTAGGAGGCTGAGACACGGGAGAGTTTAGGACCTAAAATTATTGAATTTGATATTGAGTTCGAAGGGCTACAGGGTCCCCAAGCAGAAAATGAGGTGTTGCTCCTCCAGCTTGCCTTGGGCTTCACTGGAACACTGCAGCAAGCCAGAGACAGAAATGTTGGCCAGGGAGCAGGGTGGTGTTTTAAAGTGGCAGGCAACAGGTAGTTCAGAGTCATTTTTTGTGGGCTGAACATATATGTTCTGCAAAGCGTTCACCCAGTCTACACTTCATTTCCATAGGCCACATGGTGAGCAGCGAATGCAATAGACTAGATTGTGGGAAGTGCAGGTAAAGTGCTGTTTTACCTGTGAGGTATCTTTGGGCATTTGGATACTGGGTAGGCATCCTGCTTCCTGTAATGACTCCATTTCATTCTCTCAGTTTCTCTGTCTCAATCGCATATGTGCCGATGAAGCCAACTTTGACAACAGAGCCTCCGAAATGTCCACCTTCTTCCTCAACTGAGGACTCCCCAGCACTATTGTTGACAAGGCCCTCTCAACCTATTTCCCACATGTCCACCCTCACCCCTTCTCTTCCGTCCCGCAACAGCAATAGGGTTTCCCTTGTCCTTACCTACCATCCCTCCAGCATCCACATCCAGAAGATCATCAGATGCCATTTCCGCCACCTCCAGCAAGATGCCACCCCCAGACATATATTCCCCTCCCCTCCCTTGTCCACCTTCCGCAGGGACTGTTCCCTCCGGGACACCCTGATCCACGCTTCTTTCACTCCACCCGCCCCCCGCCCCCCCCCACAACACACGGCACTTTCCCCTGCAACTGACGAAAGTGTAATACCTACCCGTTTACCTCTTCCCTGCACCCACCCCACCCCCCATCCAAGAACCCAAGCATATCTTCCAGGTGAAGCAGCATTTGCTGGTCACAATGTGTTCTCCTCTACATTGGGGAAATGAAGCATAGACTGGCTGAACTCTCCTCGGAACATCCATGTTCTGCTCGCAAAAATGACCCTGAGCTTCCAGTTGCCTGCCACTTTAACACATCACCCTGTTCCCTGGCCACCATCTCTGTCTCTGGCTTGCTGCAGTGTTCCAATGAAGCTCAGCTCAAACTGGAAAACGACACCTCAATTTCCACTTGGGGACCCTGCAGCCCTCTGGACTCAATATCGAACTCAATAATTTTAGGTCCTAAACTCTCCCGTGTCCCAGCCCCTACCCCTCACACCAGGCCTTGTTATCACATAGTTGGCCATAACACTATACCTATTGTTAGTCACTAACAGTCCCCATTAACAGCAGTTCTGAGGAAGGGTCACCGGGCCCGAAACATTTACCCGGATTTCTCTTCACAGATGCTGCCAGACCTGCTGAGCTTTTCTAGCAGCTTCTGTTTTTGCCTCCATTAACAGCTGTTCACTCTCCTAGCCAGATTGTTATCCATTCCTTTATCTGTCCAACTGCTCTTCTGTCTCTTTGGGCTCTATCCCCACCTATCGTTTACTCCTCCCCCCCCACTCCCCCTAGCCCAATCTTCTGTTTATAAACAAACATTTCCTTTGCTAGCATCAGTTCTGAGGGAGGGTCACCGGACCTGAAGCATTAATTCTGATTTCTCTTCGCATCTGCTGTCAGATCTTCTGAGCTTTTCCAAGATTTTGTAGATTCTTACTTAGACACTACTTCTCAGACTCTTGCTCTTAGGACTAACGAGATTAAAGGGTACGGGGGTAAAGCGGGATTGGAATTAGATTATCATCCCTTTTTTTTCTATGTTACTCCCCCTTTTAGTTTGAAGCTCTAAAGATGAGAAACTGAAGATCCATTTGCCCCTTAAGGTGAGTGTAAAATATTCCTTGGTCACTATATCAAAGTGTTTTAAAAACACCGATTATATGATCATTTGTTCCATTGCTGTTGGTGGATCCTCAACGTATGCAAATTGTCTGCTGAATTTTCCTACATTACAACATGCCAACAAAATTCTTCAGTGGACATGAAACAGTTTGAGGCTGTGAATGGTTCTATGTAAATACAAAGTGTCTCTTACTTATTTAAGTATTAGCAGTGCCAAACTGACTAAATCAGGAGGATACTTTTTCAGATTGTCCTAGAGAAGCCAGAGATAATCATTGGCCATAGCCCAAACTGAAAAAGAAGTAACTATAGAGATAAGGATATTGGAGTGCCAATATGATATTCATGTTGCAACCACCATGCACAGCATAGAGCAAGAAAGACCCAAGACGGTAAGAAACTCTTGCTACTGTAGATCTAACACATACAAACATTATTATCTAAGTAGTGTTGCTATGGATACACAGGATTGGATAGACATAGCAGGAAGCTTTGAACACAGTTTCTCTGATGCTTTGGAAGTAAAATAATGTGTCCTCAGAAAGATCACTTGATGCTTAGAGAAGTTACAATCTGTTGTCATACATCTTTAAAACTACTGTGTGTCAACAGATGGGCTCTGTTACACATGCAATCATCCAATGTATTCATCAGGCAGGTGATAGAAGCAGTTCTAGAGACCAGATGTGTTGTTGAGTCTCCCAGATATTGTTATATATAGTTTTATATCTCTTCAAATAATAGAAACTTTTTCACTGAGCTTCCAATCCTCTTTTTGTGGTTAGGATGCTTGTGGAAGGTAGGAACTGCAATATATTTGACTCATACCCTTAAGTATGGAAATTCACAAATAAAGCTTTGGATCTCACACAATGAAATCTTTCCTGATGCAGTACTAGAATTTTTAAACATTTCGTGTATGACTCAGATGTGTCAAATCTTTCAATGTGTGAGGACAGAATATTCCGCAAGTGATTACTGGCTCATTTGGAATAAAAGCAGAAATTGCTGGAGATGCTCAGCAAGTCAGGCAGCAACTGTGAAGAGAGAAAGTGTGAATGTTTCATGTCAGTAATAACGCTTCGTCTTCAAATGCTGCTTGATCTGCAGATTACTTCCAGCATTGCCTGTTTTTATTTCAGATTTCCAGCGTCTGCAGCATTTTGCTTTTGTACAGAGCCATGTACAAATATTAATGACTGCATCCCCTATCCTTGCAGGCAATAAGTTGTTCCTTAATTGAATAAGCCACCTTGCGAAGAGACAGTGCTAAAAGTGTGTCAGCACAGAGTACCTTCAGAGCACAAGGCACAAGTTGAGAAAAATAAAAAAAAGATTTTGTAGGGGGGAACACAAAAAAAATGTATGAATTGTAGAATAATATAATTATAGTACAAATGGAGGCCATTTGACCCATCATGTCTGTATAGCCTCCTGAAACCACTACCCAGCTAGTCCCATTCTCTGGCCCTATTTCCGTAGCCCTCTAACTCCATCCCTTCCAAATATATATACAGCTCTCTTTGAAACCTCCTATGCAATCGCCTCCACCACTCTCCCAGGCTGTGTATTCCTAATCCTAACAACTCTCTGGGTAAGGAAGTTTCTCCTCATCTCACTCCTAGCTCTCCTCCTGACAATCTTGAAATTGTGACCGGAGTTACTGACATGCCAATTAGTTGAGTAAGAGCTTTGTTCTATATGCTGTAACAGTCATCTATAATTTTGAACACCTCAATGAGGTCACCTGTTAATCTTCTTGCTCCAAGGAGAAAAAGCCTAATCTCTCTATTCTTTCCTTGTATCTAAAATCCCTCATTCCTGGTATCACTCTCGTAAATTGCCTTTGTACTCTCTCCAGGGCTTTAACATTCTTCCTTAAATAAGGTGCCCAGAACTGGACACACACTCCAAATGTGGTCTAACCAATGACTTATAGAGATGTAGCATCATTTCCTTGTTTTTATACTCTGTGCCTATATTTATAAACTCAAGGATCCTGTAAGCTTCCTAATAATTGTTTCAGCTTATTTGGCCATCTTCAGAGAATTATGCATTTGAACCCCGAAGTCCCTTTGCTCCTGGATTCCCCTCAAAGCTGTACCATTGAGCCTGTACTATCTATCCATGTTTATTCTACCAAAGTGCATTACCTCACATTTATCTGCATTGCAGCTCATCTGCCAGGTGTCTGCCCATTTTGTCAACTTGTCAATGCCCCTCTGAAGTGACTCAGCATCACCCCTGACAATTCACTATTGTCTCTAGCTCTAGTATTGTCTACAAATTTAGAGGTTTTACTCTCCACGCCATCTCCAAATCATTTATAGAAATCAGAAAAAGCTAGGGTCTCAACACCGATCCCTGGAGAATGTGACTTTTAACTTGTCTCCAGTGTGAGAGTTGCCCACTCACACTGACCCTTTGCTTCTTATTATTTAGCCAACTTCTAATCCATGCTGCCAAGGACCCATCAATACCAACCATTTCTAATTTGATAACCAACCTGCCGTGTGGCACCATATCAAATTGTGTTCCTGAAGTCCAAATATATGACATCCTCAGCACTACTCTCGTCCACTGTCAATGTCACCTCATCAGAGAACTCAATTACATTTTTCAGACATGACCTGCCCTTGCTAAAGCCATGTTGACTGTTTAGTCTTATTTTAACATTAAAATGAACTTCTTTACTTGTTTCCTCTCGAAATGTATTTGAACCAAAATCAATTTAAATAGTGGGCATGGTTGTTGGTTTCTCAAAAAGGGTCAGGCTTAGTAATGCTGATGATTTATCCATCCCCAAACGGCATCTTCAACTTCTGTATAATGATTCCTCTGAGTGTAAGGTTGTTATAATGGACAGAATCTCTGGCCTTGTATCTGTCACCCTGATGTAGAACAATTTTCACCTTGCTACAAGAGGTTCTCTTCAGTGAAATGCTAGCAATTGTATTTTCCTCAGCCTTTTGTTCTTGTCATTCCTTAGCTGAAAGGAAGGATGGCAGCCAAGATGAGGCAAAACTCCAATTTGTTCACTTGGTGAAGAGTTAGTCTTATTAACATCATCCAGAAGGTTGACTCAAAAATGATATGCTCGTAGGCTGCTTTAGTCATCCTAAATTATGAAATGGCCATCTTTAATTGGACATTCTTCCACTTCATGAGCTTAATTGGGTTATTGCAGTAGTTTTGCAAATTCCTCTCTGTCACCTGGGTCAGTAACCTCTCCTTATCTGGTATAGACTGCAGATTTCTAAGCTTTTTAAGATTGCTGGAGATGTTGCTGAAACCCATAATGTTAACTGTTACTTAACTGAAGTATTAGCAGATTTCTTGTTGCACCACAGTTATGGTACGGGTCCCAGAGAATAGCAGTACTCGGGAGAATGTCTTAGATTAAGGCATTTCTGGAAAAGGCAGAGTTATGCAAGTTGATTCCAGGGTGTTGTAACATTGTGAGGATGATCCTAGTGTTTCCAGAAACTGTCCTGGTCTTATGGGCTTATTGAAAGGGTCTGAGACCATATGACTCTTCTCCTGCTAGACTTGCTCCCAGCCATAACCAAAAACTAATTACAAAACCTGCTGTTATATTATTTTCCAGTATACCAAGAGCGTAACAATTGCATCTTTTGTTTTAAACTGATTTCATTCAGATATTAAGGTGAACAGGATGGGATCTTTTAAGGGAATGGAGGCAAAGCTGCCTGAATTTGGGAACGTTTCAGGAATTGATTGAATTATGCACCTAATAACGTCGAAGCTGGATTTTTAAAAAATTCATTTGTGGGATGTGGGCATCGCTGCCTGGGCCCAGCATTTCTTGCCCATCCCTAGTTGCACTTGAGAAGGTGGTGATGAGCTGCCTTCCTGAACCGCTGCATTCCTCCTGCTGTGGGTTGACCCACAATGCTATTAGGGAGGGAATTCCAGGATTTTGACCCAGCGGCAGTGAGGGAATGGTGATATATTTCCAAGTCAGGATGGTGAGTGACTTGGAGGGGAACTTGGAGGTGGTGGTGTTCCCGTATATTTGCTGCCTTTGTCCTTCGTGGGTTTGGAAGATGCTCTCTCAAGACTTTTGGTGAATTTAATGGGAGTGCAAAAGAGAGATTATGACTGTCAGTGAAATAACAGTTTACATGATAGGAACCTCCTGAAGGAAGTTATTTGGGAGTGAATTGCAACAACCAGCTCCTGGTCACGCTTTGACTCCAGTGCTTACTCCAGCTTGGAGAAAGTGGTGATTCTGGAAATCCCAATCTTATTTCTGGGGATTGCAATTTTCAGCAGTGACTTTGAAAGGTGCAGCCTAACTCAGGCATCAAGATTGCACCTCTCATCTGGCCTGACTCGATTGGAGTGCCAGGCATGTCGTAATTTGCTGCAATTTTCATGGTGTTGAACTAGCTTTTAGGGAACTCATGGGCTGTCACCCCTAGAATTAATAACGAGGCTTGGCTGAGAGTCTAAACATTCATTCTAGAGTTGAAACATTTGAATGCCAGGGAAAGCACTATTTGATAAAAAAAACTAAAAAAATACTAAAACTAAAAAACTCTCCTGTCCATTGAGTAACCTTTATTTACACATAGACTCATTAAAGTGGCAGAAACTGTCTGATTAACATTTTTATCAGCCTGAAGTAGCACAGGTTGTTTTAAACTGGCAAGTTATGAATGAATAATCTTTTTTAAACCTTTTTCAGCCTCTGTATCACGATCACTATAAGATTCACTCTAAAAAGGTTCATGAGTTCGATACAATGTGTCGCGGTTGAATGAGTTTAGAAGTGCCAAATAAAAGCCAAATACAATTGGGTTCATTTTAGACTCAAAATGTGAACTGTTTCTCTGTCTATAGATTCTGCTGAGTTTTCCAGCACTTTGTATCTTTATATTGGAAGTGCCAAGGCTTAACATTGGATGCATGGGAGAGCATAACATGCAGATGGGGGACATACCTTGGTTTGGGGAGGCAAGAGGGACCAGAGGGTCTGGGATAAGAGACATAGCTTGGCATGAGAATGAAGGACCATGGTGGTGGAACATGACGTGTCAAGGATGAGGCACAGGAAGTCTGAGGGGCCAAGGGCTAAAAGGTCTTCACTTTTTCACTCAGTTGGTATAAAATCCCACATAGCACCAATGCCTTTCTCTGGCATTTAGAAACTTCTGTTGTTCCTTCTCATCACTTTCCTGGGTCAGCCACGCACACGATTCCACATTGAAAATTGTGTCTTTGTGGGCGTTTTCTTCTGAGGCATGCGGGCCATGAATTTTCCCAAATTCTAATGCCCATCTCAAGGAAGAAAATCCCAGCCTCTGCCTTTCTGTATCTCTCCCAGAGTTTATCAATTGAATCTCCGTCCCTTAGTGACTGTATCAGATATAACTCCACTCTCTTTTCTCTAAATCCCATGTAAGTACTCAATCTTTCACCTCCTTGAGTTTCTTCCCGACTTTTGCATTACTTTCTTCTCATTTACTTCTGTTCCTTTCTGTCTCTTCTCTTTTCTAGTTCTTGCTCTGTCTCCCTAAATCCTTTTCCATCTGGAGTGTTTTTTATTTCTGCAATATTTTCCCTTTTCATTTCTTTCCCAATCTTTCTCTCTTTCTGTTATGTAGTGCTCTGGGAAATGACAGCAGTCGACCAAGACCACAGGCAACTATTTTGGGGGATAACAGAGACTCTATAACGGCCATATAATTGTGCTTTGGGAAATGATGGTTTACTGGTAGCACTTCTGAAGGTCCCGAACATAAGTTCTATTCTAGTGGCTTAGTTCAAAATCAGGTTGAAATCTCAATACAGTGCATTCCTGAAGATGTGTAACAGTGCTAGAAATGTCTTCCTAATTCGAAGTGAAATAGAGAACTTCATCTGCCCTCTCAAATGGATGTTAATGATCTCACAGAACAACTTTGAAGAAGGGCATGGATATTTAGTTGGTAATTTAAAATCATTATAAAATTCAACTTTATTCATTGCTGAACACATAATGTCCACCAAAAATGAAGTCTTTAGCACGGTCGGTGTTGACACTCTCAGAGCTCATATCCTGAACTTTGAAGCTAAAATACTTCGATTCTTAAAATAGAATGAAGAACTGTGGATGCGGGAGATCTGAAACAAAAATGGAAATTGCTGGAGAAACTCAGCAGATCCGTTGACTCTGCTTTCTCCCTGCGGATCCTCCCAGATCTGCTGAGTTTCTCCAGCAATATCTGTCCATGCTTCTGTACGTGTCCAGACAGTTTCAGAGGAGCCTGTATGGTGCACCATATCTTATGCAAGCTGGAAATATACAAATGCAAGCAGATCATGATCTCACCCAACATCGCATATCATTTAAAAGTATCAGCGTACAACTTAGATGCAAAGGTGGTTTTGACTTTCTTTTGCTGCTGAATTATGTAAGTGTTGGAGACTCTCTGGAGTGAGAAGGTGCTGGACTGTTTCAAAAAGCTGAGAAACCTGTGAGTAAAGAGCCTGTTATCACTAATGGTGTTATACTTTTGATACCCCTCAGACTGCAGCACAACAGGGATGTGAATCTTGGGCTGCAGAACGAGGGAGCTGGGCATGGAGGGAGGTCAAGAAGTGGCTAGCTAGAATATTCACGGAAGGTTATCTTACCTTCAACTCAGTCAGAAGCAGTGCGTAATGGCTGTGTCATTGCCTCCAATGACAGGATGTTGGTCAAATTCATTTTGGCTCTTAATTTCAACACCTCAATGTTCTTCCAAGCTGCAGACAGTAGCATCTCACTGGTTTGCAGTCAGGTGGCCAGAAATGGTTAAGAGCTACATTCAGACATGCTGGGAATTTTGGTAAAGCTACTTTAAACTCTGATCTTGGTTGAAACTGCAGCTAGGACGGGCTGTGAGCTGCAGTTTCTTGTGATGGCCAACTATGGCAATTGAACATCCAGATGTTCTTGGTGACGTTAGTTTCAATAGCCCTAGTCACTGCCATCTGAAAGATTTGTAGCACAGTCTCCTCCAAAGGCACTTAGGAAATGCCTGTTTTCTGTTTATTCTCTGCAGCTGCCTATCATAAACCACTTTGTCCTGCAATAGAGAGGGCCAGTGTACCTGCTGCAGTGTTTGTGGTTGATTTGCCTGTCATTAGCGAATAGTAGGTAGTACATGGAAGCTGTAAGGTGTGATTGTGCTGAACTGTTGAGAGAAATTGAACATCATTTGAGCACTAGTACCTTCAGGCATGATGCCAGCAGTCTGAGCTTCCTGGGCATCAACCAAGGTTTGTACTCAGAGACAAAAATATCTGATGACGTCAATCTGAAAGTATTTGGAAAATATTTGAGGGACAAGTACAGCACATAAATGTTAAGCATTAGTCTTCATTGTTAGAGACTGATGTGTGAATGACGTGGTTGTGATGCATTGAACACTGGGTGACGCCTTTGTTGAGTGCTGGGTGAGGTGGTAATGCAATAGTTAGATAGTAACATTTTAAGCTGCACACCTCGTGACCACTTGTATGGCATCAAACATTTTGCAAGGCTGTAGTTAAACCCTCAAGGTGAGGCTCCATCAGTGCTCCCTTTCCTTTCACAGTATGTGTCAGAGGGCATCTTTACACTTTCCAAAATGTATTGTTGCTATTAAAATAGATCAGAATGCCAAAATATTTACAGACGTTTTTTAACTTTTAATTCCAAAATGTGTCATTTTTATTTAAGAAAACAAGTTGCTACAGTGACAATAACGGCAAATGTCTGTAAATTCTGTGTAGGAAGTAACACCTAAATTTGTCCAAAAAACTTCAAACAGATTGGAATGTGATCTCTAGTACCTGCAAAGATATTAAGGGGCTGTTGACTTCTTGCTGATCAGAAAGTCGCTCCAAGTCAATTACATTCCGAATTGCAAACATATTTGTGTTTCAACTTTGGAGAATACAAAAGCCAGTTTCAACTTGACAGGAGTGGACCAGTGGGACTGAATGCTCTTGTGTGAACCAGGCTGGGGATCAGTGTTAGTGTGCTGTAAAGGTCACAGTTAAAGGACTTTTCCCTAATTCCCCCATGTTACAGGTAAATGCCCTCGCCAACTCCTGTACTGCAAAGCAGTTTAATCAGCAGTGAGCAGATAAAAAAGAATTTTCATTAGTCTACAGAACCAAGAATCTAAAAAATAATTTGTTTACCTGCCAAGATCAACAGTCTGGGTAAACTTCATTACAACGACAGCAACCATGCACTCTTTGTGAGCAATTAGAGACTGATCCATATGACTTTTTTTTGTGACATATCATTTTGGACTTGTCTCTTATTTCTAATCAGTGTGAATATGTGTTCTGTTATTAATTCTTCTCATGTTTATAATTAATAGATTTACATTTTCTTTGTTAATACAATAATACCTATGGCTCCAGCTGAAACATAATTTCATTTGGGTGTTGCAGAAAGGGGAGGGATCCTTTACAAACAATACTTGTTACAATCAACCAAGGGGCAGGTGAACAAAAAAGGGAAGTCAGTTCATCCTTCCTCAGTTGGGAACTTCACAGTTTGGGATAATCTGTCAAGAACTGTAACAGATTGTTAAATGTCACCTGGGATCAGCACAGCCAACCTTGGAGATTCCTCTCTGGCCTGCTGCTTCATTGGTTCCCTCTCTCTCTTTGGAAAGACATGGATGCAGTTGATTAACTTTATTTGTCACTGTCTAAATGCACCTTCTGTCAGAGGTGCAAGTCACAGTTAGGAACATAGGCTAACTTTAACTCATTATGGCAGGTAAACACCTCGGACCAGACTCGAGAAGCCATCCCAGCTGCTGAATCTGACATCAATCCTTCACTTGAGAAAGAGAATATTCAAGCAAGGCGAGTCTGCAATAACATTAGTGCCTGTTTTCATTTTCACCTTCATAACAAACTTTTATCTATGCTTATTTTAAACCTTTGTACTGTGTTCTGGCTAATAACTTTGCTACTTTTCATTGAAGCAACTTTCAAAAAAAGTTGTGTAATTTGCAAACTTGTTTTAAACACATTGCTGATTATTTTTAAACTGAAACATTTAAAAGTCAAATGGGTTGGGGGTGGTGGTGGCGGGGGGGAAGTGGGTGGTGCTGGCTACATATGGGTTTATGTAAATTCTTAATTTACAGATCAATCTGCAATGTGGTCACCGTGCTCATTGTTTCACTTACTTTGGAGAAGTCATTTTAGTAACATAGAAAATATAGCACATATCAAGGCCCACAAACCAGCAATGATCAGGTGATTTGGTTTATTGATATTAGTTGAGTGTAATTATTTGACCAGCCACACAGTTAGAATAAATGCCATTTAGATTCAATAAAAACTGAAAGACCTGCGGACGCTGTAAATCAGAAACAAAAACAGAGGTTGCTGGAAAGGCTCAGCAGGTCTGGCAGCATCCGTGAAGAGAAATCAGAGTTAATGTTCTGGGTCCGGTGGCCCTTCCTCAGAAACGGACCCAAAACGTTGACTCTGATTTCCCCCCACAGATGCTGC